>JABBOT010000001.1:41391435-41910311 GCA_016165875.1 Acanthopleura granulata | reverse complement strand
GTTTGGGGCAGGAGAAGGGCAGTAGTACGAGACAGAGGAAGAAGAGTAGTTTGGAGCAGCAGAAGGGCAGTAGTACGTGACAGAGGAAGAACAGTAGTTTGGGGCAGGAGAAGGGCAGTAGTACGAGACAGAGGAAGAAGAGTAGTTTGGGGCAGCAGAAGGGCAGTAGTACGGGAGAGAGGAAGAACAGTAGTTTGGGGCAGGAGAAGGGCAGTAGTACGGGAGAGAGGAAGAACAGTAGTTTGGGACAGAGGAAGAACAGTTGTTTGGGGCAGCAGAAGGGCAGTAGTTTGGGGCAGGAGAAGGGCAGTAGTACGGGACAGAGGAAGAACAGTAGTTTGGGACAGAGGAAGAACAGTAGTTTGGGGCAGGAGAAGGGCAGTAGTACGAGACAGAGGAAGAACAATAGTTTGGAGCAGCAGAAGGGCAGTAGTACGGGAGAGAGGAAGAACAGTAGTTTGGGGCAGGAGAAGGGCAGTAGTATGGGAGAGAGGAAGAACAGTAGTTTGGGGCAGCAGAAGAGCAGTAGTACGAGACAGAGGAGGAACAGTAATTTGGGACAGAGGAAGAACAGTAGTTTGGGGCAGGAGAAGGGCAGTAGTTTGGGGCAGGAGAAGGGCAGTAGTACGGGAGAGAGGAAGAACAGTAGTTTGGGGCAGCAGAAGAACAGTAGTACGGGACAGAGGAGGAACAGTAATTTGGGGCAGGAGAAGGGCAGTAGTACGAGACAGAGGAAGAACAGTAGTTTGGGGCAGGAGAAGGGCAGTAGTTTGGGGCAGCAGAAGGGCAGTAGTACGGGAGAGAGGAAGAACAGTAGTTTGGGGCAGCAGAAGGGCAGTAGTACGGGAGAGAGGAAGAACAGTAGTTTGGGGCAGGAGAAGGGCAGTAGTACGAGACAGAGGCAGAACAGTAGTTTGGGGCAGGAGAAGATCAGTAGTACGAGACAGAGGAAGAACAGTAGTTTGGGGCAGGAGAAGGGCAGTAGTACGGGAGAGAGGAAGAACAGTAGTTTGGGGCAGCAGAAGAACAGTAGTACGGGACAGAGGAGGAACAGTAATTTGGGACAGAGGAAGAACAGTAGTTTGGGGCAGGAGAAGGGCAGTAGTACGAGACAGAGGAAGAACAGTAGTTTGGGGCAGGAGAAGGGCAGTAGTACGAGACAGAGGAAGAACAATAGTTTGGGGCAGGAGAAGGGCAGTAGTTTGGGGCAGGAGAAGGGCAGTAGTACGTGACAGAGGAAGAACAGTAGTTTGGGGCAGGAGAAGGGCAGTAGTACGAGACAGAGGCAGAACAGTAGTTTGGGGCAGGAGAAGGGCAGTAGTACGAGACAGAGGCAGAACAGTAGTTTGGGGCAGGAGAAGGGCAGTAGTACGAGACAGAGGAAGAACAGTAGTTTGGGGCAGCAGAAGGGCAGTAGTACGAGACAGAGGAAGAACAGTAGTTTGGGGCAGGAGAAGGGCAGTAGTACGAGACAGAGGCAGAACAGTAGTTTGGAGCAGCAGAAGGGCAGTAGTACGGGAGAGAGGAAGAACAGTAGTTTGGGGCAGGAGAAGGGCAGTAGTACGAGACAGAGGAAGAACAGTAGTTTGGGGCAGGAGAAGGGCAGTAGTTTGGGGCAGGAGAAGGGCAGTAGTAGGTGACAGAGGAAGAACAGTAGTTTGGAGCAGCAGAAGGGCAGTAGTACGTGACAGAGGAAGAACAGTAGTTTGGGGCAGGAGAAGGGCAGTAGTACGAGACAGAGGAAGAACAATAGTTTGGGGCAGGAGAAGGGCAGTAGTACGAGACAGAGGAAGAACAGTAGTTTGGGGCAGGAGAAGGGCAGTAGTTTGTTACAGAGGAAGAACAGTTGTTTGGGGCAGGAGAAGGGCAGTAGTTTGTTACAGAGGAAGAACAGTTGTTTGGGGCAGGAGAAGGGCAGTAGTTTGGGAGAGAGGAAGAACAGTTGTTTGGGGCAGGAGAAGGGCAGTAGTACGGGACAGAGGAAGAAGAGTAGTTTGGGGCAGCAGAAGGGCAGTAGTACGAGACAGAGGAAGAACAGTAGTTTGGGACAGAGGAAGAACAGTAGTTTGGGGCAGGAGAAGGGCAGTAGTACGAGACAGAGGAAGAACAGTAGTTTGGGGCAGGAGAAGGGCAGTAGTACGAGACAGAGGAAGAACAGTAGTTTGGGACAGAGGAAGAACAGTAGTTTGGGGCAGGAGAAGGGCAGTAGTACGAGACAGAGGAAGAACAGTTGTTTGGGGCAGCAGAAGGGCAGTAGTACGACACAGAGGAAGAACAGTTGTTTGGGGCAGGAGAAGGGCAGTAGTACGGGACAGAGGAAGAACAGTAGTTTGGGACAGGAGAAGGGCAGTAGTACGAGACAGAGGAAGAAGAGTAGTTTGGGGCAGGAGAAGGGCAGTAGTTTGGGGCAGGAGAAGGGCATTAGAAGGGTCACCAGAAGTAATCTGTACTGGTTTTCTTTAGCATTGAATCAACATGAAAAAGTCAGCAACAAGAAAACAAGCTAGATTTTTGAATAACTTCCTGATTAACGAAATTTGAACTTCTGGATTGGACCTCAGTAATACATCATACTGGGATTGCACTTCAAAAAAAACACACAGTCAAAAACATTATTTTCAGACTTGTCTACAGAGCTGCACTTTAACCAAAATTGCAACAACTCTAACTGGTCTTTTAAAGATTTAATCTGTTGTTTATTGCTCTAATTGTGATATTATTTATCAGTATTCTTTATATGAATACTCAAAAACCAAATCTTGTTAAACCTTCTTCCCTCCGTCAGAATGTCCTGCCATGTCCACACTTTCTGAAATGTACCCTGTAATACTAACAAAATCGGGGTAATCTCTAGCACGTTCACTATATATACCTGATATTGCAAACTAATATGGGTGCAAAAATGACATGGACTAGCAGACTAGGCAGAGTTAGTTTCAAGCCGTGCATTAGGGAAGTATACTCTAACATACTGACCACCAGAATCTGCTCTCTTCGAGTAAAACATGTAATAGTTTCATACAATCTATTTCAAAGGAAGCAGGTAATTCCTTGTGTAAATCATACTGAATAGGCTATTTGTTTTTAGGAGTACACATGCATATGTATTTACATGCCAGAACATAGGCCCCCCCCCCCCAAACATGCAGTTTTATTTTTAGTTGATTTAGAAGAAAACAGACCTGAAGTTACTTTCTGTTGAAAGTCTTATCCCTACAACATGATATGGCCATTCCCAACAGCAGTGCAGGTAGAGGGCAGAGGAGTTGTGGATGGGGTATTGTTGGGGCCCGGGAGGGGGTCAGCTGGGTCTTGTGTGCCCAGGATCTTACCTGGGCTGGTGGTCAGGCCTAGTACAGTGTAACAGTCCCTTGTTTCTCAGGCAAATGAGTCCTTGAAAAGAACAGTCATGGCAGACTTCACAATTAATTAAAATGCACAAATGAAAGTAGGAGTGTATGGACAACAAATGCTAATAATTCAGGATGGATTCTTTCATCCCTTTAATGTACAACTACCAAATTACATATTTTGTGCTTGGATGCTATCACCATGCAAATACATGCAGCTCACATGTACATACATACATGTATACATGTAGTAAAAAATGTAAACTGTAACCCATCAAAGAGTACATTATAGGAATTCATTCATTGTAACTTAGGTGCTGTACAGTGTACTAACCATTAATGTGAAATACAGGTAGGCAGGTTTCTGTTCCGTGTGTTAAACAGTATGGTTCCTTTGTAAAATATAGAAAATACACTTTTATCAAATTTATTTAGACACTCCTATCACTTCGTGAAATACAAATAAATTTACAAGGACTCACCACAGACTTCCGATCTTTGGATTACTGGTTCAGTATTAACACATGAGTTCAACGGAGATTATGGATGTAGTAGAATCTTTCATGTTCAGTCAGAAAGAAGCCAGATGTTCTTCCAAGGGTTGACTGGCTGTAACTAATGGCATATCCTGTAGGTCTCTGCGTCCCATCTCCAAGTAACTTGATACAGCCTTGGACTTTGACAATAAATTAAATGACTGAATGTCTTTTCTCTTTCTCTCAGCCCATGTGGATAGATCTTTCTTTCTTACATGTTCTTTCTTTTTTTTTCCAGCTTTAATAATATGGGACTGACTACATTGATATGTTTAAACTTTGAATTTTATATGGGTTCAATAATTAGTAAACATTCAGAGATATGAGAAAATTCCTTTCCTTAGTTACTTGTATGTTGTGAGATCCGATGTTTATGATTCCACCTCTGTTTCTCTTAATGTGGCCATCTTACTGGAACTCCTGTTTCTTAGTTGACTTCCATGTATTCCATTGGTGTAAAGTAATGATATTAGGTCACAGTGGGATGTTAATGTGAGGAAATGGTAGAGACAAAGCACCTGAAATGCCCATCATGATGAAATAGTCAAAGACTTTACAGCTGCAACCATGCCAAGATGAAGCTGTTTGGATGCAAAGATACAGCAGCTGACATTCAGTAGTTGTGAAATTGTTAGAGGCAAAGCAGTTGAGGTGCAGGGTGACTGTAAATTGGTGGTTCTGAGGTAGACTTGTAGTAGTTGATTGTCAGCTGAAGTGGAAGAAAAGCATACAGTATTATAGCAGCTGATGAGCAGTAGATTCAACTGCCTGAGCAGCTGAAATCTGACTTTGGCTGCTAATCAGCTGCACTTTGTCAGTTGACTCTTAGCAGCCTCTACTACCATTTGGTGAGTTATATACTTGGTCTGCAAGGTTTTGGGCCCAATGCCATTTATCAGAAAATAGATTCATGAGTTACACATTTAATTTAACTTTTTAACATATTTTTTAGAAGTTTGAAAAGTGAATCTCTGATCAACATAAATTTATTCCTAAAGCTTTGTATTAGAAAAGAGTTTATTTTTCATTGGTCTGAGCTGTATAGTGGTCAGTGGTTTGGCCATATTGCTATGCATTCAGCATACATCGGGCTGAAGATGGTTATAAGTCTACTTGTCTACATGTAGATACATTTGATCAGCACAAACTCAAGCCTGAAGTGGGAAGTAACTGAAGAAGGCTCGCTGTTTCACTTGCATCTGTTTTGCCCATCCTAGAAACATTTGTCCATTATTTCCCTAGCAGGTGATTGGAGATTACGTTGTCTCTGTTGTTCTCCCAAGTTTTACTTACGTATCTTTTACAGTTTTCCTGGATCAGCAGCCTGCCACACACATACTATGGGTTTACAGCCTGCCGTACACATACTATGGGTGTACAGCCTACTATACACATACTATGGCTGTACAGCCTACTTTACACATATTATGGGTGTACAGCCTACCATACACATACTATAGGTGTACAGCCTAACATACACATACTATGGGTGTACATGTATTCACAGGCAGTGGCAAAGAATCTCATCTAGAGAATTTCTTCCAGTATTTTTATTCTGTGTAAGCTTGAAAAACTAAGTAATTGAATAAATTGGTTCCTGAAATAGAAGTGAACTTCAATTAGGTTATTAAAATGTTACCAATAAAAGGAAGAAAAGCACATGCTGTGTTACTGTGTAAGTTACATGGTTTTTCTGGGCACTTTTGCCAAGCTTGAAACCACATGTGGAGGTATCACCCAGCAACATCTGCTTCTAGTTTTTCTGAGATTAGCTAGGTTAATGTACCTAAACAGTTGAGGTGCCAAACCTGTTACATATAGCACAGACAAATATGTTTAGTGGTTTAAGCATTTTCTGCTTAACTCTAAATGTAGACTAGTACGTATGCATATAGAGGAATTCTTCACAGTGCTTTTATATTTATTAACAACCTATATATGTACATAGACTCAAATGTCTATGTACAAGCAGGTACAAATGAACCTGCAATTGGTTAGTTATACATACAGTGAAATTTAACATGATTTATTTTTTCAACTATACATATTTTTGGTTGCATACTAAACTGACTTTTAGTACATCGGCAAAAAGATTATCTGCCACCAAAGAACTGAAACAAAACTGAAGGGCCTCAAGCCATTGTGAGTTACAAAAATTTGACATATTGACTTTTGTACCTGGTACCAGTTTATATCCATACTTGAAGAGGGGTCTGCATTTACTAAACCAACTGAGCCATATATGTTGGGTGAAAAAAAAGCCATCACAAGAAAACAACGGCCATATACTCCTGTCCATGTGGGATACTGGAGGGTATGGGCAATTTTTAAAGTGGCTTTATGTTATGCTAACCTGCATTAATTACTATTAAAATTCCTAGTAATATTAAATTAAAATAGTAATTGTGAGCTGGACCTGTAGCCATATGCAGCTTTGCAAGTCTGCACGTTTTTCAATTATGCCAGTAAACCTCTGCTAAGGTAGTATTTTATGTCTTTGCTGACAATTGCACGAATTTGTCTGTTTTCCTGTCAGTAACATTTCAGAAAATGTTAATTAAATACTGATTAGAGTGAATTTTTTTTTCATAGTTTGACCTAGGAATCTGTCCTTCATGTTATGCCTTATAATACCAGCTGTTGATAGCGTGTTTGCAGTCATCATGCTGATACTGCCAGTGGTAATATTAAAAGCAAGGCACTGTGACTGTTTGAACTGTACAAGTACTTTCGGAGGTCAGCTGTGCTGTAAGAGATTGGTGCTCCTGTTTGATATGGAATTAGGTCAAATCTGCATTTTCACTCAAAAAAATTCTAACAAACAGTTTGGTTTGTGTTATTGATCAGTTCTGAGCAAGTGATGGATATAGACTGTGGTAATGTAGCTGAAGTAGTGTCAGAAGGCATTGTTCCAAACCTGTTTCTGTCCACACAAATGAGAGGTAGCTTCACCTGCACTGCACCTTCATTGGGTGAGGTAACCTGAGGACAAAAGCGTGACCGACTCTGTGGAACACGACCATAGTTGTCAGAAGTCAAAGTGTCTTGTTTAACATTATTGTTAGAAGAAACTGACAAATGAGCATATCAAATCACAGGTTAAAGGTCACCTACATACCCCTATACATACATTTAGACAAAAGGGCTCGATCCGTACGCGTGCATTTTTCTTTGAACATAGATGATACACAATACTTTTTCGTATTCGATTCTCTTTTTTCTTACAGAAAACAGTTTTACTGAACACAGTTTCATGATCTTTCAGTTTGGTGATGTGGTGCATTTTTATTGGAGCCTCAAATGTGTTCAGCATTTTAACATTGTTTTACATGTGTGTTTTCCTGAACGCACAAACCTGAACAAATTGGTATACGGGTAAGTAAAAATGTCTTCAGTACAGCATTACAGATCAACCAAATGAAGAGATTTGTTATTTATAAATAAGTGAAAGATCAGGCTTTCCTTCACGAATATTGTGCCATTTCACATTATAAGCTTTCACCTCTGGTTATATCACATTTTAGTTTTCTCTCTTCTAGACGCCATAATGTTGATATAGAAACATTTTGGTCATAATTAAGGCTTAACAGTGTGACTGATCTGTGTAGAAAACTCGTAACATAAATATTAGTTATTCATATTTTAACCAGGGTGTATGACATGCTGCAACCCAGATGAGCCTTGTATTATAAAACTTCAACTTTTACATCTGCTTATACGTACTTTGATTGGTCCAACAAGCATTTACAACATATTTCTGAACAACTAGAATCCGGGAGCTTGGCCTGCTGGGCTCAGTGCTGCTGACAGGCTTCTAGTCTAAATAGCAGTTATGTGGAAACAATAATTTATTTAATACATTTTAATTGTCAAGTGAGTCGGACCTTTGAGGATCTGTTGTTTCCACAAGATAAACGAATTGTCATTTAAGCCACTAATTATTATGCATTGTGCTCTGTATAAAACAGCTTACAAAACACCTCTAATAATTCAGCATAATACATAACAAAATCTGTATTTACAGATGAATAATTAATAATGGCAGTTTAAAAAATGTGCAAAGAGGCCTCCTTGGCCAAGGCGGCTAGCACCCAAGGCCGCCCTACCAATGCGGTCTCTCTGAGTTCAAGTCCAGCTCATGCTGGCTTCCTCTCCAGCTGTACATGGGAAGGTCCGCCAGCAACCTGCGGATGGCCATGGGCTCTGCCCGCCGTTGTATAAGTGAAATATTCTTGAGTATAACATAAAACACCAATCAAATATATACATAAATAAAAAATGTGCATCTACATATAAGTAATCCATAATAACAGAATTAATATTCATTATTATAGATTATGTAAATAATAATTACAGATTATTAATATTTGTAAATACATTGACATTATTTTACACATCATTTACTGCAGTCAGATTGGTTGTCACTGAGCAATGCTGACAATTGAGAATTTTCTTCAGCAAGTCTCAACTGGCAGTGAATAAGCTATATGACTGAAAATGTAACTGTTGTATGCATGAGTGCAAGGTGTTACACTAGAATTGGCATGTATATGACATTTAGCCCTATGAAGTGCCCTATGTCCTCAAAACCTGCTTGCATCCTGGAAAACCTTACCTAACACTTCCCCTGTGACTAAACAAGGACTTGGAAGGTTCCACTGATCATGCACACTACCACTGAAAGCTTGAGATGTGAAGATTTGAATTGGTTTTTGTGGTATGTTGGGAACTCACTGGTTGATACTAACAGTGTGCTGTGAGATGGCACTTGGTGACACTGTCAAGTTCTTACCCTCCTGGGGGCTGCTTGGGCGACTGTGGAGTCCACTATTAAAAGAGCTGATTTCTCATTGCTCCCCAGGGATGCACGATCTGGTGGCTCAGAGTCTAGGAGGAGAGTTCAAGTATTTCTACAAGATGACAAGCCCCACCAAAAAGAGCTATAGTGCTTTCGACCGTGTGTTTTGAGGTATTATGTGGCACGGCTGACCAGGAGTACTTTATGTCCTGTCCTTGGCTGTTGTTGAGCATATGGACCCCACTGCAGTGGTCATCATTGGATGACACTTGACACAGTGGCAGGATACGGGTGACCTCACAAATCCCGGATGTACATGCAACAAGTCTGCCTTTACAAGGCTTTATTGCCACAATAGTTTTGGTTCAGGATTTGATGTTTGAAGCAGAGAAGTTGATAGAATGTGGATAAAGTTGGTTTTGGAATGGAGTCTACGGCATGAATGGACTGCAAATGGTTTTTGGGGATGTGTGGATAAGCCTCGCATTACATCCATGACTTAGTCGTTGGATTGTTGAAGGTTCCATCAGGACATTGCTTATTGCCTTACAGTATGTCAGGGAGGGATTCCTACAAAGACAAAGAGCAGTATCAGCTGACTTTATGACTTTATTCATGTTTGTAGATTTGAAGGAGTGTAACATAACTATTAGTCCATTCATAAATCTAAAAATTGTTCATTTTCATCCTTTGTTGTTTTTTTTTTTAAATAATTCCTGTTGAACTGGAGTTAAATAGTTTGTTGTGTGATAATTAAAACATGTTGTTTTTGTAACTACGAGTCCTAAAACATGTATTTCTAATCACAATAGCTTTAATTTGTATTTCTGATAAGTAACAAGTGTTTTCCAACGTACATGACTACCAAGGTAATGACTTTTAAGTTAACGTGTAAATAGTGTGAATATCCCCTTTCTGGGCAAAAGTGCAGGCACTACAATGTGTGATATTTGCTGTTGGTCTGTGAACAAGAATTGCCACAGGTTTATAAGTTTGTTATGGTTTGATACAGGTTGTGTTAAAGATCAGATTGCTGGTGTGAGGCAGGGCCCATACAGCATGTTGAACACACATGATAACTTGGTTCCAAATCCTGATTTTCATTGGTTTAAAGGAGAGCCTGTAGGTAATTGAACCATGTCTCATGTGCTTTCATTTGTTGAAGATGCATTGGTTTATAATTTGGTCAGGTAGGCTCCTTAGGTGTACCTGTTTTAGGTAATTGAACTTTGATTGTGATTTTAATGGCAGAGGAAAAATTTTATTCACTAACTTTAACAATCGACAGTGAAGCAGTTCACTCTCTGAGGATTGACAGGATAAAGGCAGTGATGACGCCATGTGACAGTAGTTGTACTTGTTGCTTAAATTTGAACAATATTCTGGACAAAAGGGCGCCCAGCAAACCAGTTCATTCAAAAAGAAGGTATATATGTATTTTAGATAGCCCTGAAGGTCTTTTTCATCTTGGTTTCGAATTTCACTGTCAGAGTTACTGAGTGCTCACGGTACACCTCTCCCTCATTACCATGTTCAACCGGAAGTTAAACTGGCCTTTACATGTGACATATATATAATGAAGGAACAGACGATGATTTTTGACTACATGCCCTGTCAGGATAATGTCATGATACTCACTGAACATTTACAGAATCTGAAGAAATTCTTCTTTGAAATATTGGAAAGTATGTAGTCATGTGTGCAACAAGAGCTTTGGGAAAAATTTGGGTGCACCTTTGAGACCATGTTATATTGAATCATGTGTAGCTATGAAGGGTGTTATAATGAAGGAGAGGTGAGCTTGTGTTAATAAACACAAAGTGGCTTATATATTGAAGTGGACATCCCAGTATTAACTACTGTGTGACCTTTATATTGTATCTCATTCCTGTAGCCCTGTGTTAAATAAACCTCATTCCGTTTTGTTTCATTTGGGTTTGTATGTGTATTCAGTTTTGTCTCTTGAAAAGTGAAACTGGTAAGCAATAATTTTTATCCAGCTGATAATGAAGGCTCTCAGTTCATCGCAACATCAGTTTATGGGAAATGATTAAATAGCTTTCTTGTTTATGTGACACAATAATGCACTTCAGATCCATGTTTTATGGTCTATATACAGAGTTTATGGTCTATATACAGAGTTTATCGATAAGATACTTGCAGTTAATTACTGGCATTTTTATTTGTTAGTAAGTTGAAATAATAAAACTGCATCTGCATATTTATGTTTTATTTATGAAATTAGCCTTCACTGCAACATTTTTACAGTGAACATAGCTTCAAAGTTTAAGGTTTATAAAATCAAAACCCATATAATTTTTAACAAAACTTATATTTCATAAAAGCAGTGAGCTGATACAGAAATATACACATAATGATAATGAAATACACACATCATCAGAGTTTCATCGGTTTTTTTTTGGCTTTTTTTCCCTCCAACCTTATGATTTATGGTAATACAAATAATACCCATGTACATGATAATGCCATTTTTTTCCAAACATATTACATCACCTTGAATTGCATTAACAAAAACTTCCATACATAACCATAAAGTCATTCATATTATTATGGTTGTATTGGTCATGTAAAAGTGTAGTAGCAACCATCGTCTCAATACAAGGTCTTACAAGTGGTACAACACTGTTATAATATGCAGGTTTCAAGTTACCTTACAACACATTGGCATCACTTTGCTAAATGATATCTCCATTTTACAAAATGGTAAGGTCACGTGCTTATCCTTTAACATGGCAGCTTATGTGTTCGTTAATGATATTCATCGTCACTGGAGAACACATTTTGGAAGTTTTACTCTATTATTTTTGATAAATTTTCAATGATGCAAATTGACCCTACCATGCAGTAAAGTGACAACATGTCGTTGCAAAGGGACATCACTCTGTAATCGTAACATCGCATCTTTAAAGCCACGTGTTGTAACTTCTTTCCTGGATTATAACTGAATGGATTTTCTTGTGGGTGAACATGAGCCCTTCCTGAGCAGCCCTTAACCTCACAAGTTCTTAGGGCAGTCCATAAAGTATGTATGTTCAAATGGAGGAGGGTGCTATTTATTTATTCATTTATTTAGTTCATTGGTGTTTTATGTCGTACTCAAGAATATTTCACTTATACGATGGCAGCCACCTTATGGTAGGAGGAAACCAGGCAGGTTGTTTGCTGCCTGTCCGACGCAGTATCCATGGAGTAGTTTACATCAAAAACTTTTACATTAAATGTGTATGAACAGCTTCAGAGTTCTATTATCTGATGAAAGTTCAGAGGAACACCTTCCCTAAACTGCTTCATTAAAGTGTTTAAACCTTCAAACTGTGTTCCTTTTTGATAGTTGAACATGTTGCAGAGCAGTCCTACTTCAGAGTTTGAGAACAGCAGAACGCCTGTAGCTGTCTGTGTACACTGCCATATGAAGACTGCCTTGCTGTAAGAACTGCACTGATTATAGAAAGCAGTGTGTGGAGAGAAGCGACATGCCAATAGTTTGTCCTCACATTGTACGTCGCTACAAAAAGAAACCGGACATTGAAGGATTTCCTTGCAACTTGTATAGTGTCTGCTACTATTCCATCAAAGGAAAAGACAATCACAGCCTCCTTTACATGTCTTTGTGTTATTCAACATACCTCATAAGCATTTTGATTAAATTCCAGCATCTGATACGCCAAGGAACTGGAGAAAAAAGCTCAATGCACGCATGAAAAGCTTTTCACTGGACACGCCAGATTCCCCGAAACAGTTGTTAGGAATTGATGAAACCACGAAAAAGAAAAGCCATTCTTTTACAAACACTTGTGTTCCAGGTATAGAGTAGTATATCTTTCTGTTGTGCACAGTCCTTGTTTTGTGATTTGTTTAAATTCTTTGATACCGTTCTAACTAATCCCTCCTTCCATTTCTAAGTTGTCTATTCCTTCCTTTATGTGCTTTTCTCATTGCTGTAATTTGAAATGTAAAGGCATACATTTTATACCTTCATCTGAAACATTGTTTTGAATTCTGCAGCATGGACATTGAACTGTTTAAAGATTAATTTTAGCAGTCAAGTATCACTTACTTTTCATTGAAATTACAGTTGCATGAGATTTTCTAAAACTTGTTTACATTTGTATTCTTTAATTTGTGCACTTTTTTGGAACACATTTAAAGGATGAGTAGCACTGTTACACTGTTGACACCAGCATTATTTGCCATGAATTTTCAGTGTCAGAAACTCCGAAGAATTGGAGAAAGAAACTGAATTTGCGGCTCAAAAGCTTCTCTGTAGATGCTTATGATCACTCCATGAAGTCCTTAACGTTTGATGAAGTTAGAAAGAAAAGCACCTTTTCAAACACTTGCCTAGGTATAATTATTCTCCTTTCTTGTGTTGTTACACTTTTGTTGTTGCCCGTTTTCCAACCTTGAAAGTATGCATGCCAGTGCCTTCTTTAGTTATCTCGCGGATGCATTTTTGATTTCTCAACTTCGATGACTTGCATTATTGGCCATGTAATTGTTAATAACATCTTTCTATTCAGTGATGAATAAGGTCACTTTAACTAAAGATGCAAGCTTCTTCAGCATACATGCCTCCATGAAAAAATGCACATATGGTGTTACCATGAAACAATGTATGTGTTTTTGTTTGTTTGTTTGTTTTCACCTCTGACACTGTTTTTATCAATCTGCAACTTCTGACTAGACATCTAGCAAGAACTGGACTTCTGTTGACTCTTACTCTCTAAACACAAGCTGTGTTTCACGCCAGAGAAGAAAGTGTATAATTCAAATAGTGTATATACTTGCATGATTCAACGCTACAAATGGATGTGCAAAGCTGGAAGACTGAAATCCCCAGGTCTCTCTGATGTATTTCTACTTGTCATATGCTACAAACTCTATGCAATTGTTCTCTTGAAGTGAACTATGTAACTGATGGTGAGAAATGTTGCTGTTTTGTTGTTGATATGGGCGCATGATATATTATGTCTTCACTATTTCGTTAAATGTACTTGTATATTGATATTACATGTGTGCCCCTCCAAGGGCAAACAGTTGCTTACTGCACCAATGATTGAAGGGCATAATCAGCCTTCTTGTAGTTATCCTGCCATATCTTTGTGTTCATCAGACACTTATGATAAAGGACAGAGGATTTTTCTCAATTTTTTCATGCAGGGTGTTTGATTAACTGATAGTGTTTAGATTGTCACGCACATACGGGAATAAACTGACCTGTTTGCTTGCATCATTACTGTGTTGATTCGTATCCTTCAGACCGGAATCTTCGTTTGTTTGATTGGATTGGTAATTTATGTGTTTATGCATAACAATCATTCAATAAATTTTCCATGAAATTTTGAGGCTCGTGTTCAAGTGCAAATTCACTGCTCCTTTGATGTGTTATGTAGGGAATAATGATTGATTATTTCTGCAAGATTCAGAGAGTTTCCTGCAGCTATTATCCACCTATTGTTAGTTATTATATGCTCATAAATGCATCATCAACATGTTAATGTGTTCCATAAACAAATACATGTCATTACTGTTCTGTGCCTATCAGCTAGAACGACTTTTGGCAGGTATTTTGTAGGGTGTAATCTTTAACCACAACGTGTGAGTATTTTGGTCACAGGTCACCTTGTTTACAACATTTATATGTATGCAGGAGCTTTGTATGACAGTTATTTCTTTAAGCATTGTGTTTAAGCAGTATGCAACATTAAGCATTAAATCTGTTAGCTTTCCCATTTATGACTATGGACACCATAGACAGGTTGACTCGGATGTACTGTGGCTCACATTTGATGGATGTGTATGACTCATTTTACAGCCTCACACAGCCCAAAGACTCGGAGAAAGAAACTAAATGCGCGTATGAAAAGCTTCTCCCTGGATACTCAAGAGCCTCCTAAGCAACTGCTTGCTATAGATGAAACCACCAAAAAGAAAAGCAGCTCCTTTACAAACACTTGTCTAGGAGGTATAGATTAGTTTATATTTTCTCGCCTTTGTTTTGTCACCCCTCCCTCTTGTACATGATAGTGATAAGCACGGTGAAAAACCCTATTGGTTTAATCTTAAGACCAAATTCATCAAACCTTGTTCTAAAGAACATTTGATTGTGTGTCCGCAAACATATTTCCAGAAATATTTGGAATTTTTTGCTCAAATTGAAAGACCTGTTAGGTTTTCCACAATTTGCCGAGAAACAGAATTTCCATTAGGGTTTTCCATAGATATAGTTAACTCTTTGTTTTATTCTATCAAAATGTTTAATATGTATGTAGCCATCGTCTGTTTTCTTTAACTAGTCCCCTATATTCAGCTATATGTAAAATCAGTCATGCTACCAAAATTGTCTTCAGTCAGAGACATGTAATACCTAATACTCTACACTTTGATGTGTTGGACGTCCATGGTATTGCAGAGAAAATACAGTTAAAATACTTTTTTCTAATTCATGAAGTTAAACTCAAACGTAGTTTGCTTTTTTTTTTTACACCAAAAACTCATTGTCTCAGGTGACGCCGTATTTATTCCAAATCTTGTGGCATGCTGGACAGTAGGTGTGGAGAGTAATTTGTTTTACAGTAGCAGTACCCCCATGTGCATGATTATAACAAACTCCTAAACAGTAGCAAGGCCTACGCCATTACCTCGGGGGGGGGGGGGGGATAGGCTACATTGTTGTTTTTTTTATAAGAAAATGTTCTAATATTTAAATCTTGGACGTCCATCATATCATCGTGTACAGCTTGCATGTCACTAACTAAAGGCAATTTTGATAATAACAATGAGTGATTTTACAGATAAGCTGAACATAAGTGACAAGAAACAGATTATAATATATACAAGTGTGTATGTTGTTAAAAAAAGTGTTGCTTTAATATTCTTTTGTTTGCTTAAATTTGTTGTGTGCAATTGCCAAAAAGAATAGATGTTCATTGCATGCTGTCTTTGTTCTCCAATTATAATGCCCCATTATTCCTGAGTAGTTTAATTGACATGCTTTATTTATCAGGTTTTAACCTACATTAATTATATAATAAGGTTACTGTCATTTTTAATCAATAAACAGTGTGCAGATACATACATTTCACCTTGCTCTTTTGTTGCAGACCTATTTGTAATCATTAATGCTTCCTGCATGTTAGTACCCTATTAAATAGTACTGAATGTTACGGATCAGACTTGGTTCACTTCGGAATCACATCATTTTGTGACTTAGGATATTATACTCTTGTAAGTTGTTGTACCATTGTTTAAATGGTAGAATTCCACTTTCACCCTCCTGCCTCTAATTTGCTACATGTTTCCCAGAACCCCTAACCTCATTTTTGTTTTTCCATCCTCTGCGTACCCGTTGTTACAACAGAACAAAATGGTGGATCACCAACCGGCAATACTTTATTTAGGTTTCTCTCCATTACTGGCCGTGCCAAAGCACTATGGTCGCAAGGTAGAATTTCTCTGATTGGCTGATATTTAATTACACCTCCTCGTTGTCCATATCATGCACTCACACTCAACTTTTGATACGTACTCGTCATGTTGTGCTGTCAGTACTTTTCTTAGCTTTGATCATTTGTGATAATTAACTGAAACTTCTTTTCAGTTCTTTTTATGATATTGTTTATGTGATTAAGTGATCAAGAGAAAATAAAAGAAAATATTGGTCTGGTTTTGCGTATGTGTTGTGGTCTATTGGTATGCTCTTGTTACTATTGCATGGGAATGCAAAATCGATGCTGTGAGAGAGGACATTCATATTCATGAAAAAGGACATATGTAGAGGCAAATAAAAATTATAAAATATTAATTTTGCATGTATAGATACAAACTCATGCCCTCTTACAGCAAACCAGTGTCGATCTTGTTTTCCCATACATTTGGCTCTGTTCTTCTTTATCTTCATGGTATGTGTGTGTATGTGATTTGACAAACCATCTTCATGTCTACCATTAATTTATGCAGTGGGAAGCTTTTGTTTTATAACATACCAAGTACGGCTTCCACATTCATCTGTTGTACAGAGAAGTACTCACCAGTCACTTGACAGGCAGAACATGGGGATTTTCCTTCTTTGGCTGACTTCATACTTTTTGTGTGTCAAATTTGAAAAACAAAAGGCAGCTGATTTTGTGTGAACAGGTGATTTTCAGATTTTTTGGGACAAATTTCAGACTTTCTTCTGACCGTGAATCCCCATGCCTGGTAGAAACAACACTATGAAATCACAAATGACAAACACTGCCTGAAGTTTATGTTTGGAAAGTGATTTCATCACTGAAACGAGCTGGATGTATGTTACACCTGTGCATATCAGGACATCACTGATCATGCCAGTATCAGAGAAATCACCAGTACTGTCATGACTCTAGGCGATAGCCATTCTGATAATAAAATATGAGTATGATGATGAAGTTTTTACTCCATCCAAATCTGATTTTGCAGGCATAATGTTAAGAATTTATGCAATGGCTTGGCTGAAAAATGTAGTATTGTATCAGTTCTAGCTCCCCCAAGATAATACTGAACATTATTAACACTCATTTTCAGTATGCATGTCAGCGTAAAAAGTAAAGGAAAAAATGTTTGAATCAGTTTCAGAAAAGCTAGAAAGAGATAGTTGATAGGAAATATCATAGAATAAAATAAATTTCAGATAAATGTTGTGTTTTCATTAGATTATCATTGGTCACCAGACACCTAATAACTTCAGTATAGCATATAAAACTCTGCATGTGCAGGCAAATATTTTTTTCAGAATAATTTCAGATTAAACTCATAGTAATGTTATGTACAATGTTTATTTGTTTAAAAATATTTCATTTAGAAACGAGTGCGGGGCTTCCGTGGCCAAGGCTGTCATATCAGTGAAATGTTCTTGAGCACTTTGTACTCCACAAATCCAATATATAAATAAATATACATCATCAGCCAGAATTATGATGGAAAGAAAATGAGCATATCCTGGGGATATGCTCATTTTCCAACCAACGACCATCAGCAGGTTGCTGGCACACTTCCCCACGTTTGGCCATAGAGAAAGTCAGTATTGGCACAGCCACTCCATTGGTGAGAGGCTCCTGGCTCAGTTAGCTGCAGTAGCATACCACACTGCCACATGATAATAATAGTTTAGAGGAAAACGTAGGGTAATTAAAGTAACTACGTTGAATGCACTACGTTGAGAATACATAGGTACATGTAGGCCTACACATTTCATTTTAATATATGTAAACACAGCTATAGAACTTGTAATATTTGGGTCAAAATATCAAATGACATATATTTCAATCAAACTGTCTGAAGGTTGTATTGTACTTGAAAGTTTAGTATCCCAGAAAAGCTGTCCACGATAGGCACTCCCTTGTTTAAGTCATATATCTATAACTTCCTGTTATTGTAGACTTCTGTAAAATATGCAGTGTACATGTAAATTCACATCAGTTTGTACATGAATCAGTTTAAATTGCTGAGTTTGGCTTGAAACACAAGTCATAAAGGAAGGAATCAATAACTCTAAAGAGGTTCTTAAACATTGCAAGTTTGCTTCTTACATTTGTGTATATTTATGATATACGTTGCATGTTTTGGACAAATTTTTACTCGTCTTTCATCACTCAAATGTGTGTGTCTTTACTGTTGGTTCTGTTTACAGAAGTGTATACCTGTAATATATTGATTTCATGTGTTGGTGAATGTTCGGATGTATTTCTTGTTGGCGCAGTTAATTCCTGTATAATGACGTAAATTGCCTTTTTATTGTCATTATTTCTCAAAACACATGTCACGGCTCAGTTTTTTAAACCAGTGTTTTGTGAGTGGCATGTTTTTCTGCAGTGGGTTCAGCTTCAAGTTTCCAGTAATTCATGTAGCGAAATGCACACGCATGTATAGGGTTGCAAGTCTCACCGAAACTTCATGACATCTGTATGATATAAGCGGTGACAAAAAAACTGTTATTTCTTCTGTGATATTTTGTATTGCACTCAGAAAATGCTGACATTTCCATGCCCTGGTATTGGCTATCCATTCTGGTGAAATTGGAGTGAGACTTAAGGATTCTCTTGTTGTATAAGCTGATCAGCACAAAAATATGCAGAGAGATTTCAGTATAGGCTTTGAAGTCATTAAACTTTCCCTTGACTTATGGTGTGGCATTGTTATGTACTTAACAAAGTTGAGCTTCATGTATGTAGTGACAGAAAGACTTACAAAGGACTTGTACACATAGCAGTGGTACATTCCCAAAACTGAATCAGATAGATTTTCTCTGTGAGCACCAGCTGAACAATTTTGATGCTCTAACGGTTGTGCATGTGTGTGGTTTTATAGCAAAATTTTAGTTATTTTGTGTAACTGGTACACTCTCATAAAAAGTTGTAAATAAAAGTATGTTATTGTTGTATGCAGTAATCATATAGGAGTGATTAACTCTATCATCACAGCAACCAATAACATTGTGGATTTTGTTTCATTGTACAATAAATCTAAATGTTTGTTGACAGACACTCACATACATACTTGTGGCATGCCTAACACACTCTCTTAGGAATATTAACCCATTGACTTTAGTTTACCAAGTACTTGTTACATAGTAAAATCTGAAAGCTTATCCACATAGTATCCAAGTAATGATACAATACTTATTTGCCTGTAATTAAAATCATATCCAGATTTGATGGATTCTGTTGAAATTTGTCCATGTATAATTCGCTGGGAACATAATAGGCTACTTATTGTGTACTACATATCACGTTGACGTTACGTCAAGAATATCGCCATGTACGTATATTGAGGTACACGGATATGTTGTAGCTAATTACTGTTCAGTAATGGCCAGTGTGGTAACTTGTCCCTGATTTCAGCCCCCAGTAGTCCCACAGATTCCTCCTCATCCCAGGCAACCAACAGGAAGAAACTAGGGAAGAGGTCAAGCTCCCTGGAAATAGAAGAGAGTAAGCACCGCAGCCATTCCACCTCCCCCAGGGATTCACCCATCACCCTCTCACCTGTAAGTCACTCTTGGACATCGGGTTATTAGTCAGTGTTTCTTGTGGTTGCCAGGGCGCTGGATGGCTGGCTGGCTGGCTGTCTGGCTGAGATGGTGGAGTGTTAGCTTAATTGCTGGCTGTCACTGTGACGCCATAAGCGGAGGTGTTGCCTGTTCAAATCTGAAGCTTTTGTGGAGTTGACAGCATGCGGCCTTAAGTCAGGAAGTTTGTGCGGGACCTGCTGGTGGTATGCCTGGAACTGCGTTTCCTCCACTGATAAAACTGGCTGCCAAGATGCAAATGAAAACAAATAAAGTATGTCGTTAAAACACAAGTCACATTAGTTATTGCCTGTCCTCATAATACAATCTGGAATGATTAACTGCAGACATAACAAGCGGCAGTGGAACTTCCATGTAATAGGTCCTTTTCTTGCATTTCAATGAAATATGTTGCGTGACTGTGGTTCATTTATGACGAAATGGTCCACTCACTATGACATTGTCCTTAGAAGCTGTAGGAAGACATTCCTCACCATTTAGATGATGTAATCCTGCCTCCTGTCGATATCTCATTAATTACTTCTCATGAGTGTTAATTTGTTCACTGGCCAGGTGTGCCAGACTGGTGAAATTTGTCCTAGATGGGAATTAATCAACCCTGGCCACCATGGTATAAGGGAAATATTCTTGAGTACGGCGTTAAACACCAATCAAATAAATAAATAATCAACCCTGTGCATGAAGAGATGATCTTAATATAAAACAAGTTTACCCCTGTGAATCTTGAAAACTGAAAAGTTTTTTTTTTTTTTATCAAATATGAGAAACAGTTGAAAGATAGAGTTATCTGCAGGCAGTGGTTTCCTCATCCGTGAATCTGTAAGCCTGTAGTTTCCCCATCAGTGAATCTGTAAGCCTGTAGTTTCCTTATCAGTGAATCTGTAAGCCTGTAGTCTTAGCTGCGTGATTGGTTTGGTTTCTGCTACATATACATCGGTCAACTCTATAAACATAATTTTGATTCAAGTAACCTTCAACTTTCCTTTGATATGTTTAATAATGGAGACCCGTCAAACTCCCGGCAGCAGGACTTGACATCATTTTATTGACGTCAAATGTCCCTTTCCCGCCCGACTCACCGGAATGACGTCACCTTAAAGACAGAACAATCGATGTTCCATTAGAAATTGATACACTGTAATATTGTAGACATTGCGCTAAAATCAGTTTTGGATGTAGCAATGACTCAAGGCTAATGCTTCATATTAGTCCCCACCTCACGGGATTAAAAAATATGCTGCCTTCCGACTGAGATGATTTGGTTGAATTATCAGGCTTGAGTGTGATACTCAGTGTTTACTCAGGCTGTAAATTTAAGCTTTGTTTACTGCTGTGGTATAACGTTGGTACACTGCATGTCTCCTTGCATTGGTCTTCTTGATATGCTTATACGTATGTCCCTGATACTTTTGTGGACGTTAGTAACGTTACACTGATGAGGGCGCCAAGGATTATTACATTGTTTAGTTTTTATACATTAATAATGCTAAAACCATGTGTGTACTTATCCTGATTATAGTGTAATTAAGTTAACAGTACATGTACACACAATATAACTGTTGTTGAGATTTATGTGTCTCGTTGAAAAATACACCATGAGACATTGTTTATACATTTCAGTGACATAAAATGTTTTGTGAAGAATGTAGCCATTTAGTAAATGTCTGGAATGCAATTATCTCACATGGTCTATAGCGGATATCTCACATGGTCCATGGGAGATATCTCACATGGTTCTATGGGAGACAACTCTAGAGTACTGGAACTAAAATGTGATACAGTACCAGAATATTAACAGTACTATATGTTCTGTATTAACATGGGTGTATGTACATGCTTTTTTTCTTTTTCAGAGAAGCCAGAAAAAAATGGAAAAGCAAAAGGAAATCTATGTTGTGTTGTATCATTTTAGAGGAAAGGAAAAAGATGATTTAGATTTGAGGTAAGATTTGGGACATAATCCAAGGTTCAGTTTGTGACAGTACATGCACACAGCCAGGATATTTGAGGTGATTGGGTTAGCAGTCTGGTATGCAGGCAGTAATAACATGTGCTAGATCTGCTAGTTTAGTCATCTATGCATACAACAGCATATTATGTATAAGTATTTTGAAGAATGTCAGCTGATTTAAAACCTGATATTACCAACCTCTTACTTCATAAACTTTGCATGTTTTTCAAAATTAAATTACTCCCCCTGGTGTTTTTCATTATAGCATATCCCTTCCAGCACCCATTTGTCAACTTTTTAATTGTCCAAGTGTTTTTCTAAGTGAAAATTTATTTTGTATGTGTGTTTACATCAGTGTATGTCAAAAATATAATTCCTGCAGAGTGTGAAATGCCATTGGAATGGAATATGCATCATCTGCCTTGATCATAACATTTTTTATTTCAAAGCATATTTTTGTGTTGTATAAGTAGGCTCTCGCACTCAAAGCTCAAACACATTGTATCCCTTCCTGATTTTATATCCGGCATCAAGTTTTCACAAATTTACCATCTTTAAGGTAAATAAACTGAGGTATCAAAATATGAAAACATGTAGCCGTCATTTTTGTAGACAGTTATCTAAAACATGTACTGTGAAAGTTGTCATTGTCAAAGCTGTCATTGTTTTGGAAGGTGATGGTTTGAGTTTACTCTAGGCACTCTTCACTGAAGAACTTGACTGCCATACCTTATATGAATAAAATCATTAAGTAGAGCATTAAACACCAATGAAATAAATAAATAAACAAGAAAAGATTGACCGCAATTGCTTTAGTCATGAAATATTTGAGTATGAAAATGAAGTTTGTGTGACAGTTATTTCTATTGTGCTGTGCAGTGCTGACTGTATGTGCCTTGTGTACTTTCAGGGCAGGCTGGAGGATCAGTGTGTTGGATTCCTCTGATCCTGACTGGTGGAAGGTGGGTCCATACTTTGTATTTATGTTCAGAGGACTGGGGGATCCATAATCCATGTTCTACAGATTGCATCTGTGTGACTTTCCTTCTTGATGACTGTATCCGGGACACCCATAAGCAGCAACGTACTTACTGTAAAGGACTTAAAATTTCACCCAAGAAAGTGCATTTTTACAAATAAATAGCAAACTATTACTTTTGGAGCTGAACTTTCAAGACCTTACAAACAAACTTCAAATCACTTTTCTGCAATCAGATGAACTCCCAGAATCAGGAAAAATGATCAGCTTTGTCATGGATGCAATTTTAGGTCATTTAGGGTATATACACATATACATAATTGTACTGTGTCTTCATCTGCTCAAATCTGCACTCTACACACCAGGCACAGTTACATATGCTTGTTTAAAGTTAGAGTGTACATCTGTGTCGGTTACAGATGCAGATTTAGAGTGTACATGTAGACCTGTGTCAGTTACAGATGCAGATTTAGAGTGTACATGTAGACCTGTGTCGGTTACAGATGCAGATTTAGAGTGTACATGTAGACCTGTGTCAGTTACAGATGCAGATTTAGAGTGTACATGTAGACCTGTGTCAGTTACAGATGCAGATTTAGAGTGTACATGTAGACCTGTGTCGATTACAGATGCAGATTTAGAGTGTACATGTAGACCTGTGTCAGTTACAGATGCAGATTTAGAGTGTACATGTAGACCTGTGTCAGTTACAGTTACAAATGCATTGGTCATGGTGACACTGCTTTGTCTGCCCCACCATGCTCACTGTTCACATTATAGCCATTTCGAAATACAGATTCCTGCCAGTTATATACACACATATAGCTATATACACAGCAGTTACAGCAATGTCTGCAGTATAGTTACAGGATAACCTGATAAGTTATATCCCCAGTCAAACGATATATGGTTATATCCACAGCAATCTAACCGCCGTACATGGGAAGATCTTCCAGCAACCTGTGGATGGTCGTGGGTTTCCCCAGGGCTCTGCACGGTTTCTTCCCATCATAACTGGGGCTGCCATTGTATATGTGAAATATTCTTGAGTATGGTGTAAACTCCAATCAAATCAATAAATAAATCTTAGCCAAGTCTGGAGCAGTCATAAGGCCTCATCCAAACCAATTAAACATGTAGTCACCCCAATCAGTGGTAGCTACATCGACACCAGTTAAGCCTCTGTCACACCAGAGCTAGGCTTCCAATAACCTCAGCAACATTCTGATTGTCATCAATCGTGGCCAGTTTATCTCGATTCAAATCCTAGACTCCTGCAGGCAAGCTTACATTATATATATCTACGACAGTTGCACACTAACCCTCAATAATTATTACGATTATTCTCATGCAACAGTCCTCCAGTTTATTAAGATCTGTTACAGCTGAGGGCAATCTTTGGTATGAATAGGCACTTTAAACTGCTGCTTTTCTTTCTTTCAATGGCTGATAACAAAAGAAGTCATATTTGTGCTGAATGCCACTGATACACTATACCTCCTTGTGCTGTACTCTTATAAATTAAAGTAGTAAAGATTAATTGTGATGGTCATAAGGAGCTTGATCATACAACAAGGCCAAATCAAATTATGATTATAGTCATCATTGCTGAACAGCTGTGACAATCCACAATAGCCTACGATAAATTTTGATCACAGTCAGTTTTTGTGCAAGCATGTACAAAAAATATCTCGGAGCACTGTAGCATAGTAAAGTAAAGATTGCTGGTGATCCTTTCAGATTCATCAAGATTGGACAAGATCGTCCATGATTGATTGCACAATCATTGTATGATTTACGACTACCCGTGGTTCTTCGTTCACAGGTTAATTTAAATAGTTGAAAGTGTACGTGTGACTGGTTTCCAATAACCCTTTATTGCTACTGAAATTTTTTTAGCATGGAGGTGCAGTCACTCCAACCACTTCGCGATTACGGATGATGTTTTCAGATTTATGAAATCTCGATCAGTCCACGATTTGTGATGATTATTTGCAATTTTAAGGGTAATTGTCTTCACTAGTTAGAAGGGGTGGTGTGGCTGGATCTGACTGAGTCACCAGCTAGTTTGGTACCCTCCTGCGGGACTTACACATTTGTGCCAGTTATGTTACTTTTATTTTGCCCATCCAAAATATTTACACTTATGACCAAAATGGTACACGGCGTGTTTCTCTTCCCATTTCTAGGGTCGACACAACAATAAAATGGGTTACTTCCCAGCCACCTATGTGATCCGCCTGAATCCAGGACAGAGAGTATTCCAGGTGACTCATGCGATGCACCTCAGTGAAGGGGACAACGGTCTACGTCTGCACAAAGACCAGGTGGGCACCCACATGCTTACATACAACTGTACCAGCCAAGGCTTTGTCATGGTTGCCATGCCTCTTAATGGCTAGCTATACCTGCTACTATATGCTTGGATTTTATTTATTTTGTTGTTTTTTTGTTTCTTTGTTTTTTTCTTTGTATGTTCAGCTCTTAAATTGTTTCGAGCAATTCAGTGATGTGGTGCATAGCAGCACTTTTCCAAACTGTGAACAAAAACATGAATTGGCCAATCATGAACTGTTGCAAATAAGTTCTACAATTGCATGATTGCATATGTGCAATTTTTCTGTAGTGTGTCACATGGCAACACTTTTCCAATCTGGCTGTCAGTCAAAACATGAATTTGGTCAATCATAAACTTTATTGTTGCAAATAAGTTCCACACATTGGTTACCTATGTTCAGTCCTTCTGTGATGTGGTGCATGGTAGCGGAAAAAGCAATCACAGAAAAGTAACATCGTCACGCGTAGGGAGTGGGTATGGCGTGAGCTGTTTTGGATCTGACCATTGCCATGTCAGGATTGTATTTCATCTTGTACTTGTGAAGGTGTATTTATTGAGCTCATGGCAATAAAGCAGTCATTCAGATGAAGAATATCATAAGCTCATTGTGAAAGTACATGTAAATCAGAGCAGAACTAATGAATACTGGCAGTAACCTAAATGACTGAATTTTGTCACCAAATGGGCCCTGTGAAATTTGATTCTGACTGCAAATGTCATACCCTTAGGCAGTGGGAAAACCTGACGGGCTGCACATCTAAATTCTAGTGAAAACATTTAGCATTTTCAGTTGTAGTGTTGCAGTACTTATGTTTGTATCTAAGTACTTTTTGACGCGGCATGCACCAAAAAATGTAATATACAGGAGAAAAGAACAAAGGAGTACACGTACAGTTTTCAACTGCTTTTCTTAAGGGTGAGAAATAGTTATCACAGTTGCCCATGAGTCCTCGAGTTTCACTCATTGCATATACCGGAGCATTCGTGGCCGAGAAGGTTAGCGTACTTGTGCAAGCAGTGTATTGACCTAAGAGCCTAACAACAATGCACTTGCTGTGAATCCAGGCTTCTTCCTCTTCGGCCATACATGGAAAGGTCTGCTAGCAACCAGGAGATGATCATGGGTTTCTCTCGCCATAATGCTGGTTGCTGTCACAGTGAAATGTTCTTGAGTACACCCATGGCAAATGGGGGTCTAAAACATCATTCTTATGGTAAATTTTAACTCGGGGCCCAAAAAACCTAACTCCTACTGCAAACTTCTCATTTGGAACCCTTCATAAATAACGTTCTTGACTAGACTAGCTGGCCCTAAAAACCTCAAAGGACATTTGACCATTAGAGTGCTAATGAGGAATGTTGCTGCATGTCCTACAGCTGTTTTAAACCTGTTATTGTGACTGCACTGGGGGGTTTAACAACTGAATAATTCTCTCAAAGCGGACTACATCTTACCTCAAAAAGAACACCTCTGGAAAAAAGTTTAATTAGACAAGAGCTTAGCAAGTATCCACGCAAACATTGCGAGCAGGAAATCAAGTGGTAACAATTTTCTTAAGCACTTTCTAGTACCCACAGCATACATTGTTCTAGCTGTATGTAGTATCTACATGAACATACATGTTGCTTTGGTTTCAGATTGTTATCCAGGCTGGGGAAGAAGAACATGGTATGATTCTGGTCATGGCAGCCAACAAGAAACAGGCCATGTGTCCACTGAAATATCTTCAGGAAGTTTGATATCATGTAGTGTACATTGATATCACACTCCTATATGTTGTCAACAGGCCTCCTCTGAAGTATACCTCCCTTGTCACCTGGGCAGCTACAGTGTATGATACTGTAACGCAACGTAAGGTTTTGAGGCCTCTGAGAGAAACTACATGTATGGCAAAGTAGGCCATCTCTATCGAAGTACATGTACAGAATGCAGGTATAGGACAGGATAGTAGCAATTATTTTCCAGGCAACTCAATGGAACAGATGTAGAACTGACATTACTGCCAGTCAAGTTGACAGTCTCAGAAATGCATGTTTAGAGATCTTGGGTCTGTTTCACAAAAGTCTAAAGGCTAGCAATTCTGCCCAGCCGGTTTCAGAAAGAAAATATTTGACTGTTGGCTAAAGCTTTTTGTCTTAAAAGTTAGCTTATAATCCTTAGTCATGTCCCACAGTGACTAGGCTTGTTTTTAGATCGCCTGTACTAAGTACAGGCATAGCTTATGTTGTACCCTGAGTTGGCGTCTAATAACTGGGAAAGCAATGTTAAAAAAATGTTAGGGCTGGTATCTTTAAATGCACTACATGTATTGAACTCAGGGTTTGCACACATGTAGAGCACAATAACACAAAGGGGATATTCCATCGTTGATTCTGTGTGTGCATATTAAACACTTTAAATTTTAGAATTCCTGACTTAGTGTACTGCATATTAGAATCAGTGTTAAACAAAATTTTAGTGGTGGTATCTTAAAAAATACTGCATGTATTGAGCTCAACCAGTGTTATGGGTTTTCTCTCAAAAATTACACCATTTACAAGTTTGCTATGTACTTTCACAAGTACATGTATATTAATTTGAATTATCTATCTCATCACCATGTCAGTATTCATTACTCCCGCCATTTATCCCTATACAGGTGAGTTCTTTGGTAGCCTTGCTACTACTTCTAAGTTGAAAGTTAATATAGGAATATATTGGCTTCTTTCAGCACATGAATGTTTTTTTAAAGCTCACAAACCAACAAAACCTGTACTACATTTCGTCTTCGACCGTATTCTGAGAGGGTTCAGCATTGCTCTTTGTTTATAGACTGTGTCCAACACAAAAATGAAGTAGAGATTATCGCCCTTTTCTGAAAATGAGAAAAAATAATTTATATTTAGAAGCCAATTTAATTGTCATCATTTATTCAACCAATAAGATTACTACAGGGCAACAGCCACATAACCAGCTTACAGCATGTAGTCAGGTAAATAACCCTTAGCCTTAGTCTCAGAGTTTGTCAAAGCTGTCTGCTGTACATGTAGACGTAGGCCCACATGTATTCTGGAACTAATTCAGTATTTGTTTTTTTGTTGTTTTTTTCATTAGGGAATATCCCATGCCAAACCTCCTGTGCTTGACTTAAACCATATATAGTGATCTACATCCTGGGCTTCCCAAATCTGTGAGCAAAATTTATGTCCATCGTGGATATAGGTCCAACCAGCTTATGCGGCTTTAACTCTCCATAAATCATTTTCAAGCGGTCGTGTCTAACCACATCTTAGTAACTGCTCTTAAAATGTGCCCCATAGTAAATGGGAGAGTTACCTCAAGGGAGATAATCCTCAAGGGAGACATTGTGGCTTGGCTGAAGCGGGACCTCAGTTGACAGCTTGAATTACATATGGAATCCGTAAGTTATTTCACAGGGGTAATATAATTAAGACTTTTCTACACATCAGAATGCATAGTTTTCACTGAATGTGGGTAACAGACATTACTTTGTAGTTAACTAACGTTCAGGTGAAAAAAAAGAAGGAAGCAATTAGCTGACATATCCTTAATTTCTCCTCTCACCCACCCCCACCCCCATACACAAAATGAAAATGGAGAAATGATCTTCCAAAGAGAAATATGATCTTCGATTCCAATTAAACACAAGAGAATTTCATTACTGTGTACAGAAAGCTGAGATGAGAAACTCTTACCCAGTGCTGTTTCCTTATACAGCAGTTGGGTACCATGTCCCGTAAAAGTACATGATTTATGATGAGAAAAGCTCTGGAAAGAAATCTTCTGTTTTTTCCAAAAAGCTTCAGCTTTTAAGATAAAGTTAATCTGTTGTGATAAGATTTAAATTGGAGAGTAACATCAAGGGAGGTAATTCAGGGGAGGCCAGGAAGTTGTGGAAGTGGTACATACATGTATTTTTAATAAAACTTCCTACACATACAGAAGTTTCATCAGATCTCAAACTGTGCAATATGTTGTTTTGAATTTCCTTAGTGCTTTATGGTCCACATAACTATTCATGTGGAAATAGTACTGATACCTGTGCACCTACACACAGCATTCAATTTGTATCTGGCTGGTAACAGAATTTCTTACAGGTTCCAATGAAATAAGTAAAATTAAACCTTTAACACTGACTCTTTGAAACATATATAAAATAAAATATAAAAAACTGACAATGAAAGCTCTTTGAATAATGACAGTGAATTACTCTTAGGGGTTCAAACCAGCCCTTTGTCTGGAAATGTCTTGTACATGTATTCTGATTTTCTTCGGTTGAAAAGGGAGCACTGTTTGTCTAATTTTTATGAAAATAGTTAGTTATATGGTTGTGATTATTATATTGTTGCACTTCATATCGGCACTCTCAACAGACAAGTTGGATGACCTTTAACACCATAACATGGCAGTTAAGGCTCTGCAACTGTATATATGGGTTGTGATGCTTTCTGAAATCCTCCTGTAAATTTACTCTGGCTGTCTACATTTTATCTACCTCTTTTTATTGTCAGTAATTATATATGTCATGTTTAAAATATAATCGCAGGTGACACCAAAACACTGGCTGTCATTCAAGATATCCATATTGTATGTACCTGCTAGGCCTGTTTCCGTCTATTATACATTATTTAGCTCTGTTTCCATTCTGGCACACTGTAAGTTGATTTCAGTTAATATGTCACAGAATTGCTAATATTTATCTGACAGCAAATCAGCAGATAATCTCTTGTAACACTATATGATTGAAGACTTTAAATGTTATATGTCAAGTGTTGGAAAATTAAATTTGATTTTGTAATAGGCTTTCTGAAATGTACATATTAATAATCAGGGTTGCCACAGTCATGAAAAAAACCATGAACATAGTTGTGAGTGAATTTCCCAGCCATGAATTGTCATGAAAGCGTCATGAATTTTGAAACTTTAGGTGAAAGTGAAAATTTGTGTTCCTGAATGTCGATATGTGTACTTGTGTATCCTAAAGCTATGAAAAATTAGTATGACATATCCCCGCCATTCTTTCAGTGTCATGAAAAGTAGATAATAAATGAACACTTATGTACGTGAATTTACCTGTGGGTGAATCGGGTGGCTAGGAGAGAAGATGTGGAGGCCATGTCAGTATGCAATAAGAATACGATGCATTAATTGCTTTTAATAAAACTCCAAGCTGGTTTTCAGGTTTTTATCATTATGTGCAATTAAACCAAGAATGTTGGTCTTATTTTGTCATGAAAAATCATGAAATGTCTGTGGCAACCCTGAATAGTATTCCAGAAACAGCTAGTGTACATCACTGTAAATACATACACCTGTATGTTACTATATAACATATTTATATGTATATATCCTTACACCAAGTGCTTTCTTTCAGTGGAAACTTTGTCCCACGCTGAAGCCGAACATTAATGTGTATTTATGTATATTTAAATCGCTTGTATATATATATATATATATATATATATATATATATATATATATATATATATATATATATATTGCTTTGACCTGTGAATGTTTCAGTGAGTTTTAGTGGTAAAGTCAGTGTTCACGTCATTTTTGTATGGTACCGATACTGTATTTGTGATGTTCGTGTAGCTGACATGCTGTTTGTTTAATCTCGGCTTACACTTAGATTTACTGTAATTACAGTATGCCCTCTCTTTTCTGATACTGAGGTGCACAGATCATATTTGCTTACCTGTAAGTCTTGAAAACTACTGGGGAAAAGAATCATGAAACTCACATGGCAGGTTAAACTGAGCATGCAAATGCTCAGGTCAGGTACCAGAACTTGCTTGATTCACACATAATTTTGGCATATTTAATGTATTCTGTTGTTTTGTGATTTGCTCATATCTATTTAGAGGACAATCATGTGACAGGTTACATTAAGCTTGTAGAAACTTGTGGTTGGTGCATATTTCTGGTCTGTTGAATATTTAAAATTCTGTGCTCTACCTTCTAAATATATTTGAGTATACGAGAATGATATGTGTATGATTATCAAAATCAGGGTTGGTTTTAATACTGACAACCTTTAATTGTGACTCCTCTAGTTGCTGGTTAGAATTATGTCTCGTTGTATATACATATACATTGTTTATTAGCAAAGAGGGGACTCTGTGGCCAAGGGGTGTGGCATGCTAGCTCTGCATAACGATCCAGGTGTCTTGCACTTGCGTGATTGCAGTGAGTTCAAGCCCAGCTCACACCCTCATTTAATGATCACACCCTCCTTTAATGTACATTATCTATAGTTTAGCTTAGTTAAAGCTGTAGGCAATTAGGCGAATGCAGAATTGACACTAACTATCCCGTACTGTTTGATGTACTTCACTATGTTTTACTTCATCATTTTGTCACTCACTGCTGTGGTGATAGATCAGCTATTCTGATCACTCACTGTTGTGATGATGGATCAGCTATTCTTGTCACTCACTGTTGTGATGATGGATCAGCTATTCTTGTCACTCACTGTTGTGGTGATAGATCAGCTATTCTTGTCACCCACTGTTGTGGTGATAGATCAGCTATTCTTGACACATATGTATGGTGCACTCCACATTTATGCTCTGTATTTCTCCTATGTGACAAGTCAAACCATGTGGATGATCTCCACTTTACCTCTCTTGCACTGCAGTGACTCACGGGTGCTTTTGTTCGCCTTTCAGCATGTACGTCCTTTGACTGTTTGGGACCAGTTTCGTTTGTGATGTTACATGATATCCAAACATTCCTTGCTTTAAACTTTGAAATAGTCAAATCTGTATGTATAACTGCTGTATTTTATAATGAGAAAATGCTCCCAGCAGTACAAGCAGTTACAGGTTATGTGCATGTCTACATAGGGACCAACAGATTTCAGCTCAGAAGACTTCAATACCTGTTTTTCACTTTGTACATTATGCGTCTGTGTAAGTACATTATGGAGGTGTTTTAGGGACTTGAAAGCGACTAATCAGTGATTTTTTTAATCTGTGTGGGCTTGCGATCACTGACAACTGCTGACTTTTAATAGCAATTGCTTGAAGTTGAACTTCTGTATTTAACTTTTCTGTAACTCAAGGCAACTCTAGTTGTATTCAGTTACGTCAATCTATGTACGCTTGTTCCCATTTGGTCACAGTTGGTCTTGATCGCGTGGTTTTGTCAACCTTCTGCCAAAGGTGATATGAGTGGGTTGACTTAGGACCACATCCTCATAAACATAATATATAATGAATTTATAATGAATACATAATTTTTTTACAGATCAAGGGCCTTCTTAAAAAAAGCCTTGCAATATTATAGCTTCTTTTTCACATTTCTTCATGCTTTTGTGTGTGTAACGAAAATGGATGTGACTTAAGTGTATTAACAATTCTTTTCAAAGGAATTAAAAGTTTAATTGCCATGCATTTTGTGTGTCATTCTCTTCCTGTGAAAGGTGCAGGCCTATCTGCAGTTGTAATCAGTGGTTACTGAATTCCATGCAGCTGTTTACTGATACGTGCAGGTACAAGTACGCCACCATGTGTTCTGTCTGTGAATTGGACATTTTAAGTACACTTGCTGAGCGAGCTGATTACTCTGCAGAAGGTATACACGCTGACCATGTTGTACATACTTACATGTACTCTTTGCAAATGTACGTATAGTGCCAAAATCTCAAATTTGTATGTTAATATATACTGTATTGTAATGTACATTGGTGTGTGAAGATCGATGCACAAAGAAATTGTCACTAGAATGAAAATGAGATATACATGTATTTACTAAGGTCGTGTGTGAATGTGTGAGCAGTTATAGACAGAAGAATTAGTCAACATTGCTTCTGCTTACGGAACTTTATTGTTTAAATTTTATGCGAATGTTTTTACAAATGAAAGATGTTTATTTTTGTGTAGAGCTAATAGAAAATATTTAAAACCCCATTTCAGGTTTTACTTTGTAATACAAATGTAAGGATATTTTAGTTGTGAATGCATGCATTTCCCCCCCCCCCCCCCCGACTCAAGTGCAAATTGTCTATGATTTGTGCATTTGCCAAAACAATGATGATGTATAGCCCTGTGTTGTAGGGATTGCATGCTGAACCTGTCAAGTAGCTATATGATATACAGCACGTCACATACATGTAAGTAGCATTAGTGTATATATGCACAGTGTATATGATGTATTTCTGGAGAAACATGTGTTTTAGGAGAATTCAAGAATATTTGATGTACTTCACTATGTTTTACGTAATCATTTTGTCACTCACTGCTGTGGTGATAGATCAGCTATTCTTGTCACTCACTGCTGTGGTGATAGATCAGCTATTCTTGTCACTCACTGCTGTGGTGATAGATCAGCTATTCTTGTCACTCACTGCTGTGGTGATAGATCAGCTATTCTTGTCACTCACTGCTGTGGTGATGGATCAGCTATTCTTGTCACTCACTGCTGTGGTGATAAATCAGCTATTCTTGTCACTCACTGCTGTGGTGATAGATCAGCTATTCTTGTCACTCACTGCTGTGGTGATAGATCAGCTATTCTTGTCACTCACTGCTGTGGTGATAGATCAGCTATTCTGATCACCCACTGCTGTGGTGATAGATCAGCTATTCTGATCACCCACTGCTGTGGTGATAGATCAGCTATTCTGATCACCCACTGCTGTGGTGATAGATCAGCTATTCTGATCACCCACTGCTGTGGTGATAGATCAGCTATTCTTGTCACTCACTGCTGTGGTGATAGATCAGCTATTCTTGTCACTCACTGCTGTGGTGATAGATCAGCTATTCTTGTCACTCACTGTTGTGGTGATAGATCAGCTATTCTTGTCACTCACTGCTGTGGCGATAGATCAGCTATTCTTGTCACTCACTGTTGTGGGGTTAGATCAGCTATTCTTGTCACTCACTGCTGTGGTGATAGATCAGCTATTCTTGTCACTCACTGCTGTGGTGATAGATCAGCTATTCTTGTCACTCACTGCTGTGGTGATAGATCAGCTATTCTTGTCACTCACTGTTGTGGGGTTAGATCAGCTATTCTTGTCACTCACTGCTGTGGGGATAGATCAGCTATTCTTGTCACTCACTGCTGTGGGGATAGATCAGCTATTCTTGTCACTCACTGCTGTGGTGATAGATCAGCTATTCTTGTCACTCACTGCTGTGGTGATAGATCAGCTATTCTTGTCACATATGTATGGTGTGCTCCACATTCTTAACATATTCTCTGTGATATCAACTGTCTTTGCTGGGTGTATGAACCTGTTAGTGTCTTGGGAATAGCTTTTGAGAGCAGTGGTGTCTGTGTAAATGCATAAATTATCTACATACAAGTGTGATTAAATGTTTTGTTGAACACATTGAATTGAATATTGTTCAGTCAAATATGGGAACTCTGAAACACTAAACACCACCTATCAGGAGCATCAAGTAGAGACCTGTAGACTTAAGTGTCATCAGCTTCAGACTGTGGTCATTTTAATGTTTGTACTCCTTCAGTGTATGTACATGAACCTAAGAAAATCAAATGATGTTCGAATATCCGGAACACGGTTGTTATTGTTTTGTCAAACACTGGTGTACAATTGTCATGCACATGGTACTTAATTATTATGCCGTAATGCATTCTTCTACGTGACATTTTCTGCATTTTCTGGTAGATCAAACTGAGGGAAAATAATTGCAGAATGCTTAAACAGACTGTAGATCATGTAAACAACTAAGAGTCAACTGCATTTTCAATTGTACATGAATACCATCTCAATACTACCTTACTGAAGGACATGCGTGATTCGCGTCAATTTGGTCAGTGTTAAATTGAAAGGTAGTATAAAGCATTTGATTGATTTTGATTTTTGCCTTTTTTTTTATATATTTTTTTTTTTCAAAAATGCACAAAATGCATTTGCATTTTTGGCAAAACAAAAGCAAACCAGATTGAAGCTCAAGATTCTCCTACCTCTGATGTTCTCCAAGCCATGGTGGCTGTAAGCATTTGAGTTTACAGCTGTATATTTAGGCCTTCTCAGTTGAAATGTGTTGGAGATGCTTTGTCAGATCAACAAGAAATTAGCTTGCTCTGTAGACATTGGTACCGTGTAGAGGTGGATGGGAGACTGACTGACTATGCACTCTGCAGAGTCTCTTCCTCCAGACTGATCAGCATCATTGAATCAGTCCAACTGTGTTGACTTGATTCATACACACCTCCACACTACAGCCACTCTTAGCAAGCAGTACTAAGTTGCCAATCTATGTTCTGATAACTGTAATAACTTTCCACTGATCGGCAGCGGCACTAAGTCAGGAAGATTGCTGTAGCAAAGGGCAATAGCTTTTCCTGGCATTCTACTTTCTTCCAGCCATAAATAAGTGAAATAAAGTGAAATAAGTGAAAATTTCCTGACCGTAACCTAAAACACAAATAAATAAATAAATGACCTCAATCACAACATTAATTTTCTTTTCTACTGAAATTTATCTAGTTGAATATTGTTTGAAGTACATGTAAGTGTTTCGCAGGACATTGTGTGTCAGAAGAAATAACAACTATATATACAGCCTATGCATCTGTCTGAGCTGCGGAACGAAAAAGCCTACATACAACCAATCTGTCAGCAACATGCGCTGTCTCCATGTGGTATATTTATTTATTTATTTCATTGGTGTTTTACGCCGTACTCAAGAATATTTCACTTATACTAACACGTCCAGCATTATGGTGGGAGGAAACCGGGCAGAGCCTGCGAGAAACCCACGACCATCCGCAGGTTGCTGGCAGACCTTCCCAGCCGGAGAGCAAGTATGTGGTATAGGTGTAGAACACATGCACTTCTCCCTGTGACTTACCTGTCTACCTTACTGCATTTGCTAGGGAATTAGATGTCAAGGTTACACAACCTGTTGTTCATTGAGTGCTTTGCACATCTGCTTTGTTGAACACAGGTTCGTTATACACCAAAGTGAACAAGCAGCCCCAAATGATCCTATCTTCTCCAGGGTCTTCAGATTTATTTCATAGAAAACTGGTAATGTCATGCTTGTTGTTTTTTATCCTGGTTTTGTCAGAATAAAACGAAGTTTAACATTATACAAGTTTTCTTTATTTATTTAATTGCATAGGGCATAGTGATTGATGGTGATGTTATGATGATCAGGTTTCGTTGCGAGTCCTCATCTGGTCATTCTGTTTAAAATTTGTTATCTTGGTGACCAGTTGTGACAGATCCAATTACCAGAGAAACACTGGTCCAGAAAGCATAATCTAGGTATGAGCTGAGTGGTCTGGAGGTAATCTTTTTTAATTTTTCTTCACTAAGACTAATTAATGCCACTATGTACAGTAATTTGTTTATAATTGTTGTTTTTGTGCCACACTGTACTTATATGACAGTGGCCAGTATTATGGTGGTAGAAAAACGGGCAGAGCCGCCTGTGGGAAACCCACGACCATCCGCAGGTTGCTGGCAGGTCCGAGATGAAACCAGCATGAGCTTGGCTTGAACTCACAGCGACCACACTGACGCGAGGCTCCTGGGTCATCATATAGATACGTGCTTACTTTCCACTTAACACACAGAACATTGACCAAAGTCCACCTGAAAAACGAATATTAAACACACAGAAAAAAAAGGAGTGTTGGGTGATGTTTAAGAATTGGCAGTTTTACTAGCTTTCTATGTACATTATAAATTTGGTCATACCAACTTTTTTTTTCACATTAAGGGAACAAAACAGCAAAAAAGTTACTCACATCAAAAGGCACAAATATACTTATTTTTTTTTTTCGCAAGGTGGGAATGCATGTCACAAATACCATTTTACATCTGGTAAAAATAAATGATAATTTACATCACTGAGTGATGAAATGTATACAAGTATTTCTGTGTTCATTGCTGCCCATCAAGTTCTCAATCATAATTATACAGAAGTATAAACCTAGATACTTTATCTAAACATCCACTGTTATTAAGAGGCAAAAATTCAAATAGGCAGACATTCAACAAACTTTTATGTACAAAAAAACAAAAAAAAAACAAAAACAAAGCACTTATAATAGCCAACACTTACATAGAAACTTCATCAGTACCAACTCTAGGGAAGATTCCACAACGCCATTTTTAACCTCAAAATTTGAAAAATGATTTTAGAACTTATTTATTGCCTCCTAGAGATTAATATTCTGACCACCTCATAAATGTAATTATGTGTCAGGTGAGTCAAACTTTTATCCCCCAGCACTAAAAAATAAGTATTGTGACAAGGTATTAACTCTCGACTAAAGTCGGAGATGACGTTTTGGAATTACGTCCACAGGCACTTATGTAATGTCTCACAGAGCACTGACTGCTGCACAGCGCACAAAGGACTGATTGCCGACTGTAGATAGTCCTTCATTTGCATTCAGAATATTTACAGTCAGTTATAACACGGCCAGATCCACCCAGAAAGTCTGCCCATATCGTGACAGCATCTACATTTAGATGGCTATAGTAAAGCTTTTCCTGACAATGCATGTTACACAGGTGGTACGTATCACTGGAAAAACATCGGCAATCTGTAGAGATATAGGCCAATAGTTTCAAATTTATGTTTATCAGCACGCCATTTGTATCTGATTGATATGTCCATTCAGAGATTCCATCATTCATGTGTACAAAACAAGGACAGTAAAATTTCCCATTTTAGAGATAAGCATAATGTACAAGTCACTGATAACATACACAAATAAATATATAGACGTAAACAACGAACAATATTTCCCCTCAACCCAAAAGGGCTCCAAGCACATTTTTAGCAGAAGTTAAACACAAAACAGCTGAATATCGTTGAGTTGGTTTTCGGTAAAATGCCAGCAAGCGTTGACAAACTTCACGTCTTCCTTGTTGTCCATTATGCCACGATACCAATGTTACAGCAGATACAGAACAACCATTTACTTCAAAAGAAATAAGAGTAAAACAGGAATCAAAATGAAACTGGTAAGCCATACATGATAATTGCGTATTTTCACAAACATTACGAAATTTATAAACAAAGAAAATGCAATAAGGCAGTGCATCAGATCCAAGGCAGTTGGATCTGATCCACAATATATTGAAATCTGGGCGAGTACACACAAAGTTTTCAGCAAAGGATGATTTATGGAATATACAGAAAACATAATAACTTGTGAACAGCACCAGTGTCTTATATTGCATAGGGTGAAGACAATAAAAACTTCTCAAAAAAACAAATTGTATGTTGTATAATTTGGTCTTATTTACTTATATAAAATCACACTATAATGAAGTATTAATATACAAAACAGCAATGAGAGTGTATGTTGGCAAATGATATACATTCCATACATAAATACTCACACATGATGAAGGAAGCAAAATTCAGTAACATAGAAAATTTGCATATACATGTACCACACTCCTCCAAAGTTGTTATCTGTGATAAGCATATATCAAACAAACCTCTGTCAATTTCTCACTGCCTAGGTTTTACACAAAACTTACTTAAATGTAGAAGCACATTTTCCATCAATTTGTGCAGAAAATTTAGGAATAGGGATTACATTGCAACTGGATGGCAGTGGAATAATTTTATTTTTTATAATTGTATTGTATAACATATATAATGAGAGGAGTCAACATGTTACAAGACAAGTGTACAACATGTTGACTGAGGACACAGCAATTTGTTGACAGAAGAGTGTCGAGGATGAGTGGCAAGACAAGTCTAGATTGGCATACACACAATGGGGGCAACCTTATAGATCCTAAAATGAGCTGGTGATAAAAAAAATTCAAAATACCTTCTCAAAAACAACTTTCTCAAAAACATCCAGAAAATATTGTTGCACACCAGACGCACATGCACACATAATGAATGACAATATATAAAAATCACTGGAATTTTAGATTTGTTTCCAATTTTAAAAAAGCATATTTTCAAAAGGGCATTAATAAAACAGGTGTAAAAACAGTACCAATTTCCCTCTTAATGCTGCCTGAGCTTATACAGTGTGAAACATGAAAAAACTTCAACAAACAAAAACACATTCTCCTAGAAAATGGAATATATCTGACTAGATGAAAACGAGCCATTATGTTTGAGCTGACAAGGTTCTGCTGGGCGTCTGAGTGTAGATGGTGATTGGCTTGGACACTGGGGACTGGTCTATGAGGAACGGTGCAGTCGTATAGACGTAGCTGCCCTGAATTGTACTGTCACAGCTGGTCAGTCCTGCAAATAACAAACCATACCAATTTCTCTTTATGAGTGACAATAAGCAATAACTTCAGAGGAATACATAAAGTAGCCTGCTTATCCTGTATTAGACAACCAAAAATTGTGCTTGTAATCAAAACTCATCTGACGGATCATGCACGTATCACTGAAATGTTAAAGATCAAAATTTCCACTCTTCTGATAGACGTCTTATGCTAATCAGTATCGAGCAATCCCACAATACTGTACCTGACCTAAAAGTTCGCCCACAAAACTGCATTCTTACAGGTGAATAAATACCACACAGTATCACTTTTGGAACTGAAACCTACATGTTTCCAGTAGGACATCATCCTACCTTCCAGACAAACCTCGAAACACCTTTCTACAATCGATAGAACTGTCAGAATAACGGAAAACACCCAACTTGTCATGGACGAAATTTTAGGTCCTTCAGAGTACCATACAGTCAACAAAAATCTGGTTGCCTAAATGTCTGCATGCACCTACCTGATAAAGGTGAGGGTTGTGTCAGTAGGGGTGAGTTACAGGTGGTCAGAGGGGAGGACGAGAAAGGCACATCCAACTTGAGGTCACCAGTCAGGTCGTCATCCCATAATCCACTCTGCCAACATCAGACCATACATCTCACTTACATCTCCATTTTTTACAGGTGATATTTAAGTAATGCTGACTGTTCAGTGCTCAAGCAAATAATTTTAAAAAAACAACACATATTCAATTGTTTGTCACTATTTATTTTCGAATATTTTTTTGAAAAGAGTCATGTACTTCATGTATATTTATGTGATAAACCACAAAAGTCTACAGCCTCCAACTGCAGCAAAATCTGCTGTTTAAATCACTTTTTATTCTGCAAAATAAAAGCATTTCTAATATTTGTACTTCTTAAATCTCAGAGTCCTTATTTAATGTCAGCAGATTAGTACAAGTTCATGTGAGTCAGCTTTAGGCTATCACTCCCACCAGTGCGGTCGCTCTGAGTTCAAGTCCAGCTCATGCTGGCTTCCTCTCTGGCCGTACGTGGGAGGGTCTGCCAGCAACCTGCGGATGGTCGTGGGCTCCCCCCAGGCTCTGCCCAGTTTCCTCCCACCATAATGCTGGCCGCCGTCGTATAAGTGAAATATTCTTGAGTTGGACACCAATCAAACTAATAAATAAAAAATACACTTAGGCCATCAATGCCTACTGAATTACATTGGATGAATGGTTACTGCTGGATGCCACACTGGCAATATTTCAGCCAAACTGTGACGAGACAAACAAAATGGGTATCAAAAAAAGGAAACAAGTGTGCAAATGACATCCACAATTTTTGGTTCTAAATAACACTTTTCTTTTTCTCAACCTAGAGCAATCATTAATTTATCAGAAAGAGGAATGGAAATGGCCTTACCTGAGAAGCCAGCTCAGAGAGCACAGGATCCAGAGTGAGGCTGGAGTCAAGGCCTGTCATTTCCACACTCAACATGTCAGAAATACTTTTTGGTTTGGACAGACTGTCATCGGATGAGAGGAGTAGCTGGGCACACCGGTCACTGCTGACCTCTGTGATGCTGTGGTCAGAAACCTCTGAAGCTGGGCGACGTGACAATGAGGGAGGGGAACCTGCGCGGCCTGATTCTATTAGCTCTAACTTCTCTGCAACAATCAAAACAGCAACCTATACCTTAAGTGTTTTCTGAGGGTGCAGAGGGTGCAGGAGTACAGACCAGTACCTCAAACACTGATGGGCTAATTGGAATTGGGGCATTAATCCAAATTTCGGATCCACACACATCTGAAAACTTAAATATAGACAGTTGAATATTCAATCATCAGATCCCCCAAAACATCAAATAAACCAAATCATATCAACTTACATGAGGTTTTCTTAATGTAAGCTTTCTACAAACTCCTGAAGTTGTTTTACTGCAGGTAAGATTTTTGCATTAATGTAACAGGTCTTGACAGGAAACATTTAACGTGACACCTTTTCTTCATTCTAAAAGATTTATGAAAAGTTTTGGAAATATTAAAACTGCATTCACATAGAGCTACTTTCCTAACTGATAAGAGTCACTGCAACTAATCTTACTGTAAGGAAGTTTTGTAAACACTACACTGCATACACAGAACACTTCAGACTTATATCTATCGCCTATGAAACTGATTCTTTAATTGGTGTAAAAGGAGCACTTCATTAAAGCGAAGCAAAAACAATTACAATGAAACAGCTTGAATATGGAAACATGGTCTGAGTAACTGTGAAACAAAAATACTGGGGTCAATCTATATATTTATTAAATACAAGGTAGTAAAGAATGTACTACTTGGAATAATGACTGCTCCCTTTCGCTAAAGTTCTTTGAACTCTAGATCCTATCACCTAGATTGGTCATGGCCAGTCAACACCTTGTAGTAAAGCTGTGCGTGAGGCCCGTGAGGAGTGGACTATACAAAATGTTACAGAGACTTTCAGTTTGTCTTGGTTCAACCAAAATCAACAAATAGCATTACATCACATCTTCAAGTCATAAAGTCAGGTTACAAGTATGAAAAGAAACATGCATTCATTACACTTAATAAATAGAATAAAGTTGACATAGGCCAAGTTATATAGGTGATGTTGTGAAGTCATCCACTTGACCCTCATACAGACTGCCCTGTTTGTAACATGTCATGCATGAAATGTACATTCAGTAGATTTCACAGCTGTGGTAGGCTGGGAAAACCTGTTCTGCAGTCAAAAACTGCAAACAGCCAGTTTGCCGCAGAAAGAACTAGTGCTTGTAAATAACACACCTCTGGCAGTTACGCATAATTGGGAAGTGTACTATGTGGAAGATTTTATCATGTTAACTGAAGATATTACCCTTCACAAAATATGTGCATACCAAACACAAACCTATTCAAACCATACATAAATGAAATCTGCACCCTTAGTATGATTTTAATCGAATAACAATTCTATGTTCTTTTGGGAGATTAGCATTCAGACAATGTAAATGTGCATATGATATAACTCTTTGCAGAGTTTATGAGACTATCCATGAGTATCGATTTTATTCGAAACCGCAGACATGAAAGATAACATGGGAAGAGATAGGAAAATCAGCAACACTGGATAATATTCTGAGAACTATGGCTGACAATAACCAGAAATTACATTATGTTTTACAACAGAACAATCTGCATAACATATATAAATTATGAACGTTAACGAAACCTAGTTTTGGACTTCTGAAGCAGAGTTCCCTATTGAGTTTCATGCTATAAGCCGAATCAGCCATCTCACAAGATTACCGCTCTTTAGGAGAGACATGAATGGGTGTTCTGGCACACTAACACGATGTAGCGACTACTGGAAATCACGTCTTTTTTGCCATTACTTTGCATTAGTTTGTGAGAGATCCCTCTCATGTCTCGCCCAAACAGCATTAATCTCACAAGACGGCTCCAATGCCAATTCGGCTTACTATGACAATGTTTTCATCACCATGTCTGCGTGAGCAAAGCATGTTGACGCTAGTAAAACCGCTCATGCCCGGACATCCGCGGTCTGGAATACCTTGTTGCAAGAATACTCATTACTGACAGTAGGTGTGATACTGACACTTTTTTTTCACCTGACAACATAACTCTTTCATGTTGTTGACCAAAGTTTGTGGTTGTCCCTGAAATCTTACTTATGCCATTCTAAGGTTTGCCAGAAGGAATGCAGTTGTGACAAAAGTACCGCCAGGGGAGACACAGTGCCAGTCAAAGTGGAACCAAAATTACATGTCGATGACACATTGGGTCTCATGCCCTTTATGGTAACCATAAAACATTAAAAAGAGCAAACTGTTATATAGAAGATATATACAGAACGAGTCATCAGACATCTCAAGTTTCAAAAGTTGTTATTAATAATGGACTTATATTGTTGTTACAGATGGGATGCTACTGGTACGACTGTCAAGTTCCCTAAGTTGACATTTCCATTCACAGAGAAAACCCATGAGCAGTCACAGCTTCACAGTAACACAATTTACCTGAATCACACTTAATGGAAAACTGTCATGTATAATTGCAATTGTTACCCTGGCAACATAGGTGTAACAATGGGCTGTACTTTCAGTTGACAGGTTGTTAGTGGTCAGCCAGAAATTACTGATGTTATGAGACTGACACAAAATCAATGTCATATGGTTAAAGACCAGTATATTCATACAAAAGTGTCCAGTGCCCTATACACAGGCTGCAAATTATGTCCAACGGATCAGTGCAATATAAAAACTGCCACCACCCAAAGCAAAGCACTCTGTCACAAATAACATGGCGGATACAGAAAGTCAAAAATATAATGTGAAATCCTGCCTCTGAGTGTGACATGCAAAACTCCTAGGAGTGGAACATGTCCTTATTTAATTGAGGGCATAGGTTTTTGACTTTAACGCTCTGAGGAAAATGTTACAATAAAACATAATATGCCATGCAAAGAATGTTTCATAGGAAATCACTTGTTTAGGGTGCTCTGAGAATTATATTGGACAAACCGGAAAAGTATTAATTAAGACACAAGGTACCAATTCATAAGCAATAAATTAGAGACGAGGATACTAGACAAATTAGACTGTGTAAACATTTGGATGAATGTGTAAAATGGAAATTTACTTTTTTTTTCCTCTGCACAAAATTCTTACTCAAAGCATTCAGACTACAAAAGGAAGATTTTTATAAGGAAATTGTATTACAAATTAAGTAAAGTTTTGCTATGATTTCACAACATCAGAAATAGTGATTTATTTCTTTTTATTTAATTGGTGTTTCATGCCGTACTCAAGAATATTTCACCAGTATGACTGTGGCCAGCATTATGGTGAGAGGAAATCGGGCAGATATATTTATCATCGTAAATGAAGCCATAATATATTCCTTTATTAAATGGTCAACACCTGTTACCTCATCATATCAATAAAATGTTTCTTTCTTACACTGGTCAAAGTACATGATAATGTATTATGTCATAATTTTCATCAGAAAATACCACATCATAAAGAAAAGTGCAACAGTTTGCTGTAGAATTATTGGAAGATTCTCCACGACTACGTAGAGGTCGATATCATTCAGCTTTGATTTCACAATACAAATTGTTTCCATGTACATATATCGTCCTGAATCCTGACCCACTGGAAACAGCAATTCTGTGTCTGATGTGACATTGCAACACTCTCTATGAACACTCCATGTAGGATTAAATCATGTTCTGAATGCTGTGGAGACAAGCATATAACAGTCATGACCTTGAGACCTGGTGAATCACCTTGACCAGCTGACAGTTGGATTGTGGCTAGGATGCCTACATAGTATACCCATTTGTCAATGGAAGGTAAATATAACAATTACACCCAGGGTTGACCTTCATACATACACGTAGGCCTACCATAGTCTTTTGAAAAAGAGTATCAGGCCATAAAAATATTGGCCTGTATTGTACACAACTTAAAATAGCATCAAACTATGCATGTTTATAGGCGAACTAAGTGTCATATCCAGGGGGTTTTCTAGCAACTTTCTCGTAGTAACCACAGTGGGAAATATCGCAAAATTGAATTTTAGATAAATTTTGTATTAAGTTTTCATGAAATAAATTTTGTTTTTGATACATTGGTGACAAAGAAATCTCAAGTTTTTTTGTTATCGGTGGTGATTTGTTCAAATTGAATTTCTAAAAAGAAAGTGGCTAAAAAAAACCTGCATCTCTTGCACTAAATCATTACCTAACCCAAAGATGATAGAGTGCAAACTAGACAACTGCTGCTACAATGTTTCAATAGCATACAAAACATACAATTAAGGTGCATCCATATAAATGCTTGTGTTACAATAAATGTTCTTAAAGAGGCCAGGTCTACATTTTTACCACAAAGTGTGAATCCATGTGTGAATGGGTGTTGGGGCCTGTGTGTATAAATGATGGGGGGAGGGGATGCATGGTGGGCGAAAATAATGAGGGTGTGTGTGTGAGTTGCATGGTGGTTGAGGTGGGGGTGCATGGTGGGTGTAAATGATGGGGGGGGGTGCAGGGTGGTTGAGGTGGGGGGTGCATAGTGGGAGCATGTTTACAGTGATAATGATCACTGCATGCTATTTCCGCTACCAACTTTACTAAAGGCTACACATTTGTGAGTTATGGTATGTAATGTGTGTAAGTATATTTTTTTACACTGTGTAGTCCTAAAACCTGGAGTAACAACAAGACATGTCCTTACATACAATATCTCATGTTTAAAAATGCACATTTATAAAGTCGCATCAAACGGTTACCTGGGTTGGCTAGGCTGTTTTTAACAGACTCTGGATCTTTTTTCCTCCATTTGACAATCTCCTCTTCCATTTTCTCTATCTTGGCAGGGTTCAGGCCCCAGAGGCAGCCTTTGCGTGTGTTTCCAGTATTATTTGGGTTCTCCACTTTCTCAAAGCACTTGTTTAGAGACAGGTTGTGTCTGACAGAGTTCTGCAAGAAAACAAAATATTGGCCCTGTAGATTCTACAAAGAATATTACAGGTAAATACAGTGTCCTGCTCATTTATATGATAGGTGAATTTTGATCTAGGCCTAATGGTATAGAAGTATGCCTAAAGAAAAAAAACTCAATTTGGTGGCAGACAATTTACAATGACTGTCTCTAGTGACGGAGCCATAGAGTAACATGTACATGTGTAGGTCCCAACATGTGCATTTGTCCTCACTATGTAATAACTACTGTGTGTGTATGTCTGGCATACAGGTATTCACATATCTGCAGTTTGTACACATGTAATGCCAGTTGGCTGATTTCACTAGTACACCTCAGATCTGGGATTAACCCACTCTGCAGGTAACATGTACTTTCAGGTGAAGCAAATTACCACAGGGCTCTATCTCTGTAATGTTCCCACTAACTGAACCATTTTTCTTTCGTGTACGTTAAAAAAAAAGAACCCACTCAACAAATGAAATCAATTCTAAAATGGAACAGGCAGAGCAAATGTTTTATATTGATTGCAGAAGTATTAGTACATGCTGTTGGTCGCTCTGGACATCAACATTCACAATATTCTGTTTGCAGTTTGCTGTAATATCAAACACGCAGATCTCAATTTGTCCAGTGCCATTTCCCCTGCTACATGTTAATGAAAAAAAGTTGTTTTTTCTCCCAGTGTGCTAAAGAGGTGAATGAACATTATGGTATTTGTGAATCATGCCATACCTTTTACACAGCCGACTGTTTGACAAGATATCTTAGATTGAACCAAAATACTGACCTTGTACAACAGCTACAGAGAGATGTCTGAGCATATGCATATAAAACACGTAGTATCTACCTCAGGCAATTTAATTAAGCTAGATTACACTTTAAAGGTACACGCACTTGTTTATAATGAGAGAGATCTGTGTGTATAAAAAATGTAATAATGCCTGAAGGGAATTTTCGTCAACCTTCCTGATTCAAGTTTGGGTCGGCTGAGAGCCTGCTGACAAGTTTGGAGTAGCTGACAACAAGACTAGCTACTGGCCAAGGGCATTGACCGTGTTTGTGGGTCAAAACTGCATGGGTCAAAGGATATATATAGGCTATTTGTGTCAAGGTGCATACCTACATACACCTACATACACTTACCACAGGCTCAATCTAACATATCTTGTCAAACAGTCAGTTGTGTAAAAGGTATGTCATGATTCACAAATACCATAATGTTCATTCACCTCTTTAGCACACTGGGAGAAAAAACAACTTTTTTTCATTAACATATATTAAGAAAGCCTGCATACCTTCCAACCATCTGGTGCTGTCTTGAAGTAGGGAAAGTTGGATCTGCAAATAGAATGTCAAATTTACTTTACTTTCCTAAAGTTTGAAACAAAACCTACATATCCAGGACAAAACTTTAGCTGACTTTAAATCAGGCAAACAACAGATGTATTCATTTCTAGACATACTACAATACATATTTGTAGTAATACACTGAGAACATTGTTACACTACACTGTTTACACTGTTTTTCAGAGCACACAATGTATGTGACTGTGTACATATCAACATATAATTTTGTTACTTTGTGTTGTTACTTTTAATTGTGAATATTATAAAGCACTATTTTTTAAGGCGAGACAATCCTAAACCTACAGAGAGTATCTATGCACAATTATGCTAAAATCCAGAAGCAACATTTAGCTGCCCCTGTTCAGCAAGGCTTTACCACATAGTGCTATTGCTGCTTTGTTCCTCTGCCTCCACAAACTGATCAGAAAACTATAGAGTAATCCTGGTAGGGCCATCCTTAAAAATATGTACGTTGGGTGTAACCCAACCCACCCTCCAAAAAACAGTCGCCTACTCAAAAGTTATACTGGTACTTTGACAAAATTTTTCTCTGTAGGTAACATGTTTTTTTTTTATTTTTCTCTCCATGTTGATTTCTTTAATTCCCTGTCCTTTTCAACAACCAGAATAAGAAAAAAAAAAAAAAATTCCCTTCCGCCCAACCCTACTTTTTCTCACAGGGTCGGGATATGCCCGACACACAGTTTTTTGAGGATGGCTAAATTTAGTATGGTTGCCAGTGGGGAACTCTTTGAGTGTTCTCTGCAGTCTGCATTTACAACTTTCTGAATCTCAAACATGTCTGATGGGATTATTATACTTATGAAATACCAGTTTAAGTACAATGTGTTTAGTTACTATGTTATAAATTTGCATTAGTACTGTAAACTCTGCTCTGTTAACTATACACCTATCACAGACACTGCCTTGGCCATGTTTAACTTTTTAACAGTGTATACTTAAAAGTGGGTAGCAAAAACTTAATTTACAAAAGTTCTGTCAGATCATTATATAACCTAACTATACTTTCATGCATGAACAGGAAAGGGATAAAGGATGGTAAAGGATTTAGCATACTAGATCAACCCTGACCAACAGAAAGTATATTACTATAACATGTAATTATTAAATAAGATGATAATCTTGATTAAAACAGTAAATTCAAAGAAAAGGAAAATAAAAACAAGTCATAACATTTCATCCATACACATATTAACATGAACATACTTCTGTCTATGTATTTATTAGTCATTCAGGCCAAATATTTATTCAATTATTCATTTACATATTTGGCTAGCATTTCACCCAAAGGTCAAAATAACTGTTTACTGGTGTGTGTGTTATGAACCATCTATACTGCATTATATCTTTTTACAGTGTCCATGTGGTTGAGAGTCACCTTTAACATGCAGAGACAAGTTCCACTGTGTCCCACATAAAGAGTACAAGACATGACTCATTCAGGTTATTGACTGAATATATAGGCGCCTGCATGGACACTCGGCCAGCCGTTCAAGCAGATATCTGCATTTTCCAGGTAGACGACAATTGCATTATATTGATCCAGCCAGTCAAATGACAGCACGTGCAAACATGATGTACATGTACCTGGTGCAAGCTAGAGGTTCCACATGAGGGGGTCACCCTACATGTACCTGGTGCAAACTAGAGGTTCCATATGAGGGGTCACCCTACATGCAATACTAAAATCATACTGTAGTCAATTAAGATGGGTGCGTGATTCACAAGGAAAATATGTACATTCAGTAAGGACCTACTTTAAGAAATCTCAAGTAAGTCTCATATACAATGAGATAGCTTTTTTTCAGTATTTCTCTGTTTGTAAAGACTGGCTATTCCTTTTCAAAAACTACAATTACATGACAAACGTTCAGAGAAATTAAATATATCCTTCTCATTCACTGTCACTAATTCCAAGCATTTTTCTTACTGCCTTTCACAAAAGTATTTTCCTCACAATGCATGCAAGAAACACCGTGAGAAATAAGTGACAGTGTAGGTTACCAAATAACTGGCCTAATACTCTCATGATACTAAACAACTGGCCTAATACTCTCATGATACTAAACAACTGGCCTAATATAATCCTGACATTCACTAGTCTTTTTGCCTTTTCATATTTTCAACCATGCTGTCATTTCTTTTTTCTTTGCAATGTGCCTCAGGGGAAAAGGTAAACCTCTACCTACCTCAACACCATATTCATGTGTATGCTCACAACTCTAGGAGTGCAGAATAGGGTATATTGAAACCATTCCCAAGTTTTCTACTCCCGCCCCTCCAAACAAGCACACAATAATTTTAATTTAATTTGAATCTGCTAAACACTACATATGGCTTTATGAGTACTAGTCCTTGATATCCTTTTGAAGTGTGCATATATTCTGTCCTAAATAAAGACCCCAGAAAGTAAACCTGTAGCTGAAGTGTATGCTCTCATTAAATCTCTATTACCCAGGATGTGACTAATTATGGCCCTACACATCAGCACACCTGCTAGGGTGGAAGGGTTGTTATTTAATATTATCCAATTTTAAACCACATGAGGTTGACAACCAGTGGCTAACATCTAAACATAGAAGCACAACAATTTCCAAAGAAAAAAGAAGAGACAACTGTTGAAAATGTTCACATATGTGTCAGATAAATGTAGAAGAAAGAGTAAAGAACAACAAGTTTCGGTATTTGAAAAATTACGCCGAGTAATTAACAAACTAGTTTTTCTGGCTACGTGTTCTTTCTGAAAAAAATCTTAAAACTAAAATTACATTTTCAACCGCTTACACGATACAGAAAATGGATACTTACGTCATAAAATGGTAAATTTCACTAACAGGTAGACTGCCAGTTTTGCTGTTTTTCAAGGCCATTGCAATCAAACAACTGTAGGAATAAGCGGGCTTGGCATATACGCGTTCAGCCTCCGCATCTACGGTCCGTTTTGCAGGCAGGTTTCCATTTGCTCTACAAAAAGTGGCTAGATGCGTGTTGGTAACACACTGCAATTTCCTAGGAGAATGTAACCCGATAGGATTCTGTAACTGTTCAAGTAGAACAGGGTTAGTTCTCGAAGGCGATGCCAATCCGAGCTCCCCCTGAATACTGCCGTTTTCTCTGACTTGTCCAGTCTGGCTGCTTTGGGAAAAAGTAATGGAATGGCCACTGTTGCCCGACGACAAGCGTAAATGCGAGTTGCTGGCTGTCGTTGTCATCGAAGCAATAGTAGTTTCTGTTATAAACTGAGGTGGTGTGGTCGAAATAAGTCCCACGACTGTCGGTGTCTGACTGTTCATGGATAAACGAGGTACCGATAATAAAGTCGCTTGTGACTCGCTCTCCATCTGTTCGTGGTGTATAGGCACTCCGGTCTGTGGGTTAACCAGCAAATTAGGGTCGGTATTTTCCACCTCCACTAGCTGGTGGAGTCGTTCTGCTTCTGACGTGCCCCAAGAATGTTTATTATCCATAGGAATATCCAGATTTAATGGAACATATTCCAAGTTATTGTTGTTGTGGATGTTGCCGACATCGCAGCTGTTTATCTGCTGTAAACAATACTCCAGCGAACTCATCTTGTCCGAGTTTTGAATCTGCAACAAATTGTCGATGTCTGTTTTGATGTCACAATCGATCATATCTTGCAGTGAAAGCGCATCCACTTCTTCCGCATTAAAATACTCCATCATTATAGAGAAATTGGGCAGTGTTCCGCACTCAGATAAAAAAAAAAAAAAAAACAGTGCAACGCCGTGCTGCTAACGACAGTTGTGCACTAAATCCGTTAAGATGTCTCCCAGATGCACTGTCTTGTCAATTCCGATACCGAACCCCGTCTCTTCGCCCATGTGCGCCGAATTCCGATAAACAGACCAGCTATAACTTCACAAAGATATCCAGCAAGTAATAAACAACGCCAGTGACAAGTAATCTTGTTTTGCGTGTAGTAAGGAAGTGATGTTGTTGCCAGTTTAGCGGTTAGCTGTCAATTATTTCCAGTCTTCTCGTAGTAAAATTCAACGTAACATCGACCTGCATAGTAAAATCGTTTACTGAGGCCCCTGAACAAAGAAATGTAATACGTTCAAAATTCGACCTTCTGATTGGCTATTTGGCTAGTCGCCGAGATTCACATGCAATTTGATTGGCTCAGTCGTTGTGATGTTGTCATAGCAACATCCATATAAGGAAGAACCAGTACAGGTGTAATGGCCAGGTGCCTGAACATGGCAGAAATCTACCTGCATTTCTGCAGAGAGGGGCAGGTAACGGTCTTTGTTCGTCCGCCGACATTTTGAATACGCTCCTAATGTCACATGAACATAAATAAAATGGTGACCCGAATTACAGTGTTAGCTAATTAAGTGTGCGACATAATCTACACTACGTTACATACTCGTCCCAGTTTTTAACGGGGATCGAAATGGCGGATTTTGGGTGGTTGTGGTTTTAAATGTATTTAAACTGGGTCATGGTTATCTTTAGCCGATACACTCGAGCAGGTTGTGTTGTTTAACCGCGAAGCGGGGGGGAGGTGGGGGTGGAGGGGGCGCTGCTCCCATTAAATCCGCCAGATGGCGTATGTCTCGGGGAGGATTCATTATTTATCACTGGAACAAGTAACATCTTTCTGTTTTCGTAGCTTGATTCTCGATAACGAATGAGCCAGTGAAACACACTTCTGCCGACAATATGCACATGGCAAATCATGCCTCGCTAGTTCGAAAAACAAAAGGTTTATATTAGTCGGCAACCACAGGAGAGTACTGAAAAACAATGCGTGCGTAGTTGTTCTTTGATAATTCAAATTCTTTCACTTCTGCGGATGAAATCTTCAGCTCGAAATTGTTTCTTTTTGTGTACGCACAGCTAAATTTAATTAATCGACTTACATGAATAATACCTTGTAGTTTTACATAGTACAGATTTCTTTTACCTGCATGCACAAATATTCATGTTTATTTTGAACGGATCGTGGAGGCTATAGCAAGATGTACATGTTGGGTTTTTTTTACATCTCGATCATGCCAACAAGCCGGTCTTATATGACATCTGAGAAATCTTCAGACAAAAATCCAGATGGGACCAGAACTGAATGTTAATACTATAATAATGATTAACTGCAAGGATGTAGCCCAAGATTAGCCTAATGAACCAGACGCTGTATGCTGCCGATATATACAACGTCTGATTCATTGGGCTAACCCAGTATGTGTCACTCTTGCCATTCTAGCTGTCGGTGAGGTCATTTAATAACAGACTTATATTACACACGTGGGACTGGGTTCAGTGTCAAAAGTTTGAATACGAGAAGAAGTAGCAGATTAAAAGCTTGGTCAACCAACAAGCTTACACAGTGGCGATGGAGACGCAATGCAGCTACTCTCTCTCTCTCTATATATATATATTTCAGACATCCTTGTTGGCCAATCAAAAAACAATATAAGTAGCTGATATTTAATGGGAAAGACCACTCAAAAGTGTAAAGGACCATTAAAATTGTATCTTGAAATATCTTCAGTGAATTTTTTAGATTTTTTCCAGTCAATTAAATGCAGTCAAATGTTTTGATTATATGGTCCGTAAAATCCACCATACATTCAAAACATATGACTGCTTTTAATTTAGTACAAACAAATCTAAAAAATTCAGTGAAGGTGTATTCCAACACAATTTTTAATGTTTTTTTTCAATCATCAAAACTTCAGTTTTGAGGTGTCATTCACTTTAAAGAATCACACAGTACCCTTCGGAAATTACCCTTTGGTAAAGTAAACGTGGAAGTAAGGAACCACACTAGAGTCCGTACATCCTTTTCTATATATTTACAAATCTAATCAATGGAGATGGTCCTGAGTTACGTTCACATAAGTAGGGAAGTTTCCAAAAATACCGTGCAATGCACTTAAAACCCGTCTGCACCTGTTCAACGTAACGAATAGATATTATGAATGACAACCATTCAATTTAACTTAATGGCTGTAATGAACTTGAAACGGTCAAGATAGCCAAAAATCAAAAGGTTTCTTCATTATGTCAGAGTGTGGGTGGGGTATAAGTTTGGCGAACGTGGAACAAACTGTTCCAAAGATAGAGCATTTACAAGCCATTTACAGAATTTAACTTCAATGACTTGAAGAAAAAGGGTAAGGTCGCAGAAAATGACTAGGATTCTTCCTGATCCCAAGATGCAAGCATGCTGTAAGTCTGGTGAACTTGGACTAAACCGTTCTAGTGATATCATATTTAAAAGCCTTTTACAAACTTTAACTTAAATAACCCCAATGACCTTGAAGAAAAAGGTCAAGATCATAAAAAAAATGAACAGGTTTCTTCCTTGTGCCACAGGGTTAGTGTGGTGTAAGGTTGGTGAAATTTTGCAAAACAGTTCTAAGAGATAGGGCATTTACAAGAATTTAACTTAAATTACCCCAGTGACCTTGAAGAAGAAGGTCAAGATCGCTGAAAATCAATAGGGTTGTTCCTCATGTCAGTCTGTAAGGGTGGTGTAAGTTAGGTGAACTTGAGCTTAACCATTCTAGAGACAGAGCGTCTACAAGAATTTAACCTAAGTGACCCCAATGACCTTGAAAAAGGTCAAGGTCACTGAAAATAAGGTTCTTCCTCTTGCCAACGTGGAAGTATGGTCTAAGTTTGGTGAACTTGAACTACAAAACTTGATAATCATCACAGTTCTTCAACATGTCACAGTGTAACTGTTTGGGGAGTCTGGAAGCAAAGTGGACAGTCCTATGAGGGCATTTCTAAGTTGGTCAAAATTGTCAGAGATTTATCAAAGTAGTTCCAGTTTTACTGTGTACTGCCGCTGTCTATTTCAGCATCCCTGAAAGGCTATCTTATGTCTTGGCCCGTAGGCCCTAATATAGCATTGCCATTGTATATCACAACGTAACTAAGTCATGAAATACGGCTAAAATCATACACTGGGACACTCGATTTGGATGATCTTTCACTGACTAAAATTATGACAGCGATCGGCCATACACAAGATCAAACAAAGAAACACAAAAACGCTTGGATAAGTTCAATACATATATTTGACCAAAACAGACAAAAAGGACAAATGACAATGATATACAAAAACAGTACAGATAATTACAAAATATATAGTTTCTTACTGATGATAGCGTACAAATTCGGATGGAATATTCAGGCTTCCAAAGGTGAGTCAGTCCACGTAAATATAGAATCCACAGTCCTTGGGAATTCTCAAATCGAAGGATGAGTCCTGTAAGTGACAAACAGCAGTGGGCACAGTACACCGCCGATGGGATATTTCCAACTCCCTGGCCAGGGGCAACTTCCAGGGCGGACGTGTTGACAATAGCTGGCGATGTATGTTTCACTCCTCGGAAATATATACGGTCACTTTCGTGATGCCTAGCTGGCGATGTATGTTTCAGTCCTCGGAAATATAAACAAAGTCACTTCCAGGGTAAACTTGGATAAAATGTACGCAATCGCACAGAGACAATGAGCAATACAAGCTCCAAAAGAACATCTCAGGAAAATAGCAAGTGGCGAAACAAGCTCACAAAGTACCACGTACAGAAAATTGGAGTACAAATTGATGTATGTCGAATGGCGTGAAAGCCGAGATCGGCAGTCGCCTTGAGTTCAAGACCTGCTCATGCTGGCTTCCGCACGTGGGGAGGTCCGCCAGCAACCTGCGGTCTCCGCCGGGCTCTGTACGGTTTCTTCCCACCATAATGCTGGCCGTCGTCGCTAATAGTGAAATATTTTTGAGTACGGCATAGACCACCAATGAAATAAATAAATAAATACATAAATCCTAGCTAACGGCAAAAACCGGAGCGCTTGTGCTAGTCAGCAACGACAACTGGAGAGCTTGAGCTGACTAGCAGCAAACTTATGTTAGCGAACAGTGACAGCTGGAGAACTTGGGCTAGAGAGCGAAGTCCTTGAGCTAGCTTATTGGGAACTTTTGTAAACCATTGGGAAACTTTGAACAATATCTGGGTAGCAAGGCAAATGCAGGAGAAGTTGGAGGGCTGGGTAGCTTGTAGACAGGTTTGACAAGCTTATTTTTTGTACGATAGGGAAATGATGGTGAATGCTTGAGCGCAGCGAGAAAAAAATTTAGTATGTCAAGAGCATCCACACTGGCACATTAAGACTGAGATGCAATAATTTGTCTACGTAAGACATGAAAGCGCCACATCAGAGGACATACGCATCTTACCTGGAAAACAATTTTAGTTCACATGCTTGTCAATATTATACTTATGCATTGTCACACCGTGAAAATTCTGAAAAATATGACCATGTCTTGAGTTCATAGACATTTTATATTTATTATACATATGGATTTATCACCAAATTTTGGAACAGGTGGGGTATAAGCCCTACGTATTAATATACCAACAACCCATCTCTGATTTTAGCGAGAGAAGAATTTCTTTGGGAAATGCCAGTTACTAGTCCTGCATAACTCCACCATCGCTGCGATATTTGTATGTCGCTTGGTTAGCGCCTGTGCTGTTCTCAAAGTGTCAAAGACGTACACGACAAAAACAGGTTTCTCATAATCTTAGAGTAATGTTGAATTCATATCACCTCATTATATCACTTTATTATGCGGAAATCATACAGACCACCGTATCACAATTAACACAATTGTAACTTATTTATACAATCGGACAGAATCCAAATGTTTAAACGGCAATGGTTAATTTTACACCGTGAAGTGATTGCAGTTTATTGTACTTTTACAAAGTCATAACCACCACCAAAAGCCTGATGATAAAAATTATACTGCAAACTGAACTGCCCCTAACAATGAAGGGGGGTTCTTTCTTTGTTTTATCGACCGAACTTTTCTCCCCCAAATATTCTATTACGAGTTTACATACGAATTGATTGAATTGTGCAAGAACTGGCGAGCGCTGGCTGCCTCCGAGCCCAAATAAAACATCTCTGCGGCGTTATACTTCCCCCAATAACAATAGGGCCTATTCATTCTTCTTTTCCCCAGTTAACCTTTCTTTTCCTTAAATCCATAAGGGATCACACTGAAACAGCAGACGGCAAAACGTTTGACAGCCACGAGAAAACGTCCGCAGAAACAAATATTCGCTCCTTCAGCACATAAGAGCTCCCATGGCAACCACAAAATCTCTGACTTTGGCTCAGTCTCAGTTAAAATTTTACACAGTATTCCTTATGGGTCCGTTTTATGTTGCAGTCTTAACAGAGCAAAATCTCAGAAGCAAAATCTCAGACAGTTAAGACTACGTCTTTCCTTTGATTAAGTCAGTCTCATAACCCATGGCTCTGTCCTCAACCTAACAGAGCACCTGCCCGCATCTCGACGTCATCGTTTCGTGTGCAGTTGTGATATGCACACATAACGATGACGTTCACCACAATGGAAGACAACCTCGCTAAACTGGGATAAATGTTTTGGACAAACTAATGAAATATTAAACAAAGTCTTTCGCTCTGGGTAAGTTTTTACAATAGTGTTTCTCTTTGGTTATCACCGTCCCTTAAGTATATACCATACGGAAGCCATAAAGGTTGTTATAACATTGAAGTTGTTGCTCATTGATCTCTTCACTTGATTATGCCGCGCCATCTTTGTTGATCACGTTACATTTTTACACCTTTAACACCCTTTGACAGCTGACAACGCGAACTCAGACAAAGATCATTGAATTCTTGGGTTAAGAAACTTAATTCTCAGTTACATCACCACCACCGCTAGCTCACCGAATTACATGTAGATGTTTACTAATAATACAATGCCAAATAACCTGATGAATTTAGATACTGTACAACTATCATGTCTATAACGACTTTCTATGTTGGACTGGTGCCGTTATAGATACCGCCGCCCCCTCCCCCCCCCCCAAAAAATTACCGTGAACGCGTGCCGAGTCTATAAGTTACATTCCTGAACGGCAGCATTAGTGGCGCTGGCGTTGGCATGATTATGTACTTTCGAGTTGTGTTTTAAGGAATCAGCTCATATCAGTTGTAAGGTAGTGTTCAAGCTGTTATTTGTAGTGAAACTGTCGCCACAGACTTCTCTTGAACCGATGCTGGGCGTTAGAGTAACTCATGTAGGCGACCACCTGGCTTTGCCAGCCTACGTGTGATAAATCTAGTGTTCAGACATTACTTATTATACCTGCTCTGCCCTACTGGAGGTAGGCCATAGCTTGCCTCGTGAATAATTTGGTAGTCCAAAAATCTCACCAAATCGCAAAATGTGCAGCCTTTTTTGCCATGGACATTTTACTTTTTAACTAAAACCGCAAATCCAATCGATTACTGAGCTGTCTTCTCAGAATGAAAAGACTTTAAAATTTATCACCTTTGCCAAAACTTTGAACCATGCGATATTTAAAACAGCTTAACTTTTTCTGACCTTTGAATGGAAACCCTGTCATATCTGGACATTTAATCCACTTTATGTTCACAAGATAAAATTTGAGCAACAAACCTGTCTCAAGCCACACACAATTGTGGTACATTTAAACCAGTTTAAATAGCTCTCCTTAGTGTTCATACATATGGCAAACTTACTGATAAGAGCTGACTGAAGTAAAGTGGCACAATTTAAACTTGTTTAACTCTGCCGGTGTGAACATGGTACTGGATAATTCCAAGCTGTGTATGTATGATTTTATTCCCTATTGTGTGATGTAGGACTGAAGTTTACTATGCATGTGTTATGATGTTGTACTGCAGAGCTGAGATTGGAACGTCATGAAACAAAATGTTTCTTTTTCAATGCATAGCATCGGGATATAAAATGGCAGGGAAAAAAGTCTATTCACAAACTATGTGAACTAGCCCTTTTTTGACTGAAGAAATTACTGATATTTCACCTGTATATTTATAGTAAACACAAGTCCTCCAAGTGAACAAGATCAGATGCTTTAATTGGCAAATTTATTTGTTATGTATAATTGCTCATGTCCTGCACTTGACTGTAGGGCAGAATTCACTGCATGGTGATTCAGTATGGCACAGTCACATATTTCCACCCCAAATTTTGTTTGATGTTCTGACCGGTAAAGCACACAACCGAACATACTTTCAAAGTTTCAGTCAAGAAAAATTTTGATATGTCTTTGTTCTCAGAAGTTTCTTTGTCATGTAATTATTAACATCCAGCATCACACTATGCCTGTTCCTGTATTACATAGATGGCAAGCTATCTGTACCTAACAAGCTTCGAACAATGCGCTTCATTTATTTTTTTAATGAAGGAGAGATGTAACTCTTAAAGTCTGGTCAGTCATGTTGATAAAATAATGAGACATAACCCTGGAAAAGTGATGTAGCAGGATCAGGGGTTTCAGTCTGAAAGAAGGTCTGCCAGTAACTTTTGAATGGCCATAGGTTTCCCCCTACCATAATGCTGTCCATTGTTGTAAAAGAGAAGTATTCTTGTATAGAGCATAAAACACCAGTCATATAAGTAAATAAATGATGCAGTATAGTGGAATACCACTTTTGGTATTACATTTTGATGTTTCAAACCCAGATGTCAAAAAAGAAAAATCTGATCTCTTGATACAAATTTACTGGCTTGCTACATTCCTATGTCACTGCAGAAGACAAGATGTCATACAAAATGTCATGTATATGGCATCTTGCTGCACACGTCTTTGAAGGCCAACAGCTAAAATCATTCCTTAAAACTTCTTCAAATACATAAAATCATGATATTGTGATGTTGTTAAAGTATAAATAATAAATAGAGTATTGTACAGTGAAGGTTGAACAGAATAAATATTCTTGTGAAAGGTGGAAATGATAACTCAATCAACGCTTTTCGTCTCATGGGCTATTTCCATCTCTCACTCCAGCAATATTTATCTTATCCAACTTTCAGTATGCAATATCCTTTGTTTGTAATAATTTTGGAACCTGCAGATGGTTGTGAATGTCCCCAGGTTTCCTCCCACTCTAATGCGTGCCGCCATCATATATGTGAAATATTCTCGAGTATGGCATAAAACACTAATCAATTAAATAAGTAAACATTATAATTTTTGCACCTTCTGTAAATAAAATATATAGTGATCCCAGTATTTTAAATCGACTGTATGAAAGGGAAAAAAATGAGTACTTTCTTTCCATTTTTCAGAATGTGAGACATTTGGATAGGATTTGAAAATGTCTCGGCAGCCAGTAACCATAATAAAGGGGAGGGGCCACACACCCAATGGTAAGAGCATTAAAAGTACTGTGGTTTGAACTCCTAGAATTTCCTGATTACAGTTTTGTGCATAGGCTACTGTAAGTATATGTACCTTTGATAATAAGCCATAGAGGAATTCTGTCTGCAGGCACGATGCACAGAATGACATAGCTCATCCATGTGTGATCATTTAGTTAGTGTGATAGTCTTTTAGTGATTTTGATAGTTAATCAAATAGTTATTTATTCAGTATCATGAATATTTAATGATTTCGTATGGATTTTTATTTAAGGGTTATGTTTTTAGTTTGATAGTTAATCTAATGGGTATTTATGTAATTTGTCACAATAATTATTATAGACAGACAAAAGCATATGCCTATTCTGTACCAAAGCAGACTAGCAACAGCACAAAATTAGTATCCCTTATAGTAATTTGTATGTGCATATATGTATGCATACCAGTATTGGACCCTATTTTAAAGTTCTTGTGATATGAGTAAGTTGGTCAGTAGGACATTTATAGAGCAAGGAAGCAGGACTGGTTAGCCCGGTGTCAGTATTATATGTGTAGGTGAGCTGTGACGTCTGGTGCCCTCCGCATGATGTAAAAGCAGTGGCAGAACATTGGCGTCTTGGACTCACCTTGTCACAAGAAGACATAGTATATATACATTCCAAGGAATCATCCTCGCCATATAACTGAGAAATTGTTGAGTATAACATTAAACCCAAGCATACATACATACCGAGGCCTTCACATTTTTGTGCGTTGATTAAGAGTCTTACTGAGTTAGTTGTCTCTCAAGTACATGAATCTGGCTCAGTTGTTGTGTTTGCATTGTGTTTTCAGTTTCAAATGCCAGTAACACAGACTTGGCCGCTCTGTTTGAATGTCCAGTCTGCTTCGACTATGCCCTTCCTCCCATCATGCAATGCCAGAGTGGTCATATTGTGTGCTCCACATGTCGACAGAAACTGAACATGTGCCCCACGTGTCGTGGACCATTAGGTAAGTCCAGCTCTGGCTGTGGCTGCTTAATAAGGGGAGGTAAGCACATATGGGTAAGCCTGATCATGCATTTATGTCATGTCCCGTACCCACTGGGTCTTCTGGCTAAAGAATCGCTCCTTCCCTGGCCAATCAGCACATGACCAGTGAGGCTGCATGATAAATTCTCAACGCACGCTAATTAAAGGCTGGCTGTTTTCTTCGAGCTTTGTTCGGTTTTCTTTTCCTATAAAAAGGACGGTAATTAAACTTAACATATACTGTGAAAACAAAAAGCATTGGTGGTATGAGCACTGAAACCCTCTCTTGGCCATAATGTTTTTTGGCTTGATTGTTATGAAAGTAAAACTTCAAGTATTCAAATGCAATGTATTAATAGGTCAGTACACTGTTACAGGTAATGGTGTACAGGTAAATGAGCGTTCAAACCTGACCTTAGTCAAGATATTTGTTGATTTCTCCACTTACTAAGTAGTAACGGTAAGTAGCCGTTGATACTCATGTGGACGATTCCGTAGTCTAATATGTGTTGAGAACGTGCATCTTTCGCCAGTGTGATTTGCAGACATCTGTACATCTATACCACGTAGGAAAATCTGTCAGTAACTCTGGTGTAACTCATGGGCACACTGGTTTCCTGTACCCATTAAACATTGACAGCCATCATATAAGTAAAGTATTTTAGCATGGCATTAAACAGCAGTCTGATCAATAAAGAAATAAATGTGTAGAATGTAGCTGACTTGTGCCTATGTTTCTGTTGTCTCACCTGTTTCAGGCAACATTCGTAACCTGGCCATGGAGAAAGTGGCAAGCACTGTGATGTTTCCGTGTAAATACTCCTCCAGTGGTTGCCTGGTAACATTATTACACTCCAGTAAAACTGACCATGAGGAGACTTGTGAATTTAGGTGGGTTGGCCGAGTGTGTCTACTTATAATTCATGATGTCGTTCAAAAACCTACATCTTCATCTTCCCTTACCACTGTTAACCCAGAAGTACACTTGTTTAGGCAAAACTAGGCTGAAAATTGATACAATCTGCACATTCAGCCTTGCAAAGTGCCCTCTATAATTTAACAAAATCATTGGGTTCTGTACATGTTACCTGACTGGTACATAAATCACATATATGTTTGTGACAATATTAAGACAGCAATTACTCTTTTGCCCATGACAGTGCAGGGCAAATTCAAAAGAATTCTTACAATTTAAAAAAAGTTGAAAGTATCATACAGTGTATTGTCCCTCTGATACTACTGATAAATGCACAATTTTCAAGTGGCAAAATAAAATGCCAAAACATCAAAGTCACATCAGTATATTCATTTTACCTCTACACTACTTGTACTATGCAGTGTATGTGCACGTGTTTAGATAATACATGAAATAATGGTAACATTAAGAAATCATATGCCATCATGCAGATATCTTCTTGTTTTATTACTTTATTCCCATCCTGCTTATACATTATTATCCTGCATTAGACAGAATCCTCTGCTTTGGATTGGACAGTAATGGTAATGGTCATGTGTAGGTTGAGGTCAAATCGTCTATTGACGAGGCTATCTCCCTTTGCAGGACTATGAAAACAATGCCACTGTTGAAGCTAATCGACGCTACATTGACCTTTTGCGCTGAAGTGACGGGTCTTTTGCAGGATGAAAGAGGCATCAGCCTCACCCAGTATGAGGGTCACTGAAACCATATATTTCCTGTATCCTGCCACTAAATAACCGTGTAGCTAATAATATCCCGCTGTTCTCATCATGAGTAACTGTACTTCACTGTAAAGCAGCGTGTTCAGGTAGTTGACATGTTTTCTGTATTGTGAGTGAGTGAACCACGTGTACTTTTTTGTGTGTGTGATTGCAGACCCTACTGCTGCCCCTGCCCTGGAGCCTCGTGTAAGTGGCAGGGCTCCTTAGAACAAGTCATGCCTCACCTTATGCAGTCCCACAAGAGTATTACTACTTTACAAGGTAAGTCATGTAATTCAGCTAGTGGAAGAGACTGATTAGATGATTTAATTTACATGATCCATCTTTTCACATACTTAAGGTTTGAAACAGTTGATTGTTGAACAGTACACTGATCCCAAAATCGATTAGTTAGCAACACGGCAATGTTTGTTAATCATTTTGAGTAAAAAAAACATACATTCTGATGTGTAGAAAATCTTTATTACTGCAGTGAAATAATATATATATTCTATAGCCATTCAAGCCGGCTTAGTTTCACTCGAAAAAAGTGATCTTGCGTTGTTTCATCTTGGTTGTCAAGAACGGTAATTCAGTGCAGGCCAATACACAGCTGCAATTAGCACAACTTAACTGCACTAAACTGGCAAGAATAATGACTACAATTACTAGTATCAAGAATCAGTACTTGTCAATTAAAAATTTAAAAAATGAAAAGACATTCTAGTTTTAATGCATCCTTTGACATTTCGGATTGGTGTTTTCTCACCAGAGTAATATGGCAGTAATTTCAAGGGTTATCAGTGTTACATCTGTAGAATAATAATCAGTGACTCAGACTTCTGAGGAGTAAAGCAAAAGTACATAAAACTACATGTGCAGATTTGCCCAGCCTTGTTGTGGAGTTTGACAGACAATAAACTCTTTTCACGCACAGTTTATACCTCGGATTCCATGAGGTACAAGTATAGAGTATGCAGTGCCTCAGTCGGTTAGCGCGCTAGCGCAGCACAATGACCCAGAAAGCATCCCACCAATGCGGTTGCTGTGAGTTCAAGTCCAGTTCATGCTGGCTAGCTCTCCGGCCGTAAGTGGGAAGGTCTGCCAGCGTGTAGATGGTCGTGGGTTTCCCCCTGGCTCTGCCCGATTTCCTCCCACCATAACACCGACCATCCTCGTATAAGTGAAATATTCTTGAGTAAGGCATGAAACACCAATCAAATACATAAAATAAATAAATATAGAGTATGCAAACCAGTATCCACAGCCTAGTGGTGTGTGGCTGGCATTCCATTTCAAAAGCTGTCCAGCGTGACTGCTTGGATGTATTGGATGTGCTGAATAGGTTTACAAGTGGGTTTGGTTTCACATAGCATACATGGGATGACAGTGAGCCGAGTTGGCACCTTTTTTATGATCACTTCTATAGAGTTATATTCTTAACATGTCAAAAGTTGGCCCTGTAATAAATAATTATTCATGAATAAATTCTGCAGTCATTAGTCTTGAACAATATGACAATTTGGTCAACTTTCAGTGATGATCTGATGATTTCACCTGTATCCATGGAATATGCTGGTACCTAAGAATATTATTAAATAATTTATTCTGCAGTCGTGTTTTCATTTTCAAGACATTGTACTTCTATCAATTAAGATATATATTAAACATTTATATATATTATATATTATTATGCGGCCTCTGAGACCAAAGGTTTTAGCGTGCTAGCGCAGTGTAATGACCGGGGAGCCTCTCACCAGTGTAGTCCCCGTGAGTCCAAGCTCAGCGCATGCTGGCTCCCTCTATTACCATATATAGAAAGTGTGCCTACTGGTTAGAGTGTCTGCCTCAAGGTCATGTCTTGGGTATGATGTTCCACCAGTGGTAGCAATCTGACAGCATGGGCTGACCTTGCTACAAGAAGACACAGTATGTGTACATACTAAAAGGGCTCCATGTTATCACATTAAAAATTGTTTAGGATGAGATGAAAGGTAAGCATACATACATATGTTTGGCGGCAGTCAGCATACATGCAAGTAAACCACGAGGCAGCGTTATGCACACATTTGTTCTTAACCGCCCACTGTCTCTGTACTGTACACTGCCTGAAAGGTTTTCCTAATTTTGTCGCGTGAAGATGCACAGACATGACTTGCGTGGTACTTACAGTATATAATGCTTTAGAGACACTACTTTGGTGTTGATGATTTTGCTTTCAGCTGCCATGTTGGGCTGCAGGTTTTTCTTTGTTTAATTTTGGTACACTATTTAGCCTTTAACATAATAATATGGGGGTTAAGGCTTCTATTTGACCAATGATTTCTGTTGTGAGGCAGTGGGTTTCGTAGTTTTTCGGTCTAGTTCAACAAGATATACATACATTCCAATTTTTGATTTAAAAATTTTCATTATTATGCCACTGTAACAAGAACTTTTTGTGTTACCTTCGTTGTGAAATTATAAACATTTTTGGCGCAGTTTTATATACACCTCTCTCATGGAGGCAGACATAAATGCTGCAGTGAATAACATCAGTTTTACACCTTGTTAACCTCACTAGTTAACTATTTGCAGGAAAGTTTGCTTGGTGTGTGTTTAACATGATCCCAGTGATATCACCGTGCATTATGGTACAGTGCTGAGAGACACGTATGTCTGGCTTACTGATAAGCAAGACAACATTATGTTAACATTTGCCTTTACCATTGTTTTTTCAGGAGAGGATATAGTATTTCTGGCCACAGATATCAATTTGCCTGGTGCTGTTGACTGGGTAATGATGCAGTCTTGTTTCGGACATCATTTTATGCTTGTTCTTGAAAAACAAGAAAAAATTGATGGGTTACAAATGTTTTACGCCATAGTTCAACTTATAGGAACCAGAAAACAGGCAGAAAACTTCGGCTACAGGTAAGGGGAAAATCTATAATGGTGTTATACGTGACAAGGTATACTTAACAGTAAGTTGCCATGTTAAAGAATAGGAAATTGACCATACAGTGTCCTAAAATAGCGATGTCATTTCAAAAGGGAGGGTCGCCCTGTTGTCTTAACAATCTAACTCTAAACCTGTGTATGGAATAAATTGTGACTTGCATCATGTTGTATTAATCCAAGTAATCTGGAATATAATACAAAACATATGTCAGATAAACCCCAAAAGTCTATTTTTGTTCTATTTTTTGTCAGGCTGGAGTTACATGGTCATAAACGACGTCTGACGTGGGAGGCTACTCCACGAAGTATTCATGATGGCGTGCAGTCAGCTATCATGAGCAGTGACTGTCTTGTGTTTGACACTAATATAGCTCAGCTGTTCGCTGATCATGGAAACCTTGGAATAAATGTGACCATATTTATGTACCCCTAGCATATGATCCAGACGAATTAGTGCTCTTACCACCTACAGGCTCATCAAGGAAAGTGACTCTTGCAGGCTTCATGCTGACACAGGCCTTGGAACCTCCTTATAGTGTTAAAGATGCATGTTTAGCTCCAGTTTTGGAAATATCATGTGATCTTTGTTTTTACGTCTGTTTTGATATATTTTTGAAATTCAGCAGTGGTTTTCTTAACCAAATTGAGATTTTGTCTCCAGTTATGGAAGCAAAGACTGATACTCCTGTCTGGAGTTAAGGCACAAATAGTGCTTGATATAAACAACTCTGTGAAAATAGTTGTAGTGCTGGCTGTGTTATGCTCATACTTTGTAGCAGAGATACTGAGGTATCTTGTGATATAGTTAGAGCTACATGTACAAAAGACTGTTTATCCAGTCCAAGCAATTTTACATGTAGACTTGTTCTACAGTTCCACTCAGGCCTAACCCATAGTGACAGTGTACCAGTACATGTATGTCTACATGGGAATCGGGTCTAAACCCATAGTGACAACAAATTAGTACATATATGTCTACTTGCAAATCAAGCGTAACCATTAGTGGCAATACAGCCATAGGAATTTTCAACCAATTGAACTAATTTGAAACTTTTATGTTTCAAATCTGAAAAACGAAAGACCACTGATCGTGAGAACACGTGATGGCTAATGTACCTTGAAGGTAGGGTCTGGTATTTTCACGTTTTTTACGGCAAACTTCAAGCTTTTCTCTGACCATGAGTTCCCATGCTTGCAGTATATATTTGTAGCTCTACAATTATGCCTGCATCACAGGTAACATCACAACACGGGAGTTTCGAGTTCAAGCTCGTTTATTGCTAAAAGTCAAAAAAGCCCTTCTGGACCTGTCACAAATGTCAAGCAACTGGACCTGTCACAAATGTCAGACAACTGGGCCTGTCACAAATGTCAAGCAACGGGACCTGTCACAAATGTCAGGCAACTGGACCTGTCACAAATGTCAGGCAACTGGACCTGTCACAAATGTCAAGCAACTGGACCTGTCACAAATGTCAAGCAACTGGACCTGTCACAAATGTCAGGCAACTGGACCTGTCACAAATGTCAAGCAACTGGACCTGTCACAAATGTCAAGCAACGGGACCTGTCACAAATGTCAGGCAACTGGACCTGTCACAAATGTCAAGCAACTGGACCTGTCACAAAGTCAAGCAACTGGACCTGTCACAAATGTCAGGTAACTGTTTGTGATTGCGTTTACTACAACATGACATCTAAGAAAAGTGTCAGAAAAAGTTATTTAGACAAGATATACGATAGGGAAAAATGAGGAGTTGAAAGTTTTTTTAATTTAAGAAGCTGCTGAGTGAAGGAGAGGTCGTTTGTACCGCCCATACACGTCAAGACAGGTGATAGGTAAATTTAAATTTAAGTGAAAAAAATTGCCTGAAATTTTTGACACGGTTGGATGCTTTTTACCTTTTCTGACAAAGGAGTTCGAATTCGAAACTTCCCTATTGGTTTAAGAAACGCTGCTTGCTCTAGCCCTGTCAGCATCATTTAACATGGCAGGTATCCTAGTCAGTGTTTGCTTTCCTTGTCCTGGGCGTGTAAGTTGCTGAATATGTGTGTGAATTTGTGGGTTTTAATCTGTTATGTGTGAAGACGTGAGAAATAATAATGAGTTATGGCATAGGAACCAAGATAGATGTATTGCCATAGAAATGTTTTCTACAGGAAGATAATGAAGTGATGTAGCCCTCCTTTAAACAGCCTCGAGATGGCAGTAGGTTTGTAATGGCCCCCGGGCCATTATTCAGTGTTTTTCCTTATTGCCTAGGCATGGTTAAAGCAGTTCAGTTGCAGGAGTGTTAAATATAAACAGTTCAAAAGTCGAACACCACTCTGTTATCATTTATTGTGTTATATACCAAGGTTATTGTGGAATATTCACTTAATTTTTTTATTTTTAGTTTTGTTGCTGTACAAAGGATGCATTCTTGAGTATAGCATTAAAATCCCCAGTCGAGCAAACAGTGAAGATTGGTCCGTTAGAATTGTTAGGTAGTTGGTGGGAGGCTTCCCTGGCTGAGGGGGTTGGTGTGTGCGCATATCGCAGTGACCCAGGAGCCTCTTCATAATGTGGCCACTGTTAGTTCATGTTCACCTTGTGCTGGCATCCTCTTCGGCTGGAGGTCTGAGATCAACCTGCAGATTGCGTTGGTGTTTCCCACCAGGTCCTGCTCGGTTTCCCCCAACTATTATTGAAATTTTCCATATTATTGAAATGTTCTTTGAGTACGGTAGAAAGCACCAATCAAATGAACAAATAAATAAATAAATACCTACTTCGCTCGTGCTAGGAATTTTTCATGGTAGCTACTTGTGGAATGTCTTTACTGGTTTACTGTTCATACGTGTATGCTTTATCAGCATATGGTAAAGTCAATTTTTTTTATACTGACCAATACATCTCATTAATAGGTAGCATTCTTTTAGTTGTCTTAAACATAGTTTTTAGTTAATGGAAGGCAAAAGTAAATTCATTTCTCTGTTAACAGACCAGAATTCAAGGCGTCTCACCAAATTGTTCACGTTGATACGTATACTGTATATGTATATGCAGTGTATATAGAATTAGTGATATTAAAAACACGGGACAGAGTATACAGTGTAGTTAGTCCAAAAGAGACACCCAGTTAAACTGTTGCATTTTTTCAAGCCCAATAATGAGTAAATAATGAGCGTTTAATAATTTATAGCTTGTGCAATACCTCATTGATGCAGCGCTGCAAAACTTCCCTTATTTAATTATTATCTGACCAGAAAAACTGCAACTTATCTGGAGGCCTCCATTGCACTAAGTACACTGCCTGTTCTACCTGTGCATTTTGAATGGCACTAACTATGTACATATGACTTATGCTTTTATTACATCATTTGTTGTATAATGAAAAAAAAAGCAATGTCTGTGAAAAGTCATTTTGCATGCTATGAGTATTGTTACTGTTGTATATAGTGTACATAATCACGGTGTTAGGGGTTGTACTGTAAGTCCTATCGAACTGCTGAACTCTCAGTGACTTTCTGTAAATAACTTGTGTTATCATCCCATGTGGAAATGAGTTACATTTAAGTTTGCGATTTCCTGTCTTTGTGGTCATGTGACGTAATCTTGCAGTGTATAGATTCAAAGATAGCTTTGGGTTACTTTGGGCTAATTTCACTCAAAGACATGTTTACTACTTCTTAAATCCTTATAATATGTGCATCTATACTGAACTTCAGCAAGGATTAGTGACATAGTTTGGTAAACAGTTTGTCCATATGTCCTGTCTATTAATATCAGTGATCTTATGATAAACGAAGTATGCAATATCAAACCTCTTTAAGCTTGCGAGCACAGGCTTATGTTAATACTGGTCTGAAGGATAAATCTCACTATGGAAAATCAATTCTGATGTAGCTACATCCGATTTCAAATTGTGCCTGACTAAATGTGAAGCAAAACTCTCAGCCTTTCTGCTGTTTGGGCTGTTAAATTCGTACTCTCTTATAACTCTCAACAGTGGAGAGTTAACCCCGGCCACAGTTCAGTCAGTCACACCAACTCAAAACACTGGAGTTACCTGATGCATAATTCGAAGACAAAACCGTAAAGTACTGGTAGGAAACAGATTTAGCTATATTGTGTGGAGGGGGTGGGTTCTCCGAGGAGAGTGACTGCAACAGACACGAAACAAGACAAGTCGATAAAATATTGGTACAGTCATCCTAGCCATGGTTGCAATTTAGGGGCGCTCGGCAATACATGTAGCACACATATCTCAATGAGCCAAATATAAGAAATCGGTCTTTCGACAATTTTTGAAGCCCTTTAAACCGTACGTAATGGTTTTTGGCTCACATAAAGTACGCATATAACCCTTTGTACTTGGATATTTGTAGCAGTTTTCTGTCGCATGAACTCAAAGCATGAGGGAAATGGCGCATTTTCGCACATTTACAACAATTTCCGACAAACGTGTACATCGCAGGAAAGAAATAAGACAACGTTCGTGATAGGACGCCAGACTACGTCAGGTAGCTAAACGTTTTTTAGCATATGGCATCAATTCATGTGTATCAGTTTAAGCGTAATTTGCTTGCACATTGCATTCTTTTTCCTTCCAAATAGTCTACAGGGTAGTGTTTTATGTAGTAAATTTGAAGTTAAGCGGACGTATGTTGGAAAAGGTGATTCTCAGATGTTTTCGTATCAACCTAACCTTCCTGCCAGATTACGTGACTGAGGACATTCAATTTTTACTGGCAGAAACCAATTTCAGGACTACTAAATGGACGACCCGTTTACTCATGTCACTTTCGGTTTTGCCAAATTTGTCTCCTTGCCTTGGAATGATGTAAGGTCTCAACACTCTATTACCGGCTTCATTGCATTATATGGGACTATTTACCTGGTAAAATGTTCAACAGTGTAGAAGTTATTAGCACGAAACGATGACACTTGCCATTTTCACCCGATGGCGAGCTTGTAAGATTTTCAATGGAGATAGTCCTCGTGAACAAATTTTACATACCTGGGTTCTGAGCAACTGCATTTTAAATTTCAGCTCGACCGCAAGAGCAGCTCTTGAGAAAAAGATTTTACTTGGTTTTGCACAAAATCCAGTATGGAATCAAAAGATCCCAAAAGTTAAAATGCACAATTTCACGTCCTGCCTGAATGCATACTGAAGTTTCAGGAACGTATCGCTTGCATGGAGACTTGAGCCCCAAACAAATAGCTGTATACTTCTTGAAGTAGTAAGGCTAGAGGGCTACAGTCAAAAACCTGTCTTCCCCATGGTGCCATTTTATTGTTCCTTTACAGTATATGTGCAGGGAGGGAATTGGTATCCTGTGTTGCCTATCAGTCAATTCTACACTCTCCAGTATTTGCTTATTTCAACCATCTCCATAGCCAAGTATCCCTAAAGTGCCATGTATATACTTGGCTTCTATGTACATTACCACAAAACATTACATACATATTTTATGTTAGGAATAGAAAAGTGGCAAAATGTTTGGTTTCGGTTTACCTGACTTATTTATCAGCATCTGTCTTGTGTCCTCTTACCTATGTCATCAGACTTTTTTCTAATCTGTAAGTAGATATGGTTAACCAAAAACTCGGCCCAGTATGTGAAGGAATTGGTCGGAGTGATATCTCAGACTTTTCATATACATCTGTGTGGAGATTTAGCTCCAATAGGAATATGTATATAGGTGTAAATTGTTGCATTTAAACAGTGACTAGTCCCAGTCATGCATGTATCCTGTACAATTCGGATATGAGTGCATTAATAAATGCTCACTATAGACCGTTAACTCAACTTTTTCCCTTATATTTATTCAGCACGTGATGCAGTGGTAACAGCTATTTTTGTTCGTAAAATACTAGCTGGTCAGGTGTAATTTCGTCACGTTTTCATTGTGAATATATATTCATCAGACCTCTGTAAAATGCTGTAAACGTTTGGTCAAAGTCTGCAAAAAAAAAAACAACCCCTACCGCTTAAAGTATAGCTGTAACATCGGGTGGCTATGTATGTTCTAGACGCCCGTTATGTAGACAGACACCCGTCAACATTCACAACATGTAGGAGAGCAATAAGGGACCGTTCACAACCCTCGCCGGCCCGGGCTGTCCTATTAGAGATACCCAGGCTATTACTGATATACCAGTACAATCCAACATGCTCAAGGGACACAACACCCGCCAAGGCACACCTTAAGCTCAACAGATTTGTGCGGCAAAAGCTGTGGATTTCTGTAAGGTTCACCTGACAAGACCCCGTAAGGGCTCATGAACACAACCTTGCCGAATTTTCGGGGTTGGTGTTACTAACAAACAAAGGCTTTGTCTCGCGTGTGGATATCGAAATGCGCGGCGGCGTGAGGGCTTGGTAGAAAGTTGGCACGTCTGTCCGCTGTGGAAATTCCCATTTATAGATGAGGTCTCATTTCAAATAATCATCTAGGTGGCGTGATAAGAGAGCATGGAAATGCCCATTTAGAGACGAAGCCCCATATGGTATACCCATCCGACAACATGACTACTATGAACGATTTGATTGATGAGATTCTTGCAGAGTATTAGCCGGGGTATATTCTCGATGAAACTATTCCAGAAGACGCTGAAAACCGCCTCCATCGGCCGCTGAGGCCACAACGGCCATTCATCAACATAGATGATCAGGTCCCGACTCTGGTCCAGCCCCTGGCTGAAGACTGGGTTGAGATTCTGAATCATCTCAAAGACGAGTTTGAAGTTGATGGCACCACTGCGGTCTTCTCCACGTGGCGGGTGGAAGCGGAGGACCCATTCAACATCGGCGATATTGAAATCGCTGATGGTATACACGCCATGACTTGTCCTGGATGCCCGATTGACTGATGCGAGGGTGGCTCAGCTTCTCATCGCGCTTCCAGTCGGAGATAAGTTCTTACTCCGAATCCAGTTCCTTCTTCGGCGGAACGAAGGCGACTGAGTGGTTGAAGACAAGTTTGACCCTCTCCGGGTTGAGAGGAAAAAGGGGCTGGCTATCACTGAGATCTCACGGGAGGCAAACCCTGGTGCTCTGACTGAGATTGGCAGCGTGTTCTATCAGAACGCGTACCCTGTCACCGCGGTTGTGTATGGGATCTACCCCGTCATAGACCCAGACCCTGCCAACCTCGTTCCACTAAGGGATGGTGACCTTAACTGTGTGGCCCAGAGAGTCGTTTAGTACTTCGAAAGCCCATTGAGGGGTCAAAGCCTCACTCTCACGAGGCGTCAGAAAATCCAAGAGAGGGAGGAGAGAGTGCATGAAACGGGCGCTACGGTCGATGATGTGGCTGAACCTGGAAAGGGTCCTTAAATGGGCAATTGTCCTGCAGGACATTGCCGGCGAGGACATGTACAAGAGTGGATAGTACCAGTTTGGTGGCAACGGAGTCAGAGGTAAAATAGAGCTCATGTACCACAGAAAGGTCCACATCTATGAGGGCGACGTTTGGCAGGCCATTAGGGAAACTACCCGTCAAGCTCTTAGGTGTCTGGTTGTTGGGTGAGCAAGTCTCGTTGTGGACCAATTCGTGCTACACGACGGCCGTACCTATAGGATACGGGGGGGGGGGGCACGAGAGGCTTCAAGTTATCTGCAGGCAAGCTAGATAACCCAGCACTGGCTGAGAGAGCCTTCGTCGAGAATCACGCGGCCAGCATCATAGCCAAAGAAAAGAATGGCTGCAAGCGAACCCCTGCCAGTCTGCTCGACGACATCCAGAAAGCCTGCTTCGAGCATGGCCACGGCGGGCTCTGGAACATGAAGGACTAGGACACCCGAGACAGTCAGCATCGACCCGGCCTCCTTTCGGGGAGAAGGCGAAGCGAAGCGCTGCTTTAACCGGTTCGGACACTCAACTCACCGCATGATCCGTGTAGCCATCAATGGTCCCCTCCCCCAAAAACGCTGGCACAGGCTTCGCCGAGGTCCAGGAGTGGGACTTCACAGACTGCCATCCTATCAACCCCGCGTGGTTTGGGAGGCATTTCGTAGAGAATGGATGGGCCCCAACACAGTTTCTTGATTTTCTGACAGAATCTCTCTAATGAAAACATTAGGTTGACCTGTCTCGAGTGCAACCAAAAAATGGGAAAGCACAGTTTTCAACTGAGGACCCACCCGGAGGAAGCTGAGTGTCGCAAGGCACCACGAGAAGCTCCTCGCGGGCAAACACCCGCTGTGGGCAATCTAGCAGATAGTACAACACAGGCTCGTCAGGTTTAGTGAACGAGCGTCCAAGCTGATACACATCTAGGGACCACACTGCATCAGTCGCGCGACGGCGACCACCCTCCAGCTCGCAGGGCTGGATAGCGAACAGTGCGGGAGGGCCTTTGCGCCATGGTTTTTGTCTTGATGGCCTCAAAAGGCCGCTTGCAAGTGAGTCGGGGCACTTCTCCGTTCAAAGCCGCCACGACTGCGGATAACCGTTTCACCCATTCAGAAGGACGCCCAGAAGGAAGCCGCCTCTCTTGGATGTATTGGTGCCTGAACAGTCCGTCGGCCAGTGTCCGATTGAAGTACTCAACGATCCACACGCCCACGCCTGACAGAAACCCCATGCTTCGCGAGCAGCTGGTTCACTGCACCCATGAACTCACGCCCAGGGTCGATTTGCAGCAGTTTAGGCCACCTAAGAGGCCCCGCTTATAGATACGGCCCGGAACATCAGCAACGTCTTGTGGTTTTGTGGTTAGGGGCCCAGCTGCCTTGAATCGGCTGGCGACATTGATCACTGCGAGAGCATATTTGTAGGCGCTCTTGCCCACCCTGTCGTGTGGTAGAAAGAGCAGGTCAGCTTGATGGACCTCATTTGGTGCAGGAACATCAAATTTTGGCCGTGGAATATGCCATGGTGATGGTAGGAAAATCTGCCAGATGGCCTGTTTTTTTTTTTTTTGTTTGTTTGTTTTTTTTTTACCCAATCGCGAGCTGTGTCTTCAGAGACTTTGAGAGTAGAAACTAGTTTCGTGATGGCGTCAATGCCTCTCCAGTAGCCCATGGGGCTCTAGTATATCTTCGATAGATGAATAGACTGAATGGGCCATAGTACCAGGCACCATAAGCAAGGTATTCCAGCAGTCTGATAAGTCTCCAAGAGGCGGCAGCCACAGGCGTGAGGACCAGGATTCTTGCCGACACAGTAGTCAACCTCTAGCATGGCGGAATGAAGCTCTTCGGGCAAACCCATCATGTCTGATGTACATCCGAAAGCGATATCTACGAATGTCATGGAAAAATAACTCGAGTCTCACTACCCATGTCGTGCCTACCATTACGGCGAGGAGCTCTTACCAGAGTCCAGCACAGTCTTTTCGGATTACTGGAAGAGTTTGTTGGCGACCAGCCCAGTTGCACCCATCCCGGAGAGGATGAAGGCGATCTCGCGTTCTTTTTGGCCCTTCGACGGTGTATAGAAATCGCTTAGGACAGGTTCGTGCCCTGTGGTTCTAAGTGTTTTCCCCGTCACCTGAGCGTACTCGCGCATGGCGGCGTCGACATCATGAAATGTGCGCTCTGCGTACCCCTCTCGACGAAAGTCGTCATCAATCCAGTCAAGACGATTTGTGTGTTTTTTTACCACACCGCATGCTCCGCCTGGACCTGTTCAATAGCTTTATCGTGGCGTTTACGCTCGCATCGGCCGTGGAACGTCCAAGAGCTGAGAAGACAAAGTTTCTACCTGAGAGGGCAAGTACATTTATAAGAGCGCCTCCAACCATCGTAGCGGTCGAGGCTATTGTTACTTCATGATATCGGCTGGAATGATCCCCTGTTTGATTAGGATGTCCTTGGTTGCCATCGCGAGAGCCGCTTCCACGACCACCATCCCAATATCACGGGGGGGGGGTGAAGTCTAGCTTGGGAGGGGCACCTCCAATGACCATCTTACCCAATCTGGAGTATCCGATAGCTAAGCTAGAGACAACTGCGCTGTGATACAGCTCGTTTAGGAGCATCTTGCCGTCGGTAGGTGGAGTTGTCATGTTGTTATTCCTTCTGGAGAGGATCGCTGGGAATCTTCAATTGCTGAGCAGAGCCGCGAGGGGTGGGGTGGCTTACAGGTGGCTTGTGCTGTTTTCTGTAGTTGCTGCACAACAGTAAGAGGTGGCAGCTGCCGGCGATGAGCACATATATAATATAGTTTCGCAAGACCAGCTACCCCAATAATATATAGGGTCCATTTGGCCTGCTTTGCAACACCAAGAGCCTTTGAAACAGTCTCTCTCCGTTCTGGAGCATCCTGCTGCCCTACTGTAGCAGAAGCAACAGAAACACCATGGTGTTTCCTTGGCTGCCCGAAGCTGTTCAAGCAGTCGTTCATGTTTGTCCTTTGTGGCAGCGGACTCCACACGCCCGACCGCCACCTTCTTCGGGGTCTTTCATTTTCTTAAGGTCTGTGGAGTGAAGGTCAAGCCACAGGGCATACTTAGTGGTTAAGAAGTCGGCAAGGAAAACGTCCGTAAGCTCTAGGTTTTTTGCGACCATGGCCACCTCGGGATGGCGCTTGCTGCCCGCTGTAAACAACTTCTTTGTTGGTGGGCGCGTAGGCCTTGGCTGTACAGCTGGTTGGGGACCTCCTCGATTGTCACCTCCATATTGGTTATTTTGGGGTTGTAGAGATTCTCGGTCTTCCGCTGGAATGCGGCCCTTGGGTCCTCGAACAGCATCAAGATGCCTTTCATACTGCGGGCGGGTACCTTGAGGTTCATCTTCCACAAGGTATCGCTCGTCACGGCTGACTTTGTGGTGCCGGAGCACGCGGTCGTATAGTATGGCCAGGCGGCTGGCGTACTGGTTACGGATCAGCCATGTCTGTCCCCGAGGGCCAACTGGTAGAATGGCATATGGCTCGCTAGCAACTCGAAGTCGAGGGGGATGTAGTATCGGTTGCCATAGGCCTCTGCAATGACACGGTCTTTGGCTACTGTCTTATCTCAGCCCCGCTCCGGATTCGGGTGACATTCTGTTTGCGGCTTGAGTCGATGACCTGATACTGGGCATTCTCTCTCTCCTGGACAGTCTTCCACAGGTCCATGTAGCAGTGGTAGACGTCGCTGTCGTCGAGCTCCATCACCTAATAGCCGCTGATCCCGACCGTGGTATTTTTTACCACAGCACGGCCGAGGTTATGGACTACTGTTCGCTCGGCTTCGGTCGAGGCCAGGGAGATTGTGAAAGCAAGTCTCGCGGTCCCAGTGACGATGACATCATGGGGGCCAAGGTTTGGAAACCGAACGAGAAGCTCTTGGCTCTCCTTGATCGTACTCGGGTTATTTGTGATGACGACTGAATGGCGCACACCCTTGAACCCAAAGGCGTTAAGGATTGAACTTGCGTTTGAAATCATGCTTATTGAACGTTGAGCCGCAACGTTCAATAGCCAACTTGGCAGTCTTAGATTTCGATAACCCAACGTTTGACCATGACGATGTAGAAGCCGAAGAAGAGACTTCCCATAGATGATGCTGGTATTGACATCGGAGCCAGTGGGACTCATGTATCGCTGTATCAGAAACTCCTCCAGTCAGCGGTAGATGACTACAACAGGGCTCTGGCGGAGAGGAGCCTCAACCCCTCAACTGGGAGAGACCCAAGTAATGTTGAGCTCGTCGGCAGGCGTTTTCGGTTGAAGGCACATCCCAACTTCACGATTATCAACTCTCGGACAAAAAAGCCACTCGCATTCTCAACCATAGGCGGCCGGCGAGGAGGATGTTGGGAGAGACAGCTGCTGACATTGATATTGTCCAGATTCGGGAGCTAGGATCGGTCGCGAAGAAAGCCGAGAATGCAGTCCAGATTATGAAGACAAGCCTCACGGATAGCGCCGTCGATGAGATCCTTGCCACGATGACTACCCTCCCCCCCCCCATGCCTGCCCGTAAGCTGCCTGTCCGTGGGATGCTGGTGTCTTGATAAGGTATTGCAGACTGTCCCAGGCGAACATATCAACAACCTCTCAAAGTTCTCAACCCTCGATGAAGACATCTCTCGACAAAAGCGGAAACTGGATGAGGCTCCCCATGAGTTCTCCAGGCCCCGTATTGCTGAACGGCTACGTGATCTTCAGGGTGAGGGCACGGCCCGCCTTGAGGCCGCCTCGGTCACCAGACATGAGCTCCGCTTTCAGATCGACCGCATCCGCATCCTTCATGGGGACACAACTCTTGCCGAACGCATACACACCCTGTTCCGCGAGCAAAGCATCACAATCGCGTCGATGGTCACTGCGATCGGAATGGCATTGGTGTTCGCTCTAACCGGGGGTTCTGCAGCGCCAGCGCCTCCAACACCACCTCCTGAGCCAACCGTCAAGGAGTGGGTAACAACGTCCCGGGCAGGCTTCTAGCTAAACTCGCCGGTAAAGCAGCAACGATAATAAAGGAAGCATCCTCTTTTAACTCCTCAGCACATTAGGCAAGGCCGTGAGCTGGATTGCCGAAAATACTTGGACTTGTCGCCATAGTTGGAAATCATATCCGCGGCCGTTCGGGCACACCTATCGTGACCAGATTAGCGCAAGCCCGAGGGCGACACTACGTATTATTAACGCCACCTTTTCTTTATCGTGCTCTCTCGGTCAGCTCGGTGAAAATTGTTACTAGGCACATATTTATGATTACATGTGTCCAGATTAAGTCCCGCCTAAGTTTAAAGCCCACACATGGTGGTTAAAATTCACAGTCAGGTAGAAGCCCATTTGACGTGGCTGATTATCCAGGTAGAACAATGCTACACCATGGCCCCAGCTGAGATTCCCACAGATGTGTCACAAATAATTCTAGCCGTCAGTCCTCATTAATGTTACTCAAAGCGGAAAGAGCGCACCTCCAGACAATACATGAAAGTGAAATTACAAAAGTCAAAATTTACGACCGGTGATTTAGAGACAAAAAATTTACTTGTTCGCTGCTACATAAGCGAATTCCCATTTTTAGTGAAGAAGAAGAAGCCTTTTGGCCACTCACACGCTACGTTACTGTGCTTCCTGATACTCCCGGTCTAGGACTATAACCTCTCTCCTTTATATACACCCTTTGCTTTCGGACTTCACCAAATTGAAGTTGGATTTACTTTTGGCTAGCGTTCGCTCTCTTGAACTTTGAACCCGGGACAACGGCATGTAGTAAGTATAAGTAGTAAGCATATATTAAAGAACATCTTTCTTGTTACTTAGCCCCTTGTCGTTGTAGTCACTTTGTCCACAGGTTTATCTATAAAACTATATAGTTTTATAAAGGTTACTGGTGTAGTTAGTGGCAACCTCGGGGCATAGTTTCCACTCTACACGTTGTGATACCTAGTTGTGTCTGAAAAGACTATATAGGCTCCATCGTGACGGTTTCCCTAAAACGCTTCCACTAAAAACGCTTCCGCTACAAACTCATGCGCTCGGATCAAATAGCCACATAAACTTTACCTCGTATCACTGTAGTCGGCGCTTCCGGCACAGGTCTCGGAACGGATACTGAAGCTGTCTGCGGCTTTATAATGCTTGTCTCCCGAGTGGAATGCGCATGAACTGCCTCAAGCAACTTTACGTATCTGTTGACCCCGAGATTCTGGTCTGTTGTGCCTATGGCGATCTCGTTGTTATATGCACTGATTTTTCCGATCCGCACATCCATATTACTGGGCGCCATGTACAGACCCACGCCAAACGCATAATCCACCTTGGAGCGGGCATACCTCAGGACGTTCTGGTACCGCTCTATGGCCGAGGGAAGGTCAACAGGTCTGGCTATGGCGCCTTTGATATTAGATACGAAGTGCTTCTGCACGTCAAATGCCATGCCTCCCGTGCCTATGATACTGCTGCGGGTCTGTGCCTGTGCTCCAAGGATTGCCCAAACATAAGGTCGAATGGTGTCGTGCACGCGTTCCACGTCTGCCCGGGGAAACCCTTCAGATTTGTCGAGGATGGAGGTGGCTCATGCTGGATTGGCCTCGCTGAGATGAAATTGGTGTGAAACTTCTGCGATGTTCGCTGGAATGACATACGGCTGCGATTTCATGTATCCTGACCTCGATACATAATAATAAATCATGCCTAACCTGTCCTTTCCACTTCTTTTTGCCGCCAGTCTGTGTCTAGGAGACCCGAAACTCGGCGCAAATTCGCTCGTATGCCCTCCGGTCGTAGGGGTTGTCGGTCTTACTCGATGCATCGTCTTGTGGGAGTGGTGTCTTAATCTCTTCCAGAATACGGCGATTTTGATATTGCACGTGGAATTGGAATGCAGAGTTGCTTACTTCTGTGTCAGCTATGATGTGATTTTCTTTCGACACCCCACAACCGATCGTGGCGCATCATACGACGAAATTGATTTGGCTCTGCCCCCACGCCATCTTTTGCGTGTGCCATTTCTCGACCAATGTGTTGATTCTCGGTAAGGTGTAGCGTTAAGGCACCCTTTGGCAAGATACGTCGAAAGCAACCTGCGAATAGTTCAGGCTGGGATCTATAACTACGATTTCACTCGGCTCTTTGATCCCTTTACCAGAATATACTCCGCTCACTTGATAATGGGTTACCTTACTATTGAACGAAAATGCCTTATCAAACATATCTTCCGAAAGAAGAATATTTTTGTTACGTTGAGAGATGTTCAACAGGGGAGTACTGTGCTCCTCCCAGCATGTCTGGACAATCCCAAAGGCCAGTATAAGGTCACCCTATCCGATATGACCTTGTACCCACAGACGAATATTGGCGCCGACTTACGTTTCAGGTTGAACGATAAGTTGATAGTCGTGCCAAGCCCCTATTACACCGTCTGTACCCTTAACAAAGAAGTGTTCCGACCTTTGGATGCTAAACTGGAACTGTGTGAAGCTACTGGTCCTGTGCGGATGGAACTCTGAATGATCTTATCAGTCTGTTAAATCTACCTCATATCATGGGATTCTTCAACGATTAACCCATGAGTGGAATCAATTAAGGGGACAAACTACCCAAACTAACGCCTCACAAAGAAATATTTGTCCACCTAAGTGAGCTAAACCCATCCGAAAACATCGCCGCAGTGTCTACCAGTAATGTAAGTGGCTCTACTCTTCTGAGGACAGTCGCGGTCTACCACGAAGGCATAAACTCCGGAAGGACGGTGGCATTTGCCAATCCACAGTACAAAATACTGCCGGCTGGCCTTGTGCCGGGGCTTACTATAAAGCTATTAAACATTTACGGCCAACCTATAGATACAGCACACTTAAGGGTACCTTTACACATTCGCCGACGTGATGGACCCTAGCTGCATTGGCATAGGCTTATCGGATTTGTCAGATATCAATGGTTTTAAAGCGCAGGGCGTAGATGGACAGATTTACGCCTTCCAATTCCAGCGAGGTGTTTATACACGAAAGAAGATGCCATCAGGATGATCCGGAGATCACCGAATTTTGATTAGCTCGCCGATGTGGATATCGAAGCCCCAAATGCGCTCCCCAAAAAACTCACCCTGGTTCTATCTGATGATCCTGACAATAGGGTGTGGAGTCTCGCTAAAACGGGTGATCCCAAATGGGACATTGATCTCGTTGTAACCACGAACCAGGTGCAATCAGTACAGGGTGCTGTTATTCAGAAGGTTTTGAATGATGGTACGGCTTATCTCTCGTAAACGGTCAGGGGAGATGAATTTCATGTGAGGATACTGCCGTATGAGGACCATTCGATCGGAGGAGGTCCAGATACAACATCTTACCTCGATGTCAACACACCATTCCATGAATGACGTGGTTCTCCCGCATTCCATAATCAATCTCGATATTATATTGGGTAATAATCCAGTTTCATTCCTGGTTTGAAGATCGGTTGGTTGCAAAGGCATGTCGGTAAAAGCGTAACGATCGTTGTAAAAATGCTTCCTGGACCTAACCAGGTAGAGACGACGTTAGAAAATGTCAAGCTGCTGCGGCACAAATGGTGTGGGTGAACAGTATAAATCTGGACCATGGCGTTCTGTTGAAACGGGTAAGAATAACTTTTAAATCCATAATGGATTTAAAATTAAACATTCTAACGGCGTCTGCATAAATTTGGCGCAACTGTATCCAGCATTAGATCCAGCATTAAATCCACCCACCCACCCCCGACTGAAGATCGGCACGAGTACAGATTACAACCTATTAGCATTTTGAAAAAAGAGGTAGAATACGAGAGAGATGTCATAGCTGCTGTATACAAAAAATACCACAGGGCAGTTAACGCAGTTGATGGTATTGATACCGTGGTACTCACGGCAAGTATGGGTCTGGGCGTCGCCGGAGTCGGGCTGTTGTCCACGATAATTGCTGCCCCTATAGCTGTAGGCATGCAGGGATCGGCTTTATTCTGTGGCTTTCTGAGCGGGGTGAGTAGGTTTGTAAACCGGCGCCAGTCCGTGAAGAAACACAATGAAATTTGCTTACTGGCTGAGAGTAAGCTTAATACCATCACAGACCCCGTCTGTACAGCGCTGATTAAGGTTAAGATTTCGGATACCAAGTTTTGGTTAATACTCATTGAAGTCCAGAAATACCAAGAAATGAAAGCAGATTCAAACGGGGACAGCACATGACTCGATTTCATTAGATAGAAAACGAAAGACGAATTAGTGCAGCAGGGACGGGACGAGGCTCGAGCGGCACTCATCCCTTAAAAAAATCTTCCGTTTAATCCGATATTTGAGGAATGACGGATTGCCTTAGAATTAGTCCAGATAAATAGTTCTGTTCCTCATAACGAATTAATCAGCAATTGGGAACCGAATCATCCGTTTGATCAACGGAAAGGTAATTCGTCATCCCTGGAATAACGGATTTAACAGAGGATTTTTTTCAGGGATAAGTAACGTAGAAAATTATTAAACCAGGCAAGAATTAAGTCTTATATGTGTGTATGTTGTAAATCTGTATAATATACAAGTTCCCAACTATAATAATTAGGCATGGATGCACATATGCACTTCAAAAGGAAGCACAATGAAACCAAAAGTACATACATCATGTCCTGTTTGACCAGTCCGATTCGACGTGCCATGCGTTAGGAGTGAATCCAGGACAAAATCCTCGACGGATGTAAGCCCATCTGGACAAAAAAAGCCGGCGAACAAAGGCCGCGTTGTCTTATTTAGCTTATAAACCACATCCAGAGAAACCTTGTCTATTAAATTTATATATTTATTAATTGTTGAAGGACATGCGTATTAACTTCGCTGCTATGTGAAACTTGGTCTTTTAAAAAGGTATGACAATACGGCAAAATTATGGCAGAAGCTGTCAGACAGCTTGGAACCAGTATCCAATGGTTTTTCCTCAAGTTTATGCCTATAAACGTCTGTAACAATTCCATCATATTTACTGGCGGAACATAATTTGATTAGCTGAAAGTTTTCTTCATGGCGGACATGTGGCATCAATCGTTTTCATTTGGGTGCTCTAGCGTGCAAACTACGTGTGTAATGTTTGTGTGAAGCAAAGAATTGCGATGACATTTGTTTTCTTAAGATAGGAGCATGCAAAAACGATGTCTGAACGATTTATGTATGTATGCTTGGGTTTAACCTCGTAAGCAACAATTTTTTTTGTCAGTCATTTTACCACGAGGAGCCCTGAGAATATATATATATAATGGGTCTTCTTTTCCGTGGCCCCAAAGTGCTGCCGCCACTGGAGGATCATGCCGAAGACACCAGATATCGCACCCACCTTGTCACATTAGATACTGACACCGGGCCGACCATTCCTGTTTTCTTGTACCAGCCTCTCAGTGCTGAGAGGCAAGAAGGTAACAGCAAATACCATTTTTAAAGTCTTTGGTATGACCCGATCTGGCTTTGATCCAAAATCTCTCTATTCCGTGGCGGAACGATTTGTGTCTTGTACCTGTAGTTATGGATAAGTCGGCCGGCTGCATTTTTTCCAAGCGCCTGTCTCAATTTCAAGCATCATATTGGTTATAAGTAATTTCGTTGACAATATATACAGCAATCAAACCTTGCCATCTATGCCTGCCAAAAATAGATTTCAGATTCAGACTTCAGATCAAATTATTGGTTACATAGCAGGTTGCATCATTCCTCACACACTAATAAGCGGAATCGGCAATGGAGCGGTCTCGGGAGATTAGCATTGTTTGGGCCAGACATGAATGGGCTCTCTCACAAACTAACGCAAAATAACACTAAAAAGGATTGATTTCCGTTAGTCACTATACTTTACAATGCTGTTGTTGTAGCGACAATCGGAAATCACGTCTTTTTAGCGTTATATAGCTTTAGTTTGCGAGAGCACCCACTCATGTCTCATCCAAACAATGTTAATCTCGCGAGACGGCTCCAATGCCGATTCGGCTTATAATGCTGACCCTTGGACTTTTGTCCACGGACTTTTGACAGTGTGTCATTACACTGCCTTTGGGCCCAATCATATATTGATGCAATTACTTCGTAAGACCAAACTTGTTTAAAATCAAACTTGTTTAAAATAGATGTGACGGGAATTGATATTAGCCAATGTATTTTAAACAAAAAGACACAGTACAGGTTCGTACATAGTAACAAATATCTTTCAGTTGTCTCATCAGCTAGATACGTTGTATATTACGACTTCAACCGCATGCCGGAGAAGCTCATGAGTCATTTTGTGGAAGATGAGCAGGTTAGCAATCGTTATGAGCGTTAGGAGTGAATCCATTTCCAAAATCATCTAGTGACGGATGTAATTTAGCCCTCTGATTACATAATTCCTTTTTCCTGCTAAGTCTTGTTTTAGCGAAAACCACATTTGTCGTATTTGAACATTACATTAGCTCTTTATATATTTATTAATAATGCTGTGTGTAGTATCCAATGGGTTAAATGGCTTTCCCATACGCATTACTCTGTTATGGAGAAGCTGGTTGACGGATTGGACCCCAGTGTGGGTTAACACTCGATAACAAAAGTGTCAACACCGTTCAGAAAAAAATGTGTACTAATTGTCAAAAAGAGGTGTGAAATAACTCCTTTCAGAAATGTTCTGAAGTAATGCCTTTATATTTAAAAAAAAGATGTCAATAAACGTTTTTCACAAAGGTGTAAATCAACATCTTTAAACAAGGTGTGAATTAACTCCTATTAAATAAGATGTGAATTTACGCCATTTTAAAACGTGGTGAAATAAGGTGTGAGTTAACCCCACGGGAAAAGATGAAGTTTTATCCAGGTTGGAAAGGGTATACGTTCACACCTGTTTATAGCGTGTGAGTTCAGTTTTTAATAGGAGTGAACGTATACACCCGGTTCCTTTAAAATCATAGTGTTTTACAGCCACTGCCTTCTGTTCCATGTATAATCACGACGTGATGGAACGTGCTTATCAATGCTGTCTATACTACTAACTTTGTGCATTGCTATCATTTGATTTATTTATTTGATTGTTTTTTTACGCAGTACTCAAGAATATTTCACTTATACGACGGCGGCCAGCATTATGGAGGGAGGAAACCGGGCAGAGCCCGGAAGAAACCCACAACCTTCCGCAGTTTGCTGGTAGACCTTCCTACGTATGACCGGAGAGAGCTATCATTTGTTAGTGATACTATTTATTTCTTTACCTAAACTATCACGAGGAAATTTCTATTTCCTCTGCGTGGGGACAGGGCAATACATTCCAGACTAGCATCTGGTTAAAATGTTTAAAAGACAACAAAACTATAGTCAAAGTTATTTCAGAAGACGGGTCGATACAGACCTGAAAGGGCGTAGGCATTTTTTTCTTTATGACGTCCTTTCTAACTCTATAAATCATCTTTTAATCTGCAATTCTTACTAGTCCATTGTATACGCCATTATTGAGAAAATGCAATATATCTCGGTTATCCTACGTTTTTCGAACTATGAGTGGGGTTTTGTTATCGATACACGCATACACTTGGTGTAATATTGTCTTTGTGTTTAATTTTCGTAAACCAACACTTTCTGATCAATCAAATCCAAATATCTGTGCTGTAAGAGACACTAAGAAACTGAACTTGCCCGATTTTGGCAGGTTACGGTTTCTTTGATGTATTTTGTTTCCAGCAGTGTGAGCGGTATATCATGTATACAGTCTTTCATTTTACCAGCAAATCAGGAAGCCCTTTCATGAGAGAAGCGGGTGACGACCCCTCATGATTTCACGGATTGAGCAGAAATCGTGGTCCACAGGAATAGGCGTTCCATTTCATCCTCTTCTCCAGATTAATGAATATGCATATGCTGTAGTCAGATTATTTACCTTCCCCTGCACGTTTTACAGTACTTTCACATTTCAGGCACATCATGGTTAACTGACAAAACTTGTTTGTTATTTAGGGCACTTGTTCGGTCCAGGTTATAGACTGTTAGGAGGCTTGTGATTCGGCATCTCAGTCTTTGAAAGGGAAGCTTTAAAGTATTTAATATCGTGCCCTTCGTGTATGTGCTGGGCTTGGAAGGCAACGTCAATGAAATGCCCCCAGGTGCACTGGGGTGAGCTCCCACTGAGTATCAGAAGGAAGTTAAGAACTTTGAAGTATGCTCCAGCACTTAAGTCAGTAAATTGTAATCCAGCATGAATTTTTTTACAACCTTATTACGACTTTTGTGTATTGGTCGGGGTGACAAGAGATTCATCTTAAGCTCTAGAGAAATCCCGGCAGATGTACGCGTGGATTTAGATTTGATTAGCAAAGATGTTGTCTTTTCCTCACCCACCGTCGTAGCTACGCATAAAAATTTGTGGGTATATGTATGGCCTGCGAGAGTATATACTCAAGTCTGATCAAGCCAATATAATTTATCCTGCCTTTCGAAATTAATAATAATAACTGGTATGCTTTCCTCAGTGTATTTTCTGATGGGTCACAGTGTCCCGGGGCAGATTGTTGTTCTGTTGACTTTGCTGTTCCTGAGTTAAATATATGCAAGTCGTATACAGTGTCCGACAAGTTATCTGTTTTTACTTGCGTTAGGGATTCTTTGTTCTGTACATACTTTAGAAGAAGTGCAGCCTCAGGAAGCTGTTATTTTTTGTGATTCCCTTGCAGCTCTTGGAAAACGATTAAACAGGCTGTTTTAGAACTATTGTTACATGTACCTTCATTGTTTTGCTGAGGTGTTGAGATTTGTTTCGCCTGGGTCCCAGGTCATGTTGGAATAGAAGACAACGAGCTGCCTCGGCGCCTAACCATACCTTGCTTCTTAATGACTAATCCATACCTTACCGCTTGTCCTGCACTCCACAGCAGTGTTAAGATTTTCTTGTGTAGGCAGTGGAAGTCATTGTGGGATACTACTAATGATGCTCGATTTTACTTTCAGTTCCAGCCAACAATTACTAACGGTTTCTTTTGCCTCCGAGTTGACATGAGGTGTTTTTATTCAGGTTGTTGTCTGCTTTTAAATTGGCGTTTGTTTCGAATAAGTCTGCATCCAACAGGACTGTGTGATTTCTGCCATGTAGAAGAGACAGAACTATACTTTCTGTTACGATGTCCTAAATATGATAGTGCCAGGCAATATGGTAACGAATGCTAACAACACTTAATGGATTTGGTATTTTCCAGTTTACCCTAGATTCCAGTCTTGGACCCCGCCAAAGCATGCAGAGAGAAGGTTTACAATGGAATCGCAAGGTTTCTCGTTGACACTTTAAGATTTTGTTAGCGTATATACTTGTTTATAAAATACGAACTTGGTTTAAATCAATATTTAATTTTAACTGCATGTAAGGAAAATTCGGGATGTTATATTGTGGCGTGTCCTGGTGATTGCCTGTGACTGGGTGGCCTGCTTATTGAGGTTAGGGTGGGTGGTTTTGGGGGTGGGGTAACTGAGAATACCCCTGTGGGTGTAGATCACTTTTGGATGTATACTTGACTGTGAACATGGCTTTTGTTGTTTTCTTAACTTGTAGTCGATATGTCGCCATTACTGGCTGGAAAGAAACAGGCAATGTACAGATTTGTCAATACCCATAGATATGGAGTTTGACACACAGACAAGAATTGGTGTGGAATTTTCCATATTTTCTGTACATCTTTTAGCTCAAAGCAGTCCTTATAACTGTCTTTGCTGTTGCACTAACTGTGGACCATTTTAGGTTAAATTCCTATGAAAATCATAGCTGAAAGTTGAAATGTCGTTAAAGATATGTGTTTTGTTATAACGTCATATAAACAGTGACTTGTAAATGTCATTTATGCATTAGTTTTGTTTGTTCTTGTAGGTTACAGTGAACTGTTGAAGGAAATTTTTACAGAATGAAGATATCTTCACTGGTTCTCAAGTTATAGGTGTGGAGTTCTGAATTTCACAGGAAATTGTAGGTCTTAAAAGGGGAGGTAATGAGGATGAGGGTGCCGTTGGGAAATTTCTCATTGACTCTGTTTCTGGTTGGATTTGTCCGTCATTTGTCAGCTGTGTCCTAAACAGGTTAAGGTGATTTGTTACTAAAGGATTTTAAAAACAGGCAACACAAGGGCTCCTGTTATTCTACACAACACAATTAATGTTTCCTGGTCAGATGGGACGAAGCTTATTTATTTCTATTTTTAGAGATATTTTCCTTTGCTCCCCTGGGCCGCCCTTTTTCATTTTTTTTTCTGCTTGATGGGTGGTATCAGTTTGTAGGACAGGCTTCAAAGTTTCATTTCAGGTTTAAATTTGTGTGTTTTCCAGGAAATGGAGACCGGTGCCCAGAAGACAAAAGTCGTGATAAATGAGGGTTCAATGCTCTTCTACTGGGTGGGCTTGACACCTTTCATCTGTTCGTGTAATTTGCGAAAAATTTCATCGGTCATGCCCTATAAGGAATTTAACAGGGGACAAGAACTATGAGGCCCAGAGTGTTTAGGGCTTGCAGAGTTAGGGACAGTGTTGTGAGGCCAAACATTAACAAGTAAGTAAATGGGAAATTAATTGTAGTGCGTGGCCACATTCTATTGTTTAAAGTAAATGGAGGGTTAATTATCTTTATCGATGTCGTGCATGTTGGTCAACGTATAAGAATGCAGTAGTGGCCGTTTTGACTTCATCTATCGGTTCTTATGCTAATAGGCATTTTTGCGAGCAAGCGTTTTGACCTACGCCCAATTTCAGCCCATACGTGTCTTATGGTTGCATCACCATGTGCGCAATATTTGCAATATTGAAAATAATAATAATAATGGAAAATTTATTTTGTACTTTGTTCCCAAGGATTTTAAAAATACCAGTTGTAATGGACAATATTATAAGGAACTGAGATTGGATAATGACATGCAGGTTTGATTTTTAAATCAGAAATCGCAATCTACAAGGGTGTGCACAAACATTTACTAATAATGTTTGATGGTAAAATCATTGATTGGTTAATTTCTGATTCCAGTTTCGATTACATGGATGATGGTGATGATGATGAACCCCTGGGTGAACCTATAGAGCATCGGGAAGTATGTCATTACAACATCTGTCACAAGGCCGAATTTTAGTTCGATAACCACAATTTCTAAGGCCATTAACACTTGATCCCTTGTTTCCTGTCACCGCCTGCACATCATTTTCCAGCGTAATCAATTTGCTTGAACGGTTGGTCTGTATTCACAACGTGGCAAAACCGAAAACTTATTTATTCAAGGCTTAAAACCCGTAACTGATTTTTTAGTTACGTCAACCACATAAATTTCGTGGCCTGTTTTTATTTCATTTTCTGCCAGAAATTATCACTAGCCAAATAGTGATAATGAAAATAGAAAAGTTTTCCGTTCCAGTTTTCCAAAATATTATGACAGAGAATGAGTTCAGATATTGCAAGCCTTTAGGCTAAAATTTTGGATACAAACAGTTTTTCGACTATTTTTTTTTTGTTCAATTTGTAGATTTCTCAAATTTTCATTTTTTCTTACAAATTTTAACAATGAATGCAGACATTTTCCTTACCATTTACTACCAGAATACATTAAATACAAGATCAAACTACTGGTGTAAATTGCATCAAAATATTTCCAGATGTGGTCATGCAGAAATGGTGTCTCAGAGATTTTCGGGAACGCCAATGTGACAAAATTAATAGGAGGGGTATGGGATAAAATTTGAAAACGAGACATGCAAATTGTGGCTAACTCTGTGACAACCGTGTGTCTTAAACTACCTAGTTACATTCCACCACCCACCCCTCGTCCCCCTTCATGTTCTAAATTGATCTCCTCGTCATGACTCCGTGATACTTTAGGGAGTGTGGCTGTTTCAGTCATTGGCTTTTGTACTAACCTGTTTCCCCCCCAATTGTGGAGAGTCCAATGACTCCTATTTCACTAGGATTTATAAATAAAAATATTTGACCTCATCTCTTAGCATTATATTTATTTATTTGATTTGATTGGTGTTATACGCCGCACTCAAGAATATTTCACTTATACGACCGCGGCCCCGGGGAAGGCCTTCCAGGCCTTCCCACGTACAGCCGTAGAGGAAGCCAGCATTAGCTGGACTTGCACTCACAGTGACCGCATTGGTGGGAGTCTTCTGGATCATTACACTGTGCTAGCGCGCTAACCAACTAAACCACGGAGGCCCCCTCAGCATAATGTATGTAACATATTATTTTTTACATGTCTAAGACATGTACATATCTTTTTCAACCATTTTGATTTATGCAGTCACTTTGAGAATATCACAAGTTCACGAATTTCATTTAATGTTTCTGCGGCAAAACAACATATTCTTTGATATGTCTTTGGTTTGTGTGTGAGTTAGGAAGTCAGATCACATCCCAACAGTTAATCAGATGCATGTGAAATCTACATTGTCACGTGTTCGTGGGACTGTCAGGATGCCGGTACAGCTTTAATAGAATACGATTGTTTTTAGACACGTCATTGTGACGACAGATTAACATCTCAGTACAGAATCAGGTCACCACTTTATGGCACCATAGAACTACTTGCCTTCTACTGTGTTCATGCTACAAGAGCAAGATCATTACTTGTGCAATATTTGATATCAACAACCCATCTGAAAACATAATTATTGGAGAGTAATACAATCTAATTGTATTTTACATGTAGTGCATGGGAAGATCCGCCTGCGGATGGTCGTGGGTTCCCACCGGGCTCTGCTCGGTTCCCTGTCACCATTTTGCTGGCTGGCATTGTGTAAGTGAAATCTTCTTGAGTACGCCGTAAAACACCAATCAAATCAAATAATCACATGTACCACTGGATTGAATCTATCATGCCATAAAGCAACAGTTTTACATAACAGACAACACTGACTGTTGTCAGGACATCGTATCTTGCAACGTGTAGATGGTATTATGCAACAATTCACTCATACAAGAGTCGAGATAGTACAGTGTGGTGGTGTCTGTTTTAGTTGGGAGCAGAGACCGTGGACATCCTGCCGGTGTCAGATGTACCAAGAGCTGTGGAGCCGCAGAAGAGGATTACGACCAAATACGAACGAGCCAGACTCCTGGGAACAAGAGCTTTGTAAATAGGGTACATTTAGTACTCATTTGACTGTGGAGGTTTTTTTCTTTATTTGAAGAGATAATGAATTATTGTTGCGTTACGGATTCTTATAGAACTTCGTTTCTGATTGGATGTGGTGTTGCAGTCGATAATGTGATAAGTACCAATAGTGTAGTAACCAACCGATCGATAGCCTTACTGTACCACTTTTTAACCGAGTATGTGACTGCAACCGATATTGTTGTAAAGGCGACCAAAGATGCCAAACACTTTCATGTATATTACTATCTTACGGTAAAAATTTCCCACAACATCTACTAGAATTGAAGTTACTACATTATAAGTAAAAAATTGCTACAGTATTGAGTGGAAAAGTTTTGATATTATCAGTTGTTTTTACAGCCTCGGTTGTTGTAACATTATCGGACACAACATCAGTTGGTGACTACAGTATTGGTACTTACTACATTATCGGTCGCAACATGTGAGGTGTGCATTGTTCGGTAATGTTATAAATTTCCCCACCCTCTTTGTTCTTGGGCTTTGATGTCAAAAAGCAATCCACTGTGCCTGTTGGGTCATTTGAGCAGTAATTCATTTGTTGAAGACCACCTGCCTGACACCGATGTTGCCTGTACAAACCTGAATGTCTCACATCTCAGGGGTGTGGTGTTTACTCTTTAAGGAGGAGCCTTCAACACTACAGGAACCACAAAATGCTGATATCAAAATGCATTGACTTGTAAAATGACTTAGGAAATCAATGATTTGAAACATGCATCATCAATAGCATTAAATGTCAGCTCGGAGCAAGCTACTCTTGAATTTCAGACTTGATGTGGAACAAGTGAAGACATCTCCACTGCACGTGCATTTAACTGGATGCGCAAGCTTTCAATCATGATGACATGAGTTTTCTTGGGTTGAAATTACTTGGAGCCATTTTTACTTCAGATTTCTTCATACTGCACTCACATACATGTATTCTATCAGTTCAAATGTATATTATTCTATTTGACCTGAAGTTTAGCATGCAATTTCAGGAGCACATAAAGGCCTTAAAATGACACTTTAGATGCCATATTTTTGGTTTTTTTGATAATGAAATGAATTATTCCGCACAAAGCTCCCTATAAAGCAGAGGGATCAGTCAGAATCAAACAAGATGTATCACTTGAAAAACGCTAAACTTTGGGTGAAATACAGTGCTCTTTATTTGTCAACTATGGATGATTCTGTTTTAGGATGTGTGCTCCAGTCATAGTGGAACTGGAAGGTAAAACAGGCCCTCTTCAGATTGCTATGAAGGAGTTAAAGTAAATGTATCGGAGTGTGTGTTGTTTCACCTTGGGCAATAAGATCTCTTTTCCAGCAGCAAGGAAAACACTTTGAGTGATTTTCTTATAATTTTTTACTGTTTACAGTGATTTTCCTAGCCAATTCCTTTTTAGAATCTCAATGTGAACAAATCAGAAAACTCAGTCACCAATTTATCAAAATCTCAATTTATTTCATGAAAACTGAATACAAAATGTGTCTAAAACTCAATTTTCTGATATTTTTCGACATTTTCCACAAAGAGAAAGTGGCTAGAAAAGCCCCTGGATAAGTTGCTAATTCAGATTATGTGTGTACAAGACCATTATATGAGATAACACATACACTGGAAAATACATAGCTGTAGTGATGTGGTGTTAATTCCAAAAAGCCATTTTTGAATTAAGTGAAAAATTCAAACCTTATTCCAGTGATTATTTTTTGTAGTGGAATCTGAAATTTTGAAGCATTTGCTTTAAGGTGTTGATCATGAGGTGGTCAATATTTTTTTTCTGTCACCCAAAAGTAAGCTGTAAAATCATTCTTTAAATTGTGGTTGAAGTCACAAATTAGATCCTTGTGGGGTTGACCCCAGTTCATACAACTGAAATGTTTGGAATATGATTCGTTTTAGGCGAAATCCCACTCGTCAACACCAACTTTATTCCAAATGATAGGACAGAGACCTGGACACGAATTTTTATTGTCTGATTTTGTGCAAATCACAGTCTGAAGTTCTTTTTCTCATTAAACTATATAAAGATAAAATGAATTAAAAAGAAATCATTTTCATTTCAGGGCATGAAAAATCCGCATTATCATCAGAAGATATCTCCTCGAAGGCAGTGATGAAAACTGGGGAATACATGAACTGATAAACTCAGAGTGGTCCTGCTATATCATTTGTCTGTATCACTGTGTATCATCTTTGTGTATCACAGTGTCACTTGTTTTTACCACTCTCTGTAATCTTTGTGTATCACTGTATCATTTGTTTTTATCACTGTGTATCATCTGTGTGTATCACAGTAACATTTTTATCACCATCATTGACATCTCATTCAGATGTCATATCGTTGTCATTTTTATAATAGATCATAATGCTGTAACAGAGGCTACTGTTCAAGATGTTTAAAACGTCATTCCTAAAACTTCACTTGTGTGGGTAGTTCATTTGTACTTTGATAGCAAGGGCCTCTGTGGCCAAGAGGGTTGGAATGCCAGCGCGGTGTAATGACCCAGATACCTCTCACAGCGACCACATTGGTGCGTTTCCCCCGGGATTTGCCCGGTTTCCTCTCAGTGTAATGCTCTCCGCAGCCGTATAAGTGAAATATTCTTGCGTATGGCGTGAAACCTGAATCAAATAAAGAAATAATTTGATTTCAGTCGAGCCAGAAACGCCACTTTCCTCTACAATGGATTTAACAGTGGGAGTGTGTGGGATGGACTGGGTCTGTTGTGTGTTCCGGATTGCAAGTCAACTGAATTGTTTCAGTCTTTTCTTTTATTCCTCATTGTTTCTGAACAGCTTTGCTTCTTAAACACAGAGAGTGCGGTTCAAAAGGACTGCATTGTAACAGCAGAGAATGATGTTTTCTTTTTCTACACAGCTTAGGACTGGCTTGTCTAGGTGTGAAATGTTTGAGCAATCACCTCATTAGCAGATGAAACGTCTTGCACAAAAACCAGTACACAAATTTAGCGACAACAGGCAGTGTACGGGTATATTTACAGAAAAAAAACATCCGTACAAAGTTTTAAAAAAGGGGCCTTGAAAGCCACCACCTAATCATTTGATAATCTGCTGAAATTAAATTTTATCCTTATTTAGAGGCCTATGATTATGGACCTGATCACTGCCTTTCCCAGATTGTGAGTGCAGATCTTGGCCGTGCTATGTAGTAAGACACTTGTCCTTCAATCGTTTGGCCCTCACAGGTGTAGGTTCAAACCCAGCTTCCAACTTTGTCAGTAACCGGCCACAGGTCAGCGCTTGACACTAATTTCCTCCACCCATAAAACTGGCAGGTATTTGCAATAGTGTTCTCCTGAGCTCTACCAGGGTTTTCTGCCACCATCATATAAGTGAAATATTCTTGAGATGGTGTGAAACACCAATCAAATAAATAAATAAATACCGCACGAGTGAAATATTCCCGATCATGTTGTCCCTCAACCATAGAAAAGGAAGCATGTAGCTGCTAATGTTGTCTATCATTCACGGCTCAGGATTCAACGAGTCCTTCTCTATTTGCTGTGAAGGTCCAGGAGATGGTACACCTCCCAAGTCTGGGGCAGGAGAGTCGGTACTTGTTTCCCTGTATGAGACAATGGTATGCTCGCTTCATACCTGTGTATTAGTGCGATCGTGACACAACTCTTCTCAGTACATCCGCATTTGCATTTACAACTTTGATAAAGGAAGTTTATGAGCACCATTGGGCGATATGAATCTGACGCTCACAAGCATGTTTTTTTTCCTTGGAAACCATTGTTTCATTTATTTATTTGGTGTTATATGGCATACTCAAGTATGACAACGGCATCCCGCGTTATGGTGAGAGGAAACCTGGCAGAGCTCGGGAACCCACGACCAGCGGCAGGTTGCTGGCGGTTTCAGTCTTCTTTCAGTAAAACTGGCTGTTTCTGTAGATGTTCAACGTTTTCAACTACTACAGCAACTTTTTCAGTGGAATTTATGTGGACAATGATTATGAAAATAATGCTAAAAATGATGTGTTTGTGTGACGATGTGAGCGTCATGAAAGTGCAAATTATTTCTCTACACCCCATAAGTCAGAATGTTTCAAAATATTGGTTGCACAGGTGGTTGAAAAGGTTGAAGAATTAAAGTATGTTGTTTTTGCTATAAGGTTCACACCACAAATCCTCAACCGATTTGTCCAGAAGCCGAGTGCATGTTGACATGCTTTGATTTGGATGGGTTATTTTATAATTATTGTGAAGTTCATGTTACAAGTTTATATACGCAAACAATACATCTTAATCTGTATGAATTATGTTTTCAAATTGCATCTAAACTTCGCTGGTCAGATTTGTTGAGGATCTAGGGTATTCTGACTTTGTGTCTCCAGCTGAGTTAGGCAAGGATTGGCTCTACGCACATCCCGCAACATACACTGAATGTGAGTTTCTTGGTCACATGATCTGTTTAAGCCCAGAGAAGCCAACAGTGCAGCTTTATCTTGCAACTTTGCTCACTGACAACAATACGTGAATGACGTGACATGAGTAACACCCCATGTTACAAACATGTCTAAGACAACGCTTATTGTCATTAGTACAAAATAAGTTATTTATTCTGTTGATATTCATTCAGTTCGTTTGGCATACAGTTCTGTAATTTCACATCTACAGCACACTTATATACACTTCATTGTTATGTTTAATGTACGAACAAACTTTATACACAAGGGAACATGAATGTCAAATCTACAATATCCACAACATGCATATACAAGCCACATGCCTCGTGTTCAGTCCAGTTACATATATTACCTATTTTACATCAATTTATGACTGTGGCTCAACAGCTAGGTGAGCAAATGAAAACCATGAAAAACCTATGAAGCTACATTTGCATTTCTTTTGTTTCTAAAGGAAAACTGTAAAAATTAAAAATTTTCTCATACAACGCACTCACTCACCCCAATATGACTGGAAGTATTTCCATAGACAGATTTGAACTGTAATGACTATATTTACATGTGAACTTCGAATGATGATTTTTACCTGTAGGTATTTGGAGTCAGATGTGATATTTCTGTGTGGTTCTTCATGAAAGAATTCATGAAGTCAGCACCATCAAATGAAATCAACATTACCTTTGTGTTGAGCGGTAAAATGATAAGACAATGGCGAAAATCTAGGGCATACCTACAGTACTACACCTAAGTTACATATACATCTTACCATATAATTAAAACTTGTAATCCAAGAAATTTCTTTGCGTATTACTGAGAAAGGATATGATTTCGCATTAATTATTAATCCGAAAAACTACATGTATTATCATACGAGTCCCTGCTTTTGGGTTTCCGATGTCATTCTGCAGAGACCAATATTAACTACCCTGTACATGTAATAAAGAGATAGAAATCAATATTCTGTAGTAATAATTTGAAGTCCTGCTTTCATTGAGAACTGGTTACAAGAAAATTTTCTTTGCAATACCTGCGCCTCATTTCAGCTGTCAACAGATCATGCTGCAATTGCATAATTAAAAAGTAATCTACATATGTTGTCTTTTCAGAAAATTTCCACCCAGTAGGAAACCTTTCCTGTCTTAAGTTATTTGGGCCCAAGCTGTACAGTCTTGTTTATTCTACCTTTCTGATGTCGATTTGTGGACAAAACCTAGTACTATAAAAGTAAGTAAAAGTGCCTTAAGCAAGTGACAAGTTCGGTGCTGTACATGGATTTGAAGTGAAGACTTAGTTCGAAGACAGATTATGAGTGTGAGGCCTTATTACTGGAAAACAGCTTGGACCTCGAGCCACGACTACACAGTGAATGGTGTACATATTTTCCGGATAATTTTCTTATTTTTGAGAAATATCTGCAAGGCAAGGATGGACATGCCCGTGACATTTTCCTTGGGTACAGACATCACTGGGCCTTAGCACAGGATTAATCAGATTGACACCCCACACGGTTTAATACTTGCTCGCGTGAAGACGAGAGCTGCAGCATTACATGTATTACAAATCTTGAGTATATAAACACCGAATTTCACAATTTGTGATCAGTTTGACAAATCTGGATACGAAGACCTGGTCTACAAGAAAACAAGAGTGACTCTGGTTTTTACCAGAATTTCAGCTCACAGTTCTTCCTGACTGGTTTCATATATTAAGCACATGTGGTATGGACTAGGACATGAAAAACTTCACAAGATTTTAATAACTGGCCTGATAAATGCATAGTATTACATATCTATAACCTTCATCCTTAGCACCGGATAATATTGCCGTCTTAGAGATGAAACGAACTAGATCCAACATGACTTGTCAATACAGGTATTCCATGAGAATTGCCCTGCAATACGTCCCCTGCATGTACTTGTTCCCAGGAAAATTTTCCAGTGCTAATCGAATGCAGACCAAAACTGCCATAATTTTGTTAAACTAAAGAAAACAAGTTCAAATTGAAAAAATATACAGTTTAAATTCACTACAGTGATACATTTGGAAACCAAAAAATGATCAAAAATAAATAAATACATAAACCCTACTCTGTTTCACAGTGAAGAAATTAAAACTTTATTTTCAGTTAATGTAACATATGACACCTAGTTTTACCGTATTTACTGCTTGTAACACCTTGCACTTCTCTTATGTCGAAGAAAGAATATTCATTCAAAATGTTTCCAAATCTAAATATTTGCTGGCTCGATATTATTTTAATGAACATATACCAAACTCTGCCTCTTCTTATTTCAAAACTTTTTACAATAAATAATTTTTTGGACTTCTCAAATAAGAAATAATTTATAAGCTACATGAGATTGTACAAAAAGTTGTGGTGTAGCTGTTAAAGACAAGCTTCCTGGAATAATCAACATAGTTTACACCTGAACTGCTTCATCGTTCACCTCACACTGCAGCCTGTCTGTCGTGATGCCACACCAATGGTCACCTTTGATACATGAATATTCATGAGGAGGCTAGTACATGAAAACTGGTACATTGTCAGATCCCTGTACAGAAGACCAAATACAGCCTGCTGAAAAATACCACAATGTTTCTAATTTTGGGGAATTATATTAGCTCTGCTTAAAGCAAAAACTTACATTTCAATCCCATTTTTTTTTCTTTTTTTGGGGAAAAAATTAGATTATTCATTAGATGGACTACTCATGTTAGAAAAGATAAACAGTGTATTTCTGTTACCTGTATACTGGGAAAAAAGGGCGGAGCAGATGTCCCCATAACTAGAAATATTAGGGTACTTCTAATTTTTGTGACATCTTGACTCTTCTTGGCCAGTATACATGTACTTGTAATAAGAATATACAGTTCCTCTTCTGCCACTTGGTTAACCCATCTAACAAACAACAATTAGGGTAGTACATTGCTCCATCACATGGAGAGGATCACATACATCAGGTGTCTTATAATAACTGAATGCGATGACACTGATCATACATGTACGTAGTAATCAAACACTTACACAGTAACCATACATTCCCGAGAGTACCTCTATCACTGAGCTGTCAATCTAGCCCTGTACCTCACCTTGAACACTACATGTTTCATTAGACCCTTCATTTTAAGATGATTTGAAGTCGAGACTGGCCAATTCCGTAAATTCATTCCTGATTCCAATCAAAGTTTAAAACTTCGTCATGATACTTTTGGTACTGACAGAGAGCTAACATACTGGTCTTAAGATGACATTTAAAATCTTCATTTCTAAGGCTTCACGATAAAGTTTCAGTTTCCTTTGTGGAATAAGCTTTGTTTGTTTAAGATTGAACAAAAAAAAGAGCGAGGTTTGTATTACAGGCTCTGAAGCAGTAATATTGAAATGTTCAGAGAAAAGAGATCAGCTTTCAGATGTCTTGTGTCAAATAATCCAACAAAACTGGAAGCAGATATACATACTTCTAGATTCCAACAAAGAAGAGTATTGTTTCCTGTTTTTAATACAGAATTTAAGAAATAAAAATGTTCTGTTACCTTCTGGGTAAACAGAAAGGCAGCCGACCTTATGATTGTCTCCTTCAGTTTGATTTAACTACATTCAATGCCCAGTCCTTTGTACAGTCACTTGTAAAACACCACATAAATAACACTCGCCAGTACAAAGCGGATGAATAACCCATGATCTAATAATGTCAGTTTGATTGTAACAAAAATTGAACATCCAGCTCATGGCATGCTTGTACATTTTTCAAGTATAATATTTTATAAGCTGCCTGTTATACGGTGAATAAGTTTAGCTTTTTTTGAGGAATTTCTAATAATGTGATCCCAGTATGCATTTATTCACCATCCTGCTGCAGAACTTCCGGTGTTTGGGAAGAGCTGTAAATGCAGGCTGCTGTGGGGTTGCATTCTCCAGGAGATGCCCTGCTCCCCCTCCCATCAACCTCAGCAGATAAACTTATGTCACATAGATAAACACGTTGATATTTTCCTCGTCCCTACGCATGTGCTTGTGCTCAATGAGCCAATCTATCTGTTCCTTGATCAGTTTCTTTGAAAGGCAAGAGCATATTTCTGAGAATTGCCACAAGTCCTCTCTTTTGTTTTCCTCTTCCTGATTTTCGTTATCTTCACAATAGCCTCCTCGAAACTGAAACAGCATTTTATTGCACTGGTGTTTAATGCTGTGGGTTCGCAGCTTTAAGCTATTGCTGGGGATTAGTGTTTAGCTATGTTGGTGTGATAAGCTCCAACAGGAGAGGCCCAGGGACATGTGTTTGTGCAGATGCACAGCACATCAGTTTCCTTATGTGAGATTAGCATGGGACTAACACACACAGCCGGTGTTTGGGTCTGTCGGGTTTGAATTGTATTTGTTTTAGATGGATAAGAAAGTGGACCGCATAAAATGACTGGTGTTGACAGGGTTCGACATTATCTGAAATTTGGTTTTCTCAGGTTTCAATGTACTGACTATCGCCAGGTAAAGAACATTTCATATCAAGTGTTGCTCAAATACAAAGGCAGATAACCCCATATAAAACTGTACACGGTGCAAATGAAACTCCAGTTTATAGTTTACGCATAAACACAATTTGTTTGTGTGTCTAAGTCTAGTAGTTAACCATTCAGTGTGGTTGCAAGTATCAAACAGCCTTATGAAAGGTAGAAGAAATAAGCTGGGTAAACCTTTGAGTTTACCTGAAGAGTATATAAATTGTTTGGCTTGTCAATCTAGAATCAGGCCTTGCAGACATGCTGGTTTGAGTTTAGCTGAACCGTTTGGCCTGTCAGTGGTGCAAGAATCATACTTGATGAATCCACTGGTCTTGACTTATTTAGTTATTTATTTGATATATAAAACCGTACTCAAGAATATTTCACTTATACGATGGCAGCCAGCATTATGGTGGGAGGAATTGAGGTTATAAACCTTCTTGTTTCAAGTGTACCCGAACTCGGAGTATTCTTAGCTGCACTATCCCCTCGTTATCCTCCTCTCGACTCCTCTCTGTCGACAACTGCAAACGACCAATCTGACTGACTTTCTCACGCTTTTGAAGACGCTCGTTTTTGCTGCAACATAGGTAGGTTTCAATTCAGTATTTAGACAGACAAAAATTAGGGTAGTCATTGATTTATATGATAACCCAAAGTATACCAAGACTGTATGCTGATCAATCATAAATCAATGGTGTGTAGAAGGAACCAAACTGATTCATTCATTGTTTTGAATTGAAGTTAAATTGAATGCAAGGAGTAAACCACCACCGTTTTACATGTGCATAATGAATTTCATAACAAAAAGCCACAATCAAATGAACGCAAGCTGGATTTGAACTTGTAACCTCACTAGTCCAAGTGAATTGGATATGGCTAGAACAACACTTCTGGTCAATGAGCAAGCCATGGCCATCTCTATGTTTATAAACGACTGACACAACACCCAGTAATTTCCGTAATTGTTATACATATTTTTTTTCATGTATACCAATATTTGCCATACACCTCAATATTATTCTTAACCACAGTGACATGAAGATTAGTGAGCTCTATAAAAATTTACTGTACTGTTCCATTGTAACTCACAATAAGTACACACAGAGTAATGAGCTCATCATCTGCTATTGAGACATAGCCTTTATACCATACTGACATTAGAGCAAACTCCTAATGACTGCAACAAAATGACAGAAACAGATCTGAGGGAAAAACGCTAATGACTGTAACAAGATGACAGACACATTTCTTAGGGAAACACAGTAATGACTGAAAGAATATATAGATACATAAAGCAGGCTAGTTTTTTTTAGAGCAATTTAAAAGTTAGAATCGTAGCTGTGGGCTGCCTACCCAGCGAGTCCTGCAGAGTTCTGCATCGGCCAGTTCTGTGGCCAGTCGTAAGCTTTCATATGAGATTCTGTCCTTAGGCCACTGGTTCCAGGCAAATAACACAGCTATTTGAAATGTTGTCACCTCCAGATCAAATTTATCTACTTGATTGCCGACCGTTATCTGGCATGATAAATTTTACAGAGGATTGTATTTATTTATTTATATTTTTATTTATTTATTTATTTCATTGTTGTATAACACCATACAAAAAGTTTTTTTAATGCAAGGTGGAAACCGGGGATCAAGGGTAAACCACCAACCTTTGGCAAGTTACTTACAAACTGCACGAAAGAGTATATTTATTGCTATTCAATGCTAACTGCTGTTGCTGCATGAGCCCCATCACTCAAACTATTGCTATAAGCATGAAAAAGGTTAGGTCAAGAAAACAACACAAGAATATAAGCTCAGAATTACAGACCCTCAAAATGACCTAAAATTTCGTCCATGACTAAGCTGCTTCGTTTTCCTGATACAGAGAGTTCTTTTGTTTTTATGCAGTTGTTTTGAGGTTTCTGTAAGAGGTTGCATCATACCCTACCGGGCAAATGTGAGTGTCATTATCACAAATAGTATTTGATGACATTTATTTGCCTCTTCAGATGTATCTTTTAGGACGAAATTTTAGGCTATATATGGTATATATTGTAAAAATTAAGAATTACTAATTACTGCCAAATGTAAATTTAGGGCTCAAGGTATTGGGAAAGAATATGCTGGTGCTAGGTTGATTCCGTTGGACAGGAGATGACGCCAGTGTAGCTTCCTGCCGCTGTGTTTGAGCTTGGAGAACTTCTCCTCCTGAGGGATGTAATCCTCCAGCTCCATGGGCAACGACACATTTTAATGTAAATAAAGTGGATTATGCAGTATTTACATCCCTTTCCTTCCATGCTAAATGAGCTGTAAATGAACTTGGGGAAGTATATGTAGAGAAGAGTAAAATTCCTTGTTAAGTTTACTGATGTGCATCAAATCTGCTGAATTTACAATATTCCCCTCCTTGCACGTTATGAGTTGACTGTACATAAAGTCTGATAATGACTAGGTGTCACTTGTCACAATTTGATGGTATACAATTTCATATGATTGGTCGACAGGGAAGCCTGCAGTAGTATTTTGGCCGTATTCTTTCAGTCACACGTCTCACCTGCTAATCCCTCGTTGTTATTCCTGTGTGCATCCTTGAACTCTACATTCAAATCATCAGTGACTTCTGTGTCTTGGAACATTCGGGCTAGCTTGTTGACATAATTTGCTGGCATTCCAACTTCCTGTAAGGAAAACACATCATATGGATATTATGAGGTACAGTACATGTAACTCTGGCTCCATCAGTTGGGGCCTGCTTGGCCGAGGTGGCTTCCTCTCCGGCCTCACATGAGAAGACCTGCCAGCAACCTGCATATGGTAAAGGGGTTTTCTCTGAGCTTTTCCACTCACCATGATGAGCTGGTCGCCATCGTAAAAGTGAAATATTCTTGAGCACGGTGTAAAACACAAATCAAGTAAATAAATAACTAAGCATCTGAGCGCTTTCAACAAAACTGTGTTATTTTCAGCAATTTCTGTACTTGGATTTTTTTGATATGGCATGGCACTGACAACTTAACTGATTCTGCAGCAGATAATAGGGCATGTGATCTGAATTGTTATGCTTCTATTAAAATATGTGCGAACACAGTGACTAAAACAATCAGAGAGATGTGCATATATATGCCCCATCAACGTACATGTACCTGTATTTAGTAATCATTTAACGGTATGTCAGAATTTTTAGTTTATCAGATACTTACCATAATTTCCAGCTGTTCACTAGTGATGGCAAGTTGAAGGGTAAGATAGTGTTCCAAATAATGACCTTCGGTCGCTTCACCTATTTCCACATTTAACCACTGAGGAAATTGGATTTATAACTTGGAACACTACTTAATACCACTAAGTTATGGCTGAGGCAGAAGTGGGGAATACGTTTTTTGATTTACTTATCTAATTATTGTTTAACGTAATTAAGAAATTTGGTGGTCAGTATTATGAGTGGAGAAAACCGTTGTACCCAAGGTAAAACGCTAAGTCACTGGACACTGGTGGAAGGCAAGTGGGTTTCAACGAACACTAGATGGTGCAAATGACCACAAGAGCGCCGAGGACTGCTTCCTGTGACCACGGCCTCGTGGCAGATTGAAAAGACAAGTGCAGCAAGCCCAGTGACTTCGGCCATTCTTAAAAAAACTGTTTGTTGGGCGCAAAAAAAGATAAGGTTTCTTAAGAAATTAACATGGACAGAAAAAATATCTTTCACCAAAGTATCAAAAAAAACTTCATGGTAGGGCTCTTTTCTGGAGGGTAAGTAGGGTTATGCTCAACGAACATATTTTTAAGGATGGCCTGAGCTCACTAACTGACCGGCTCTGGGTTACAGAGTACAACCTTACCCTCAGCCACTGAATTAGACGGGATGAGTTATTTGTCTGAGTATCCTTGCACTTAGGGCAACACCTTACCCTCAGGCCAACGAGACCATGCTCTCTCCTCCTCATTATCGGCTTACGTGTCCAGGATAAGCCTGTGCGTCAAGTGAGCCTTGTGAAACCTCATCAATAGATCCTTCTTCTGTACATACTTCAACACCAAAAGCTGAAACAAGCCACGGAACATAATGGTGAAAACATGCTCCTGAAATCTCGAATCTTAGAGTTGAAACAAGCCACAAATCATGATGGTATAGAGAAATACAGGCTCCTGTTACCTTCAATCTGAAGCACAATGATACAAACTCCTACAATCTCCTGAACATATTCATCATTACATCAGTTGTTACAAAAGACCTAAACCGATCAGTTTCTTCTCATTACAGCAAGAAATCTCACTTCATCTTTGGCAAACTTAGCCACCCATCATTGTATTCATGTCATGTGGAGCCAAAGACAGAACTTAATTATTAAACTTTGGTAAGGTAAGGTGTAATAAACCCACATGCACACTTTTCTTTAACTCTTAGCCCCACGTGGATGCAATATGACGCCTATATCAGTCCATGCAGTGAATTTCAGGCTCCCCCATGCTGACACGATTTAACACCTAGCCCTAATTCTTACGGACAACATTTGACGACCTTCAGTGTTCAGGTATATTTACTTGTCCGACCTACCTGTACATATAAGGTGCTCAGGCAAAATTTGAAAAAACACGAAGACAACAATTTCATTCAGTATTGTCATGTTGGCATGCATTTATCATTTTTCTTTTCATAAATTTCTTGTGTTTTCCACATTATGTTCTATGGGGCAGTCTAGAAGTTACTATATTGAACAGAGATTGGTGTCATTTGGCCTCAACATGGGGCAGCTGAGGACAGCCCGAGAGTTAACCATTTTTTTTTTAAATAAATCAACATAATTTACAAAACATTAAACCACTGCATCGGTACGAATCACCAAAAAGGGATAGATGTATTTGTGGCGAAATCACCATTTAAGACTTACTTTAAACTTAGAATTCAAAATTTCATACTTTTTTATGAAAAGTTTTTTTCGTAATAAGAGGTGTGTTTCTCAAAAGTAGATCACAGAAATTAGCCAGTTGTTCGGGGCACTTGGACTGGGTTTTACTCCCTGAGAGACACTCGGGGCACTTGAACTCGGACTGGGTTTTACCTCCTGAGAGACACAGCGCACATTCTGACAAATCGGCTAACAGGTGCAAAAAGCTAGTTGAAAAGTAACTGGAGATCAATCCTCCACATAAATTCATGAAGAATGAGACAGACACTTGGATTTATATGTATTTACTGTGATTTATTTCATTGCTCTTTAATGTCGCACTGAAAAATCAACTTATTTGATAGTGGCCTCATGTATAAAATTTGGAAATGCGATCACTGGAAGTCCGGAATGCCATTTCGTGAGATTAAACATTTCTTAGACTTTTTAAATCAAAAATTTCTAACCATAAAATCTTGAGACATTGGAAAAATCTCTTGCAAACTTACTTTTTATTTTTAATCTGAGTTTCTAATTTAAATACTGATGTGTTCATCACACTTTTGTACGCCTGAAAAAATAATGATCAAAGACAACATGAACTTCAAGAAGCAATAAGACTTCAATACAGGCAGACCCGCCCGGTGGAGCGTCCGCTTTCGGACGGGGAGATCTGGGTTCAACCCTGGATCGGGTCATACCAAAGACTTTAAACAATGGTACATCCTGCTTCCTCACTAGGCGCTCAGCAATAAGAGGATAGAGAGTGGACTGGTCGGCCCGGTGTCAGTATAATGTGACTGCGATAGGGGGCTTGTTGGGTGTCTTCGGCAAGTTGTCTCGGTGAGGCAGCACCAGATAAAAGATACGGTGGAAATCCGTCCTGCACCAAGGAGACACCGCCTTTGTATAAGTGAAATATTCTTGAGTAGGGCGTTAAATAATAAGCATTCATTCATTCAATAAAGGCATGATACAAAGTCAAAAGTTTACTATCTGACAGGTTTGGGAGAATTATTATTTGTGCTGAATTAGAGTTTTCCATCAACAGAGGTGGGACATTCAAGAACACTCAACACACAGCTCACATGTATATTAGCCAATAGAAAATGTCTATTCTAAATTTTATCAATTGTATTTTATTTATTTTTTTTCTTTGATTAAGGATAAAGGCTGTTAGTTTCAAATATTTCACTTATACACCACAACAATATGAGAAGCACAGACTTTACCTCACTACAAAGTGTTCTTTCTGTGTGAGCTACATACACAATGACCACATGTACCCAATCTGATGGGTGCTGCACCCTAAGAAATCCTTTATAACTCTGTCTGAACAAAAACACTTATATGGACAAGATTGACACACACCATCTCGCGCCACCTCCCACAAGTCTGTACCGTGGTTTGCTTGTTGGTGGTTTAACTTTAACTTTAATACAGCAGAGCAGGTTTAATGTGGAACGCCATACCAAATACGCGAGACACCACAAAACACAACTTCGTTTTTACAACATTAAAACTTCTTGACCATACATGTGACCTTTAAGAAGTTAAATCCCCTTAATCTGAGCGAAAATGAGATGCTATACTAACCTTATCCCTAGAAGTTAAAAATCTGGGGTCAGCACTAAATGTTTCCCAGATCAAGATGATGAACCCGTTAAACAATTCTTGTAGCTGCTCTACAATCTTCTCTGAATCCTGAAACAGGCGCAGCCAATCCAGTCAGGTTAGTACATCACCATGTGTGTAACTGTATGTCACGACAAAAGTGTGCTAAAAAAATTGCATCTGTAACAAGGCATTTTTAGAGGCCAAAAATGTCGTAAAAGGTTGCTTTTGGTCCTGAAACTTCCATTTTCCCAGAAGGATATCACTTCAACTCAAAAGAAATGAGCCACTTAATCATGGTTGAAATTTTAGATCATTTAGGGTACACATATTTCAATTAATAAATTACAAACCCGTGATTTCTTTCTTTCTTTTCTTCCCATATTTCTGGTAACTCATGACAACTACTGAAGGTAATCAAAGACAAATGCAGACGCACAGTCGCTCAGGACATGTGTACATTAAGATGATTAAGAAGTAATTACATTATAATGGAAAAAACCTCCAATAACAATGCTGTCAAAATGTCTCCACCTTGGACCACCACGTGCTAATATGTATTCAGTCAGCTGGAAAACACACAGAGACGACAAAATGCTTCGACGATGACCAAGTAACTCATTTTTCTGATTCTAGGAGTTCTGTTGATTGTAGGAGGAAGTTTTAAGGTTTTTTTGAAGGGTAGGGTGACACCCTATCCGAAATGTTAGTTTCAGCGCCACAAACTCACGGGAGATAACTCACTTGTGTGATATTTTCTGCAGCAGCTATAATATCAGCAAGCCCCTGACTGATAATGTGAGCCATTAGACTGAACATCAACCGTAACTCTGAAACACAAACAACAGAAACAGTTCAGCGTGTCAACGGGAGATTTCACCAAGCTCTATCAAGGCCTCTGTATATCGAACGAAACATTCTGTTCAAAAGCACATTGTGAAGAAACAATCAAACAAAGTATATTCATAGGTTATACGTTTGTATGGTTCTGTATGGAGGAATCCTGGTTCTCCATGAAGTGTTAAGCTTGAGAGGACGAGCCCATACAAAGCCATACACGCCAATAACCTATTTATTATACACACACTTACATACTGTAATTAAAACTACGTTAAAAAAAGTACATAACCACTGGTCAACTGTCAAGAAAAATTTGTGAATGCTTAATTTTTGTAAAATCCCTCATGCTCTATGTCAGATCATCACATCTCGTGACAATTTACAAAACTAAATCGCTGGAGCTAGACAATTATGTTTATAACCAATACACACATACAGCAGAAATTTAATAATACATATGACCTGCAGTCTTCAAAAGTTTAAAAGCCTAGAGAAAATCATATGCAGCAGACGTTTAGCTTTTTACTGACTTCTTCTATAATATTCCAAATTCCCATGGATTACCTTAAAAGTCTCTGTTATTGAACTAATTGTTGCCATCTGACATCCTTCACCTGTCCATGGTAAATAGCTGACAAACTATACCCACTGTGACGAACATGATAACGTCATCTCAGACAGATAAACTTCATGTACGACCACATAAAGCACCATACAAGCGCTGCAGACCAGTTTTATGTATGTATCTATGTATGCTTGGGATTTACATTGTACTCAACACTTTTGCAGTTATATGACGGCGAGGAGTCTTTTGAGTGTATATATGCTATGCCTTCCTGTGACAGGGCAAGCAAATGCTGCCAAAGTGCTGCTGCCACTGGAACATCATGCCGAAGACACCAGGCATCTGACACCCCACCAAGTCACATTATACTGACAGGGGCAGACCAGCCTTGTTACCTTGCTCTAACTCCTGGGCCTCCATTAGGCACCGAGGTAGTTTGATAAGTACTAGACAATTAAGCAAACAAAACAACGGAGATGGTGGAATCTCGCAATATTTAACATCTAAGATATAATGATGTATTAACATTTAGTTGTCAACCCAGCATTAATAGGTAAGTACACATCAATGGTTTGAAAACAGGTGACTTACTTTCGGTTTCATTATTTTTTTTTTGCTGTCACCAGGATATTAATAAAACACTTCGTCAACTGTGGAACAAACCAAAAAGACATGATTAAAATTCAGAACACTCCGTCAGCTGTCAAACAGACAACAAAGACATGACTAAAGTTCAGAGATCTTACTTCTTAAGAAGGCTACAAGACTGCAGCCATAATGTTTAAAAACCTGTTCCACTGCCTAAGACAATGTATTTAATAGAAGGATTAAGATATTCTTATTTGCTTTCATAAATTTAGGGCTTTCTGAAAAACAGTTTGAGGAGTATTTTATACACCAACGTTTTGATATGACGATTAACCATTTTCCACCGAGAACACCACCTGTACAGCTCCGCACACAGATGTAACTGTCACGTTTAGCCAGGTATATAGGCGTTTACGTTAATAGGCTTCAAGTTTCCCTAAGTTACAAAGGGCAACAGGTCTCAAATCCTGTGCTGACAATGTATATTCGATGTAGACAAGTGCAAAAGGTTTCGTTATAAAGATATCGTAGGTAAGTCGAATATTACACCAGCCAGTGTACTGGCAAAGTCCAAACATTCATCCAGGCGTTAAGAACCATATGTGCAGTGTGAGGAAGCCTCCGTTGTATTCACAATACACTGAAGACAACAAGGCCCCATATATCTTAATCGAAGGCATCCCAGGCCTACAGACATGCGCGGAAATATCGACAACCATTCATGGAAAACCATGCATGCAGATATATATATCTATATGTTCACTATTTGAAAATCGAGATCATGCTTCAAAAGACGACGTGAAGTTTTAAATGGGCCTTAAACCCACAAAATCTCGACAAACATAAATTTCGATTCCGTGAAGTTTTGGGATAAATACAACATCTTTAAAGAAACGCGAGGTCGAATTTTTGCATGTTTAAGCTCCGTTTAAAACTCGACGTCACTCATGCACAGGGAGCAGTTTGTTTTAAAATGGTTGAATGAGCAACACTGAGTATACTAAACGAGCAGTGTATATATATTTCTGCAACGAAACTCTGGAAAATAAATGCTCCATCCGCATGAGCACTGGTACCAACAAAATTCCCCGACATTTGCCTATTTCCCAACTTCATATTTCTAAATGCCGCAAATCGCGTAAAACGTGTCTCCTGCTATACCCTTATGAATTCGACCCATTCGCGAAAATTTGATCCCATCCAACACATACTCGCATGCACTGCAAAGAAGTGGTGGGATAAAATTTTCGCGGCCGTTCAAGACAATTCGAAACATGCCGGACGTTAGCTTGACTTATTCGATTCGAAAGTTTAAACGACTGGATTACTGTAGAAAGATGGTTTACCCGTGCTGCCTTTGGTATGTTTAGATTTCGGACGACTTAGGGAATTGGCTCATACCAAATGTAAGGTAAGGTTCGAGCTGTTATTTGTAGTGAAATTGTCCCTGTGGGACCGAAGCTTGGCGCTGCCATGATGTACCGAGGTGACCAGCTAGCTGTGGTACTGGACCGTCGCCCAATTTGCTCTGATAGTCGAACATCTTTTTGCCCCCAGCCACTTTTTGGAAACTCCCTACGCCTATGTGTACTACATATATGTCGTTGCTTTCCGATTACAATTAATCTCCCGATGATGGCAAAATAAAACACCAATAAAGCCACCATAAAATCATCGATTTTCGGAGTTACACTACTTGTGTAGAGACAGACAGATTATTAGTGTAACTGGAAAGTATAGAGGGCACTAAGTACATAATGCGTGTCTGTAAATCTAGGTGAAAAAGCGGTGTTCTGAACGGATTCGTTCAGTCTAACCTATAGGCTACGCAGGATTGTAGGCCTACTAGCACTGTCTCCGAGATCTCTTGGGCAGCGCAGGGTGGTACCGGGTAGTTTTAGTAACATCTCTGCACCAGTTATGAATTGATTGCTGGATATATGGTTCCTTTCACCGTTATCAGTTTGTTACAAAAGATGTCAAGGTATAGGAATAAACCGATATTTGCTTAATGTATAAAGTGACACAGCTGATTTCGATAAATTTGGTACATTTAGGCTCTCTTAAGCGGTTAACTTTTCGCATACACTATATGCATAATATATAGAAACTACAACGTTTCACATTAGTAAAGTCTCAGAGGAAATCAGTTGTCAGTACAGGTTTATGGTATCAGCTATTTGGAATGGAGCCTCCACCGTTACAGACAGCCAGTTTCCCGGTGGAAGGACTGCGGGCTTGTTTGGATCCTGGTCATCTCATTTATGGGTCTGGGATTATCGTTTATTCGGTGCACACGACATGCCGGTGATTGCCTGCACGAGCCGTTCCCTTCTCATGAGACTTGTGGGACAGGTTAATTTTCCCGAATAGAGAAGAGATATGGCACAAAGGAGTGCCCGCGAGAACTTGATGGTAGTCTGTAATGCATCCATTTACACGTCCTACCAAGCACGGAGAGCACAGTTCTTTTCCCGAGAGTGGTGATGGAGTGAAAGCCAGTGATTTACAACATCGATGTCAACGAGTGCGATTGAGATCCAAATCAACACTTTTGCCTCACATCTACACCACACAATTCCGGACGAACAAATCTTACAAAAATCCCTCTCCGGGAATTATACTCCCGCGTCAGACATGTTGACCATCCTTTGGTCAAGGAGGGGCGCCGTTAATGATAACTTGGAGTCCTAGGTCTGGAACCTCATACACTCGGTTAGAATGCACCACGCACGTCCTCCATCGCAAACATCGGTCAGCGGCGTATACGGCCAGCCCTGAAAACCCGAACGAAATTATTCAGTGCTTAAGCACGAAATCTGAACCACACAAACCTCAGTTTTGAAGCGACTTCTTCGTCCCTGTATGACAGATATACTTTAATATAAATGTTATTTTACTGAGCCTCTTGTATATCTCTACTGAAGAAGCATTAGTAACTAACCTAACATCCAAGTACAGTGCATGCCCCCGATATATATATATATATATATATATATATATATATATATATATATATGTGTGTGTGTGTGTGTGTGTGTGTGTGTGTGTGTGTGTGAAGGACTTGCGCTGTACTTCGATATTACGTCATTTATTAGTACTTGTTCAGTGTATACATGTGTAATAGCTACGAACTATCCTACATGGCAATATCACCTAGGCCTATAGGGTAAACAAGTCGTTGTGATCTCACCCTTATCCGGAAGATGAAATCGTGAGATCCTTTGGGAGGTGAAGGAAGGCGGGATCCGAAGTGAGAGCATAATTTATGTGTGCGTTATACCACGTCTGGCACTTTGCCTGGCACGTCATAGCTGTGGGCAAATGTCAACGTGATATGGTAATTACCGCCCATTAACTGCGCCTTCGTCTGTTGTTTTAAATAAAGGCCCAGAACATATACTCGTCCATACATGCGGTGCAGACTGTGTGACAGTAGGAAGTACATACGTCGCAGAATTGAGAGGCAGTGAAACTGCAACAATGTTGTGGAATGTACTTGTCGTCATTACACTGACATCGTGTGTTGTCCACGGTAGGTTGCTTTGATTATTACCTATAGACAGTGGTGAAAGCTTCGATAAGTTTCTCTTATAATATACAGACAGTTTTAGCATCACTACTACTGGTTTGTATTTGCGAACACTGTTTCATGTCAATATTACTTGATGACATCTGATGACATTTGCGGACATCGCACTGAATGTTTATTGTATTTTATACACCTGTTTTAGCACTACAAAAACTGTGCCTTGTTGCAAAACAATTTGTAATAATTATTACAATCTCGCAATTTATAATCACTGTTATAATTTGCAACTTTGTAATCACTGTTATGACATGCTACGCCTTTTTGTGGCCTTCGTAATAATATATTAGTTTGGAGGACATTGGAAAATTCCATTCATACATACTGAGGCGTTGTTACCAAGAGAGACTTGTGACAATGGATTTATATAAAGGACTACAGCACAGAGAATGATGACGTAATTAAGGTCTAGGGCTAAGACTTTACTGTTAACATAGAAACAGGCGTTTAGGAAAATTAGCCGTCCTTGAAAATTCCAAAGTGACTAGATTAGCCAGGAATACATGCCCTTAGTTTGCAGTTACATGCTGCACTACAAGGCTAAACAAACAATGAACAATGTTAATTTCAAAATGTCATATTAAACCAGATACGAGGTTAATGGTGCGTCCATCAAGTGTATCATTGTGTTCTTGTTGTTCATCCTTTCATCTCACTCTACTTACAACTTCTTGGCCGTACCGGTTACCTACATTAATCTCAGAATTGATTATCACACTGCTCTGGAGACTGAAAACATTACTTCTATCCTTAAGGGTGTTAGGTAAAAAAAATCCCTGATCTGGTGCATCTTAATTCAGCAAGATAAACGTCTTCCCTCTTACGTCTTAGTTTCTGATTCTGACACTTATCTTGTCGGTCGACATTCAGCGAGGCAACCTTTTTGCCCGTAAGCACTCAAGCGACGACGGAAACTCTCGCAGTACAATCTCGCGAGGCTCAACCGGTCAATTTTAGGTTCAAAATATGCTCTACATTATATAAAGTTGTGTTTATACAACATTTTACCGTGTCTGCATGTTCAAATGTTTTGCTAAGGATATTCATAAAGTAGACGTTGCAGTAGGCCTATCGTTCAATCTTTCGAAGTGTTTATCCTTGTAAAGCAAAGTCCGTATGCGTCCTTTACTTTGAGTTCAGTTTTACGTCTCCCCCCTCCACCCCTACTCCCACTCTCTTCAGGACGTCCCTGATGATATTTGAACGCTGTCGTGTAAAAATATCAGAAATATCTACAATACAAAAAAAAAATGATTTACCCAAACTAATCTTCAAATTGACACAGCAAGTGATTGTTTTTGAGAATAAACACTGGCTTAAGGAAATTCCGACTGGATTGTTAAAATTCAATGCACTCATGAAATATAAAAATATATCATCGGTGTTTAACCTGTTGAACAAGGTGAAGCTGAGCACGTTGCCGGCTGTTCTGATAGGGCTTGGTAGACAAGTGGTCTTCAGCGAAGATTAGACAACACTAGCGTCGCCCAGCGCTGCACGTCAAACACTGAAACTACGAATTCTCCGACTAAAGCCTGGCATTCGAACGAAGTTTCAATGTCTGAGTAAATGGGAGTATATAGGGCGAAACATGAAACATAGTCAAAAGTGCCAAGTACACTTGGCTCCATCGGACCTCAAGGCACCCTGAGTATAACTTATTAAATCCCGATCGGTTTTATTCAAACACCGAATGTACCAGACAGAAGCTCTTGCAAATAGTGAAGACTTCCAGGACGTAAGTGATGGACGTGGCAACCGATGCAAAAATGACCCTAGACGCCTCAAGACAGGACCTAAAATTCATTCTAGCCGAAACATTGTGAGTACAAGATAGAGTACAAGATGGCCTTGCGAAAGAAGTCGCCCACTGTATTGGTCAGATAACCACCAAAATATTTTACCCCAGTGGTTAGTGGGTAAACCTGCTAAAATGAGCTAGAACCAAGGTACCATAAAAAACTAAATTTAAATAAACAAAGCCCAGAATGTGAAATGATGTTTGTTTGACACAACCAGACACCCACAAACAACAGATCCTTTAACGTGCCTTGAAAGCCCTAAATTTTGAATCAGTGGCAGGGGAAACTAGATATTCGCCCCTTCCTTGGCTCTTTCTTGCCGGCACACCAACTATTTGTCCAACGAACCCTCTCGATCAGATCATCTCTTAATATATGTCCGTAGATTATTTTCAACAGTAAACCACCCGTTTAAGTGTAAAGCCTGTACGTGATTAACGAACACGTCTTAGGCATTGAAGCACTTTAACTAGGTCGGCATTGAATCCAGCCTGCTACAAGGTGAAGTCGTCGTTGTATGACCGAAATATTCTTGAAAACGACATTAAACACCAAACAAACAAACCAAAGCTATCTACTGCACAACATCCATGACAGGCTTCTGTCAGTCACGCTTTAAATTAAACATTGTTGGTGTTAAATGCTGCACTTGAAGAATAGTTCACTTATATGATGGCTGTCAGGTTTACCAGTTAAAAACATGAAAGGGTCAGAATAAAATCTTAGCTTGTTGATGTGTAGACATTCTAGTTAAAGGTATGAAGCGAAGCCGCAGCCAAACCACCTGGAGCTGGATTTGATCCCGAGTCCTCATTGATCAAGGACCAATCATTCTCGGACAGAACAAATGACAGTTCCACAAGCAAGTACCAATAGGCAACTGCTGAATGTATTGTCGGCCATGTATCTGCCAGATAACCAACAAGTTTATGGTGGTGTACTGACAGCATGTAGATCCGAGCTTAAATTTTTTTACTTCTACGATAGCGGTTAGTTTCATGGGTGCCGGAACAGTAGTGGCCGCGTTAACACCTATATAGGACGAGTTACCGACCACATTTCCCACATCAGACACACAGACATGCAAACTCTATTGGTGGAAAACATGTGGTTTTCTCCTGATCTGAGCTTTGACGTACAGGCTCGCTCCAAGCTACAAATTTTCAAAGCTGATAATGAACATATCTTAGGTAATAACAGCTGCAGACTAGACTTCAGGTCTGGTTTATGTATAATTATATCCAGTGTCTATAGACGTTTGTCTCGCGCATGCCTGACCTTCACGAATAGCATCATTTTTCCCCATTTAGCCATTAATGTTATTGTAATAAGTACAGAACTGATTTATTGCGTATATAAATTCTGTTTTGTTTTTGTTCAGGAAAGCTTCATGTTAACAAGCGAGGAAGTGACATAATTTTGGTGAAGGAGGATTATGAAGTTAGGGTAGGTACGATTTGAAGTTGTGGAGATGTTAAATTTGTTGTTGATTCTCAGTTCTTCCCAACATCCACTGTCTCCTTGAACAGTGTTATCCAGGGTTATTTTTCCTATACTACATGTTCTGCCTGCCGCATGGAAAATAGCCTTAGAATAGTTGCCTATGGCATATTATAGACTCGGTAAATGCTAGTAATCTGAACTCATTCTTAATCTAAGTGGCGGTGAGCAATAATGATTCATTCTTAATAGTGGCGTTTGTAGACGTCATGACATACTTTAGACTGGGTACAACCTGAAATCATTATAATCATGTACCGTAACGTTTGTTGTCGTCATGACATACTTTAGATCGGGTATAACTTAAAATGATTATATTCATGTACCGTAACGTTTCTAGAATATCTTGGCCATCTGATTAGCATTGCGCTTATGCTGACTGAGACAATTTCCTCTCGATGTGATACATAACACAAGGGTGATCAAATAGACTTGTAGCATTAGCAGGCTAAATTTGATGCAGATTTGTGACTTTCCAAAAATATCCTTGGCAGGAGACATTCCTACCATCAGGAGCATTTTGTAATTGCCGTAAAACATGCATTACTGTTCGAATATCTGCAGAGTTATAATTATGTGGTGACCTATATACTGGAAATAGGGGCGATGACAGTGACACGCTGAACACAACAGTATGGTTAGATATTGTCTGATACGGGACAGGCTGACGACAAAGAACGACGGTGCCACGCCAACTGGTCAGCCAATTGATTCATTAATGAACTGATGTGCCCTCCGGCAAGCCGTTCCTAGCTTTCCTAGGTATATTACTTGCATTTAATTGGGCTGGTGTAGTAAAACCACATACCACAGACTTTATCCGGACTGGTGATCACAGCATAGCAGTCATTTATTGTCCATTATTATATACGTCATGAATATTCATAAAGTCGTCTTGATATTTCACTGGTTATTTTGAGTTCCGTGAACACCACCTAGGTGGAGTACGGAACAGAATCCATCTCGGTCAAGTTAGCTTGTGAGAGAATCTTGTGAAAGAAGACCCGTCTGAAGCACTGTGACAAATTTAAGCAACTGCTTGCAGGGCATTTTAAGCTGGTATCACCAGTTCTGACATGATAGCATGCATCGTTCTAGACATATTTTTGAAGACGCACGCAGGCTTATCTATATACCTCTCTGTTGTCATTACATGGGTGCAAAAGCTTTCTGTTTTGTGCAGGCAAAATACTCAATGGATTTGTCAGTTACAGCGGTGATGTTTTCTGGTATGAACAGAACTGGCCAAAGCTGGGGGAGACGAAACAGTGTGACTGTCGATGCCGGAAGCTTCACTCCAATGAGGACTGGACATGCTGTCCGTGTGTCTGGACGGACGAGGTTTGTTTCCCTGGTGACGCGCACGTGCAACTTCAATCCGGGCACTCCATCCCTATGTCTGCCCTGAGAGTCGGCCAAAAAGTGTTGACAGGTAAGATCATAACGACTGCCTGTACACATTTACGACATGAAAAATTGAACTATATGTTTTTATAAAATTTATGTACTTTGTACTGTCATTCTATTTGTCAAGTTTCATGTCAGTAACATTTATCATTGGTACACTTCCACCAAGACAGAAGATTGCCAATCAGGTAGCCAGGGCCTGCGGTAGGTCAATGTCGACAATGTGAAGTAGGTTTATTTATACCTGCAGCACGGCTGTCGTTACTCGAACACAGATTATAATCAGACAATCCGTGGTAACACCCTATTTGTCCATGAAACCAAGTTTATTTGGAGTTAAGAACCATAATACAGTCACCCACCATATAGGGTGGGTTGTATGTCTAGTTGAAATATCCTCACACGAGTCCACCCGATTTAGGAGGCCTTCTGTATGTTATTGAACCACTGCTATCTTGGAATATAACCTGATGAGTGTGCTGCCTCACCCCGGAGGGCTTTAACAGATTAGATAACCACGTAAAAGTCGCCTTTATTGCCGAACCATGCTGAGGTAAATAACTGAAACACAATAAAACAGTGTCGGTAGAAACAATCAACCACATTCTAGGTTGAGAAAGTTCAGGCATAACGATAATGTAACGGTACAAATACACAACGTTATGTAATGCGTATTTACTATATTTCATTGAGTGTAAATAAGCCCCGCGGAGTTCCCATGGAAATGCACACAATTCAACACAAGCGTTGTTGTTGTCTCTCGAACTGCCACCGCGCTCCTTAAACCTCTTATTTTCAAAACAAATTTAACACCGTATATGATTCCGTTTATATGTACATGCATATCTAACTGTAAATGTTACATTTACACTGTGGTTGTTTGGTCGTTGTCAACTTTGAGCGCCAATTAGATAACAAGAGCGAGAAATACGCCTCGACGATTTTCTGATATGTAATATCACCAAAACTAACTCTACCACAGGAGAGTTCTACATGTGCACAGTACAAGGTAAGCGTGACACACCCCGCGTAATATCCGATTGGGGTATTATTTAAACACAAACTTGGGTCATCCAATAGATCACTGATCTAGAGTAGGTGACTGGAAGAAATATGTTCATAAATCAATATCATCACTCGGAGAGAAGCGGCACAATCTCAGAAATGGGCCTAGGATACGTGGTAATGGATCCATTTCTCGTCACACGAATCTCCATTTTCCTAACTTTGCCATCCGCGCTCTGAAAGACTTCGGTAATTATTCCAGTTCGGCAGTCATTTCTGCGCGTGTCCTTATCTGTCATGAGCACAATATCTCCAACTTTCACATTAGGGTGAGGAGTCGTTTGCGCCGTGGTTGTAGTGCTTGAAGGTATTCCTCCCTCCAAGATTTCCAGAAGGTGTCGGCCAAGACCTGCACGTGTTTCCACTGGGCACGGTAGGTGTCTTTTATGTCCAAATGTTCTGCAAGCTCAACTTCCTGGTTCATCTTTTGTGTGAGGAGTATTGCTGGAGACAAAATAGTGGGTTCGTTAGGATCAGTCGAAACCGGCACTAGAGGTCGAGCATTCACCATTGCCGAGACTTCAGCCAAAAAGGTAGACAGTACTTCGTGTGTGAGGCTCTTGGTGTTGGCTTGTAACAACATGGAGTCTAGGATACACTTCGTTACCCCGATAATCCGCTCCCACACCGCACCCATGCGTGAGGAGTGTGCAGGATTGAATGTCCACTTCGTGACCTTGTCGTACAAAAAGCGCTTGATTTCCGGATTCTGGATTTTAGTCGAATCGATTTCAACACTGTCCAGACTTCCAATAAAATTTGTCCCTCTGTCCGATCAGAACTCTTTCACCTTTCCTCTGACGGCAATGAAACGTCGAAGGCTGTTGTAAAGGATGAGGATGTTATATCTTCCATGACTTCTATGTGTATAGCACGTGAAACCAGGCAGGTGAACAGGTTCGCCCATCTTTTACTACTTGCTTGGCCACCTCTTGTACGTCTTGAGACAACAGGCCATGGTCCGAATGTATCAACTCCTACGAAGGTGAATGGTGGGCCTGCTGTCAGTCGATCTGAAGGTAGGTAGGCCATCTGCTGACATGCCATCTTCCCCCTAAGTTTTCGACAGGTCACGCACCGACGAAGGATTGTACCTATAAGCCGTTTACCTCCGATAATCCACAATCCACCTGCCCGCACAACGCCCTCTTGTAGGTGACGTCCCTGGTGCTGCACACCCTGGTGATAGTGCCTCACGAGCAACGTTGCAGTGTGATGCCGAGCGGGATTCTTTTCTCCTGTTGCCAATTTAGAGCGGTTAAGCCTGCCACCAACGCACAACACACCTGTCTCATCAAGGAGAGGATTCAGTGGAAGCAGAGAACTGTTCGTAGGCAAGGGTTTGCCGTCCTTGAGTGCTTTAATTTCTGAAGCGTAGACCTCTTCATGGACCTGTCTGATGATGAATTTCTCTTCACTGACATACAAATCAACATCTACCAACTGTTTCGTGTCCTTATGTCGAGAGATAGCAAGTTTCCTCAGGCTTGCAATTGCGTTCACGAGTCTCTTCCACGAAGAAAATCGTTCGAATCGATGAGGTCCCAACTTTGTGCAATTTACTTCTTGAAAGTCTGGGAACTATGTTGATGTGCAAGAAGAGACCACGTGACGTCATTAGCGGAGGAGCTCCATTATTGGAAATGATCAGAGGACACGGCTATATTATTATTACTATCCTTTGGATTTTTTTTTGTCTTTTGTTTTGTTTGTTTGTTTGTTTTTTGACTCACAGATATTTTGCCATTCAAACGTACCCTTTTAATTAGTACCTAACACAAGTACCTTATTATAAGCAACAAGATGGTAAAAATAAAATGTCCTGAATAATGAACGGATGCGTAGTTAGGTACCAAATGTATAATCTGAATGAATCAGAACTTAATGGCAGCAAGAGCCAAAAGACGCAAACATTCAGGCAAAAGAAACGTTCAATTAACAAGGCCTTCGTCAAATATTCAACGACAGGAATAAAAACAGCTTCACCATCCATATTCTTCGTCAATTTCAAGATAAAAGATGACACCGAATCTCCCTGTGCAGTGTTTCGTGAAGCCCTGTGAAATCAGCATCGACAACACCCACGGCCTATGGGTGTCAGCAGTTATTCTCATATCTGGCGGCCAGTTTCAAATCGTTCGATTCAATGAACCGCCAACAGTATATGCGAAGTTCTTTCCCGGGAAATGTTTCCCCATGTTGGGAGATAGATGAAGATGACGATTCGTCTTATTCGCCATTTGAAACGACTCTTTCTCCAATACCTTTATATATTCAACAAGCCTCAAGTGAAAGAAGGCGCATGTTCTAAATTGCCGAAAAGGTTGCACAATATTATACTCATTTCGGTGAAGTATTTTTTCTAACAGCTGCTACGACAGCATAAACTGACATTTGACTGTGCTCCATAAACTAGCATGAAACGTAGCCATTCTGTCCAAGCTTTGACGCGCGGAACACTCCTGTCACCCGAGACTGTAGTAAGCTGCTAGGATTTTGTTTGTAACTTAAGTATAAGTGTCAATTTATAACATGTAATGATCAAGAAACTTACTCCCGGAATAACACAATGGTCTGGAAATCTTTGCATTGTTTTTCACCAACATACAAGATCAAAACAATGTGCTATCCCTATGTTATTACACGTTACATTGACAGACCACTCAGAACATTTACGTCAAAGCTTATAAATAGCTGATAACGCCTAGCTCTCTGATTTGTCAGTTCCTCATAAGCTTAAAAGCATGGGATCAGATCCCCAATCGGCAGCACAATACTCCACACTTCAAACGAAGATAATTCAGCATGAATTCATACAATTTTAGACAGGTTTTTACATTCAAGAACGAATTTTACAATCTTTTTAATGAACAGCACCTCAGCCATGAGCTGTCTTTTACTTCTAAATGCTATCTTCCGGTAAATTTAAATTTTCTGACAGAAGTATTTCACTGTTGCGCAGGAATGTGTTCGCTGTCTGCAGTCCCATAGACGCGCATGTTGGAAGTAGCATTTTCCCAAAAGTGATGCGACTTCCTTTGTTGTTTCCTCGTAAATTTCTCGATTCACTTATGTGATAAACAGAATCTCACACTTGTGGCCATCATGTATGCAAGTTAGGAAACTCGATGAAAAAATTTTGTGTCTTTTGAGAACTGTAGCGTGCTTTAGCGAGCAACAAACCCAAATTTATTCATCGAGTTTCATAAGTTTTGATGTGATGGCCGCCATCTTTACTTGAGTAAAGTGTGCTCTGTAAAGCTCACTAAAACTCCCAACAAACCCCGAAAATAACTCAGCTCCTTTCACAACGGGTTTGTAGATGTATTGTCACTCAAGTGAGATCTTTATGAACTTCATTTGTGTGTTTTAATAGAACTGTATCATGAGAATCTGTTTTGTCGGCAGTCAATGAGGATGGAACACCTGGCTACACTGAAGTGCTGACTTTCCTTAAGCGTCATCCACAGATTGACGCTTTGTACTGGAATATCAGGACGGAGAGATCTAACATACGGATGACGCCTCGACATATTGTCTTCACTTCGAGGCCAAACGATACGGCCACCAGACAACCCAGGTAATCAGCAATTAGACGATAGTATACAGCGACTTGTGAGAAATCAGAATGAGTATAGAAAACGATGTATGTTTAAAGAAAGCCGCAGTGAGTGAATAAATAAATAAATGAATGAATAAATGTTAATGGAATTTACCATGGCAAATTAATGTTGCATCAGTGATGTTGAACCCTTTATAATCCAGTGATTCACGTTTAAGCTGTGTAATCTGTTGTTCATTCCTACCTTTGGGGTGATGTTTCGTGGGCAGACTGGTAGCTTATGGCTCATGTACTGAGAGACAACTGGCAATACAGCTTGGACCCACGTCGCCATTGTGCGGGAAAATATACCCAATTGTACGGTCAGGATGTAGCTATACCTGTTTTTGATTGGATTGGCTGAAATCTTATAATGCAGAGTTAGCTTTGGTGCGCTGCAGTTTCATTTATCTCATTTACCGCATTCACAAAGAACCGTAGCCTTACTGGACCACTCTGTAGGGCTGGGCGGTCTAGACTAGTGCCTGACCAATGACGCGGCTGGAAAAAATCCGGCTCTGGCGGGTTCGGCCGCGGCGTTACCTCTAAAAGCTTGACAGGTACTGAAAGACGTACGTTGGATATCGGCATCCTGCCCAACACCCGTCTACCCATTAAGCTGCGATATAAATGAAACATTAACGTATGTCGTAGAACAGCAAGCCAATAAATAAATGACTATATATTCTTGTTTTTTAGATTCGCACATGACATTTCTGTAGGAGATAACCTCCTCAGTGTCAGCCCATCCAGTATCGTATCGTCAGAAGTTCTGGAAATCACCAGTCTAGTTATGAGAGGTACACTTGTCGTGTTTTGATAAATTTACCTGAGAAATAAACGAGAATCATTCAGTGAAGTACGCCTTACAATACAAGTAACATTAGAATGGTGCATTATGCCAATTAAAGTAACCTTTCTTTTATCATGCTTTTGTAAGGTTTTCGATCGGAAGGCGCATTTGTTGCAGATTTTAAACAGATTTTACAAAAATTCACGGAAAGAATTAGGTTTCATGCAGCTTTCCGAGTTGTCAATCAAGAACGTGCATTTGGCCAATCATAATCAATATTGTTGAATGTAGGTCAACCGGATGTCCCACAAAATGGTTATAAACATTGTTTTTCTGTGACTTCATGACGTCATAATTGCTTTCGCCGGAAATGGAATGCAAAGTAATGTTTTCACGAGAAGGGGTGGTTCGACATCACATGTTGTAGATTTATCCATTGCAAAGCATATGCTACATATCCTCCATAACTTTTCATGCTGCAAGCTTAAGAAGAACTACGTGTAAGGTGAATACCATTGTCATACTATTGACTATATATGGAGATCTGAATGGTAGTGGATGTTCCAATGTAAAATTCACTAAATCCACAAGGTCATTCTTACTATGTAAATCTTGCTTGAATTTATGCTTGTTTTAACCTCAGTGGTGTTGGTCAGTTAACGGTATTTTTTTTCCACTTTTTTTGGCATTTTAGGAGTATACGTCCCACTGACGAAGACTGGTACCTTGGTTGTTGACGGACTTTTGGCGTCTTGCTATTCTTCCATCGACCACCACATTGCGCATGCATTCGTTACCCCAATTAGGTGGTTTCCGTCGTTGTTCCGTTTTGAAGGAGAAGATTATGGGATGCCTGGGTATGTCTCCTTCATGAAATGGCTGGCGCATAAGATTCTTCCGTCGTCCTACCAGGGTCGGTATGGACAGAAGAAAACTGAGCGACAATTAACATTTTTTGCATCACACATCACCAGTGTAGATTTATGAACGACGTGTGAACATGTACATAACGAATACCGGATTCATGATGAATTTGTGACAAATTTATGTAAATTCTGCTCTCAATGTTTACTACATTTTACCTTTTTTAACATGATGTGAAATAATATGTAAATAAATTATTTAATATAGGCTTTTCTAATGTTGCTTCGGGTCATTTTTTAATCATCTTCGACTTCTATACCGTGGCAGCTGACTGCATGTGTCACCTGCAGTTTTAGCGCATCTTTTTCTCGCTCGAGTGACGTCAAGCAATTTCAATCAGATGTTTGTTACATCCTTTTAATTCAAGCATATTTAGAATACACTATTCATAATAAGTAAGTGCTTACATTGTTTTGTTGTGATTTTGCCGGTTATGACTTATCCACCAACACTTATTTAAACCGTCCGCGAGACTCTGAAAACATTAGCTAGGATTGGGTGGAAACATATGGTAACAATGCACGCGGACCAGGACGAGGATTAGGGAAGTAGTTGTACACTACCTAAGGATAAGGTATCGCGAGGCTGATAAATCTATTGTAACACCTTTTAGGGTATAGTAAGATGTATTATAGCACATTAATTAAAGCATCTAGGTTATTTTGCAGTTAAGTGTGTGTAGGAATGTTTATTACTCTGTAAAATGGGAACAAAATTTGTGAGTGCTGCCTGCAGGGTGTCGCTCGCGCTATAAGAGAGCAGTTAAGCGAACATATATGTGACAAAATAGACAATACAGAGTATTTGCCCTTACTTACAACCTTAGGATGTGAAAGGTCTCGTACAAAACGTTCCATTACGAACTTTCTGTCCTAGGAGTTCATGTCATCTTGATTAGTGTAATCTGGGAGATTTCATCTGCAATTTATTTATATATTTATTTGATTGGTGTTTTACGCAGTGCTCAAGAATATTTCACTTATATACGACAGCGGCCAGCATTATGGTGGGAGGAAACCGGGCAGGGCCCGGGGCAATCCCACGGCCATTCGCTGGTTGCTGGCAGACCTTCCCACGTACTTCATCTGCAAAGTGCATTCATTCTGCGCAATTAGATTGCAAAAAGAAAAAAAATCTCCGACAGTTTTAAAACGAAAGCGTTCTCTAGTCTCTAGATGTTCTCTCCTACGGCAATTTAGCATAGGTAGTTTGCTATATACTCCTGGTAACACTACCCTCTGTCAGGTGTCTTTTCCAACCTAACAACAAGGAACTCCTCAGCAACTTTGGTACCAGAATGGACCTCAATTCGCCATATCACTACGCTACTGTTTTAAAATAGGTGTTATTACGTATGTTGTAAACAAATTCATGACACTACACTTATATGTTGGCCGTGGTGAATCATGGTTCAAGTAATTAATTTATTTACGTATTGTTTGATCATTTTAATTGAGGAGGTAAAACAGATCTCCATGCTTTTATTGAGCTGGGATCCTAACGGAAAATGTAGGTACAACAACAAAAAATGTTTCTGTCCATACGAAACTTGTTTCTGTGTCAGAGTAGAAATATCGTAGATTAAAATTTTCATTTCGTCCTGTGGAAGACGTATCTACGCAAAGACGTAAATGAAAAAGGCAAAGGCTTAGGCGCCAGTCAAGGCACTTGAATTCAAAAAACATTCCCCCTACTACCTACAAACTTCGACCAAATGTGTATACCACTGACTGCTAGTGACTAAAAGATCTAACACATTTTAACAGCAGACCATTATGTTAAGACAAAAAGTTCTCGTGCATCGCGGACGGGGCCATTCGAGCACCATCTGCACATCGAGGCCCGGGACGGGATATCCTCATCCGAAAAATCGCACATCTCTTGTCTGCCCTTCAGTTGCACTAGTGTGCTAAATACGCATGACGTAATTGTTTCCAGTTTTGAGGTGCACTCTTACTAATATCAAAATACATACTTTCCGGAATCAAAACACGCCTCCTGCAAATGGCTAGGGCATGATTTGGAGAGCTTATCTGGTTTGAAATGATCACATTGCATGGCAATAATCAATTTTCTTTGCATGGATGGGACCGATGGAATGGCATGAAAAGTAATCCCATCATAAATCTGTGTGATTAACACACTTGATTGCTGCACAAAACGGCCTACAGCCATTATGACGTCATACACTGAAGGAAAATCAAAGGCAGATAAGCGTTTATAGCATACTTAGCTTCACAAAACTCAGCCTATAGGCCTTTGCAAAAATCGACCAATTTTTATCCTTTAAATCACTTCGACTCCGTGTTTCAGGTACTTCTAACCTTTACTGCGCCAATTTTGCGCGAAACAATTAATCAATCTGGACACGTTAAAAGAAAATACAAAATAAAATATAACCAAGTTATTTCAGAAGAGGATTCCATATTAAAAACTAAACTTTTTTTTTTTATTTTTTATTTTTTTTTTCACGTGCTTGGTAACACTATAAATAGTCTTTTCTCACGATGCCATGGTATGCGCCATTTTAGAGAAACCAGAAACTCGATATCGCCTCATCGGTATGCTCTTCAAGAACAGAGGTGCCACACTCCTTCGGTTCTTATTAAAACCGTTTCCGCTGTGGGTTAATTGTTGTGCAACAGCTGATGGAAGCGTTGAATCTAGGAACACTTATTGTCAAAAAGTGCGATACTATAGCTCAGGAAAGCTCAACAAGAGACAAAATCCTGCTCAACGCCCCTTAGGTTCATATGGTTTGCATAGTATTCCTAGCTCAGAGGTGTCAACCTAGATAGGATCAGAAAGTGAGAAACCCCCCCAAAACTGGATTTCTAGGGACTGCAGGTCGTGATCGGATCCAGGGTGAACCCGTTGAGGGATTTAAGTTGTAATGTGTATGCTGAGATTAAAAGTAGTCATCCTGTACTATGAACTTAAATGTATAAGTTACAAGGTCTAATCTACATACAAACATCCAGGACGGACTCGTAAAAGCAGGACTACTTTGTGTAGGTGTGAGGTTGCAAATTTTAGTACATGCACATTGTAGGTCATGGTAGTATTGAATCACATTGTACCAAACTTTGTTTCGTTGTTGGCAATATGCTGATATTACACCTAGCCGTGTATTGCGAAAAAGTTTTAGTGTAATGTAGCACAAAGCAGTGTATTGTAACAAAGGTTAGTGTCCAGGAAGCGTGGCAGTTGCAGCAGTTTGGGGAAGTAAGTATACGCCAGTAACACGTGGAAACGAGTTCTTGATGGAGTTCACGATGAATCCCTGGTCTTTCTAGTCGGAATGCTATGTCAGATTCGCAGTTATCCCCTGGTACACTCTTAAACCTCACCAAGAATTTTAAAACCAAAAGAGCTTTAAATCGGATGATTATGACTGTCATCTGTATGGTGGTTCTATGAAATAAATAATTAAATTCACTTAGGATATTTGGATAATTCTAATTCAACAACCTTGAATAACCCTGTGTCTCCATTTAAATAAAATTTGCCAAACCATCTTGCCGCACATCTGACGAAAAAAGCAATGTGATAGAGTAATTAAGGCACCGGTAGGCCTACTCAGGAAGTTAAAATGGCTCGGCAGCGTCAGCTGAGAGGACATAGGGAGGAGTTTAGGATTTTTTATCACTTTATCATTTTCTTTTTATCAACTGTTGTTTTTAAGAGATTGGGAATCACTCTTTGTGTTTGAATAGATCTGGAAATGGATGCAACATGGAGAGTTTAAAGTGGACGAAATATCGTGAATACCGCACGTGATATGGCGCCATAAGTCAAGACTTTTCCTAGTTGTAATAATGTACCTCTCGCTTCTTCGAGTGGTGCGTAAGCGCTGCGAGAGTTTCAATGTGTTTCATGTTCTAAAATGTCGATGTTCTGATTTTCAAAAATAATCAACGGGGCCATCCAAAAATTGGCCAGAAAGTCAGTAGCGTGTATACAGACTTACCTACACCAAATGATCCAACTGACGAACTGACGATGACGAACTTCTTGCGCATTTCACATAGGTACAGAGCAGGTCACGTGACCCAAGCTCTTCCTCCCTTGTCGTAAGCGGTCAGCATTTGACTGACAGCCCAAACAAGTAGAACAAATAAGAGATGTCAAATTGTGGACAACTTTTCCCAAACAGGCCAGGCGGACTGAAGAGAGTTAAATTTTAATTAAATAGAATTAAAGGCCAAAGAGTGAGAGAGTTGACCTGCTTTGCTCTGAAATCTATGTTTGTCACTCGTAGAGAACTTTGTACACCAAACGTCCGAGATCTTCGATGGGGTAGCCGTCTTGAATAATAATGTCATGACGTCAGTAATTTCGTCAAAATGAAAACATGAAAAATAAAATAACAAGCTCAAAATGTGTATTGCTTATTTGATTTGGCCATGTTTTCCCATTTGTGATGAAAATATTTTATTTAGATTTTAAAATAAGACCAAACCCACTTTTGGAGGAAGATGGCCATTCAATACACACAAGTCTAGATATCGACGACGAAGGTAAGGCAAACTGGGTCACAGATTGCTTCAGTAATATGAATCCTTAAGGAACCTGTTTGATTAGCCAATCAAAATACAACAATGGCAGAGAAACTTGCTTGTGACATAATTATAGAATATAAGTCCGGATGATTTCTCAGAAACAGAATGTGTCACAGTGTACCCAAAATGCACAATCCCTAATAGTGAGCTGAATGCTACTAAAAGTACGAGTTATCGAATTAGACACTCTCCCTAGAGCCGGCAGCACATGGGCGCTAGGACAAGCACAGAAAATGACCCATGAACAGGAATGAGTCTGGTTAAATACCTGCTGTAAAAGTCAGACACGCTGCCGGGATACAATCATGATGAACTCAAGAGCAAGTAAGGTATAGCTCGACAGACACTCGGAAATATGTAACAAGTATAAGCCTGATGATATAGGTATAGACAATGATATAGGCCTATACAAGAATAATACTGAAATGAAATGAGATTTTGCAGTCGTGTCCATAAAGCGCTAAAGCAGCTAGTGAAGAGTTGTCTCCCCTGGACCATTCTCTATCCGAAGTCATGTTTGGCATGCTGATATTAAATTCTTCGAAAGACTCAATGTCATTTAGTTTTTAGCGTTAACTGGATGTGCTATTGGCTTTCTTTTTTCATCTGGGCTATAAAATCACACTCGCAGCTGTTATTACATTCGGTCAGGAGCTGATTATATAAATACTCCCTTAGCTGATCGGAGTTCAGCGTTGAGAAAGTCAACTGACAAACAGTGGCTAGTGCGCCTATACAACGCACTCAAGCATTTCCACCAAATTTGTCCTCGGTTGAAACAAAGCAGCAATTATCTTTGATAGGAAAATATATAGACCAAGTTATTGGCCGTATCATACTAATTCTTGCAAATCTGCTTTGGTTAGGACATTTCTTTTAAACTTCTTCTCCACCATAACATTGACCCATCATACACAAGGCAAATCATGTTTTAGCAATGCTGCAAGCATGTTATTGTATACACATGAGTTAAATATAATGACAACACAGCACTGTGAGTAATTCTAGACCAGTGATCTCTAATTAATTGCACATAACATCACTGTAATTTTTTTACCTAATACTGCACCAGACAAGGTGTTAGGGGGACCAAAAAGTTGTTACCTCTCAAAGACTTACATGAACACTTAGAATAAAACCTTAACTGAGGTTTGACAAGTATCCGGATTTCACCGGTAACCTGTGACCATTTCCCAACTATCACATTATCGTCGCCGCTTCGTGTTTTAATCTCTGTGTTGTATATCGACCCCCCGCGCAGTTGGTAGAGCGTCCGCTTTCGGACGGGGAAATCTGGGTTCAATCCTGGGTCGGGTCATACCAAAGACTTTAAACAATAGTACATCCTGCTTCCTCGCTAGGCGCTCAGCAATAAGAGGATAGAGGGTGGACTGGTCGGCCCGGTGTCAGTATAATGTGACTGGGTGACGGGGCTTGTTGGGTGTCTTCGGCAAGTCGTCTCGGTGAGGCAGCACCAGATAAAAGATACGGTGGAAATCCGTCCTGCCCCAAGGAGACACCGCCTTCGAATAGGTGAAATATTCTTGAGTAGGGCGTTAAACAACGTTAAGCATTCATTCATTCATTCTTTTATATATTTGCCATATGTGCCGTACAGCCATGCACGTATTGTCATGATATGTTGAGGTCTACTGGCCGTGCAGTTCGCGAAAATTACGCTTCCACCAACGTTTATTTCTCTGTTGCTCTTTCTGTCTGTTAACGAAAAAGTTATTGGGGGATTTGGATGAAATTCTGTCCAGGAGTTTCCGCGTTAAAGTCCTTGCAAGCACCTTGGCTCGTATTAGACTTACGCTTATCCTTAGTTTCCGTCTTTCGTTGATCTAGAAAGTTAGCTTGCTTAATTGCCAACTTCCAAGAATCTAAAAGAATCTGCCGGAATTTGCTGAATTTAACGAGACATCTATACATCTGAATCTATAATAACATTTTCGCCTCAACTTTTGTAAGCAGGCTTATCTTGTGAAACCAGGCAAAGTGACAACCATGTAAAATCGGCATACAAGGTCGACCTAATGAAAATAGGATAAAAGTGCTGGATGGAGGAGGAAGTATCGGCACACGGAGAAACGGTCGGACAGACCAGACAGTTGTGAGCAGATGTTATTTATAATGGAACGGAAAAACACACATGTGTTCAGGAGAAGAAATCGTGATATCACATTGTGGTAAAGTGTACATCAAGAAAGCAGATTTGAAGGTTAGGTCATGCATGCAGGTCCTAAACAAAGACTTCAGCTTTGGATATTTTTAGATACACTCACTGTAATACACTCCGATCCGGTGAGCTTCTCAAGTACGCTTCTGGCAATTTACCCGCAGAGCCTAGCGTCGCACAAGCTGAACTTGCAAAATCCACGATGTATACACCCATTCCTCAGATATGGATAGGCCGTGACATGACTATCTATTCTGTAAAGCTCGTTGGTGCTGATGAAAAGGTGATCAGAAAGAGATTTCCGATGTTTGCCTGTACAGAGCAGTTCTGTTCTTCTGTTCATGTGCTTTCTCGCCTTGTTGATCCTGCGTTCTGAGCATGTCTTTCAGGATATTTTGTCTTCTCTTTCTTGAGAATGCCAAAGCCGCTCGGAGAACAGTTGCCATCGACTTCATTGACCTGATACAGACGTTTGACGCTTGGCCGGAGACCAGTCGAGTTTTCCATGCGTTCGTCTTCTCGTGAATGGTATGCTGGTGGTTCATGTCTTGAACAAATTCTTGAAACTGCCTATTAGAAAAATGTTGTCTCTTTGAAAACTCCTTCTCAGCAGGGAGAAATATTCCCAGTCGACTGTTAGGCCGCCCGTGTGGAGAGTAGAGGCGTCGGGGCAAGTTGCCGATGGGCGATGGAGCACTGCGAGATTTGGGCATGTCCGAGTAATTAAACACAATGGAACTGTTCTCGCTACAAGGTGAAAACACATTCCGTGGGGGAGACTTACCCTTGGTTCTGAGGATGGGCGTTGTAGGCAGATCTTCTTGTAACTGTCTCGACGACATCGAACTGTTTTTCCGTGTGTTAGCCGGACTTGCAGTCAGTGTTGTTGTATCACTTAGAGCGGGTGTCTCTCGACGTTTAATGTGAATGGCCTTGTATTCACCTCCAGTGTTTATTAAAACACCGTCCTTTGTTATCAGAAATTGTGTGGTTTCCTGAACGTTTGAAGGTTTAGCACGAACTGACCTTGGTTCCTGTTGTGATACCATTCTGGATAACGTGCCTGCAGTGTTGCATCTGGCGAAGGTGACCTTTTTCGGGTTACCGGTTGCCCCCGACGATCGTCTGACGCTGACATTCGATCTGCCTGAAAAACCATGTTCGTTGGAGGATGCATTCGTCATCGAGTCACCACAGTCCTCTGACTCTTCGTCCGACTCAGAATCGTATCCGTAACTGTACTCGGACTCAGTTTGGAAACTTTCTTGCCGTGAAGCATGAGCTCTCGACCTTATGCCAATTGCGGTAGCCGGTCTCTTTGTCGGGGTCAAACCAATGCCCTTCATGAGAAGATTACAATACTTCTCTTGCGAAACAAACCGGTCCTTCTGTGATCTTGTCGGTGACATTTTCTCTATATCTCTCTCAATGCTGGACAAGAAGACATGAAGGTCCTTCTCTAGATGACGCCAGTTATTGAGCCTCAGCTCGGTCAGTCTCAGGCCATTAGTAAACACAAGAGACTTTTCATACTCACGGTCGTAGGGATGATCGGGTGCACAGCCCTCGTCACTCGTCCCCGACGTTCTCTTCACAAGGTCGAAGGCTCTCAGGACCAATTTCTTTTCTCTGTCGATTCTAAATTTTGTCTTGAAGGCTTCGCGGTCATAAAACTTTTGGTTTAGTTCCAGTCGCGTCCTCTCCAGTCTGTTCTTCTGCTCCGCAAGTATGTATTTTTCCGATCGGCCCTTTCGTCCGGGTAAATTCAGCTGAGGCATTTTGTACTTGTAGAAATTGCCCGACTAGAAAGCCTTGTATTAGCACGGAGTAAAACATATAGTCATTACATGGCGTCAGAGAGGCATGCAAGTCTGCGTTGGAAGTGACCGTTAGGGGAATGATTTGCTCACGGAGTGAGCCCAACTTGGGCTGCCACCACCACTACAAACCATGTTGCACAATCAGAAGCAAGAGATTAACGCTTTCAAGGGGATTATGTTCAGTTTGGCATTTAATACGCACATTGAGATTTGGCCAACGGTAACACTTTGTAAACCTAAGAGTCTTACCAAACTTTAAACCAGGGGTGCTGCGATAAGCTGGACTATATTTCATTAAGACCGATTGTTACTTATATAAGAAATAAATCCTTTCATTTGGTTCAATGACATGTTTAAAGACAAAATGTTCATAAACTGCTGTCTCGACGTTTTCATGAATTAAACGAGGAAACAGTCGGCTTTGCTCTTTAAAGAATTGAATGTTTCGCTGTTTACATAGTAAAGTAGGTATAAATAAAGCTATCTGTAAGCTGTTAAAGCAACAGGAAATTTGGAAAAGTGGAAGATGAGATCATCCATCGCTTTTCTCTTAATTCGTCAATGTCACTCTTTTTTCGAAATTCTAAAAGTACAAACCATCTAACATCTTAAGCCAAAAAAGAGGCACATTTTTATGATCACACCGTGGAAAGACGCTGAAGTGCCATGTATATTCTGTGACACATTCGTGTTAAATGTACAGTTGTAAAGAAAGTACGCAGAGTGCAGCGCTATTTGATACTCGAAATAATTTATACAACCTTGCCATAAAGCCATCTTTCAGGCCAACAAATTGCACAAAAGGATATGTGATTTAAACTATTAAACAGAAATTATACACTATGCAACATAAATTAGTGACACTAGAAATGAAAACGACATTTGCCAAGAATATGTTTCCCTTATCTAACGCAAAAAAGTTGGTCAGCGTAAGGGTACCATTGTCGGAGAGGAAAAATGATAAACAAATCGCTTGTTCAATTCTCAGACAACAATAGGCCTCACACAAGGTCACACAAAGAAACAAGAAGACGCTTGAATAAATTCATTACATATATTTGAACAAAATAGACAAACAGTACCACTGACATTAATATACAAAGCAACACAGATAATTACAGAAATATATAGTTTCTTACTGATGATACCGTCATCCGGATCCGGATCCGAATGGGATATTCCGGCTTCAAAAGACAAGTCAGTCCACGTAAACATAGAATCCACAGTTCTTTGGGATTCTCAAATCGAAGGGAGACAGTCCTGTAAGTGAAAAACAGAGGTGGGTGCGGCACGCCGATGACATCCAAAAACCCGTGAAGGTGTAACTTCTCAGGGCGGACGGGTTGACAATAGCGTCTGTGATGCCGAGCTGGCGATGTATGTTTCACTTCTCGAAAATATACACAAAGTCACTTTCAGGATAAACTGAGATGTAATGTATGTAATCGCACAAAGAGACAATGAGGGATACAAGCTCATAAAGACTGTCTCAAACAAAGTAGGAAGTGGCGAAACAGAAGCTCAAAAAGTGCTACGTAGAGAAAAATGGGGTACAAAATGACAAAACAATAATATTTCAGAAGAATATCCTCATACGACTGCTTTCAAGTAGACATGAGTAAAATGACTGCGAACTTTACAACGTCGTTGCTTATATATATAGAGTGAAGTAAAGAAAATCTGGATGGTTTGTTCGTAAACTTGTTTACAATATGGGTACTTCTTTCCACAATGTACCCTTAATGTACAATGACACGAAACTGTTAAACAGAGAAGCCTCGAGAACACGCGACTAAATTCCAGTGCACGCTATCACGTACGCAGAGGGAAAATGTAGGTGAGACTCTGATCCAATTAGCGCAAAAACCAAATAAAAAAAATACAATAAAATATCTTAAGGACGGGATTCGCAACAGTCAGGCAATGAGATTTTTGCAAACATCCTGCGCAGAAAATCGGATGTTCCCCCTCGCTGAATGCCTGTTGTTTTTTCTCTTCAAATAAATAAATCAGATCAATAATGAATATGGTCAATTAATGAGAAAAATATAAAAATGTATCAATAAATAAACTGGGCAATATATAAATTAATGACCTTTAATTTGTTTACTTCTTACCTAATTAATTAATTTTTAATTAAAATTGTAAATAAATAAAGTTATAAATAAATGAAGTAATAAAAGCATTAGTACATATAATAATGAAATTAATACATTATTAAATTAATTTATAAATGAACACTGAATTAATAAATAAACTAAAAGATATAGATTAAAAATATGATGGTAAGTATAAAAATCTGAGTATTCTAAGGGGATGTACTTTTCTTACGCCTGTAAGTCTTTTTATAATATTGATGCTACACGCTGTATGTAAGATTAGAGTTGTAATCAAACATAAACATAATCGTTGCAAATTCTGTAACAGGAAATGCCTTGTGACTGTATATATATATATATATATATATATATATATATATATATATATCAATGTGTGTAGATATATAGCGATTATCATAATAGTGTGTGATCCGCGATGATGTATCAGCTCAAGTTGTCTGAGGTTGGCCTGTTGTATCCGCCGAATTCGAAGAGCTCGGCTGATGCGACATGTCGATCTCAGACAATGAGAGCTGATACAACATTGCGGAACAAACACTTTTGTGATAACATATTTATCATATACCTTTATTTTTATGTACAAACTGGTGAAAAGGTTCACGGTTTACCCTTAACCGGTAGCCACAGCTAGGGAACCCTCGAGACGAATTGTAGTTATTCTGTAAATGAGCTAAATTTCTTCAGCTCGTATACGATTATGTTCCACAAATTTTTATTTCATTACTTCAGAATAGAAACTACTTAAGTCACACCAATAAAATATACGTCCACCAGTTTAAGCTATTATAAGGCAGTCACTTCACTCAATGCTGATCAATGCCTACACATGTCAATTCCCTCACACTCTGTCGTGACATGGTCACGTGAGACAGACGTGGAAGGTGCTTGCAAAGTTTCGACGTGCGGTAGTTTAAAACCAGATCTTGTGTAAAAGGAACGGCAAAATGATGATGACTCACTGGAAGTTTAGCTCTAATAACACTGATGCGCAATTTACATGTATTGACAGTATGTTCCTCGTGTGGCCGAGTGACCCATGATCGCCGCAATGATACCCGGACACTGACGTGCGAACAGCGATATCACGATGGTGACAATGATGAAACAATTACCGACGGCTGCAAATGTGTAAAAGCCGGATATATGTGCTCTTTTGGCTGTTTACATTCCGTGAATGGGAAGGCAAAGGAGGAAGGGTTCATAAAAACGGGAATTTTTTTCAAGGTCACGCTGACCTTGAGTGCAACAAGGTTTAAGGATTTTCACAGTGGAGATCAGTCATATTTGCACTGAACACGGAACTTTTAAATTAAAAACCCGTACCCCCGCGGTGTGAACCATATTTGACTGAAGCCCAATAGGTTTCAAGAGCTCTTGAAAGGTGCATAATTTGTCCCACCCCTGCCGCTAACCCTTAGGCTATGTAGAGTGTGCTTGTCGTTCCTTTTTATCTTAAAATAAAAATATTAAATGTGTTTTCTTCACAACTTGATGCTGTTGTTGTACTTACACCATGTTAAGTCAGGCGTTTCTACGGTAGACGGCGCTGTCAAAGTATTGAAAAACATTGAAAGTAGTCCTTGTTTTCAAAGGATGCATACACGAAAAATATCAAAATATTAATATTAAAAAATGTCCATTTGTAATCTTTAACGGTGCCATCTGTCCATTTTTTTAAACATTATATTATTATCTCAGAATGTACCCCTGGTAATGTTGTGCCATTAGTAATCAACTGTGCACATGCTATCTTGATGGAAGAAAAACATTAAGAAGCCTTAAATTAAGTTGATGCAGCTGTCCGATGATGTGATTTTACGGTTGAACGCTCATGTTGTTTCTGCAGTGCCTCTTTTCCCCGCCTGGAAGACATTGTGAGGCAGATTTGTGAAATTTCACCTGCTTGAATAATGTGGCAGTTCAGAAGAAATGAAGGCGACACCAAGGCCAAAAGAATGCCACTTGATTAGTATCTTGGATTTGAGACCTTTTGCTAGAGGTCATAGCTCCAGATAGGATCACGGCAGACCGCTTTGCCATAGAGATAATGTCCGGCGTCTTATGCCCTTATCGACAATGATCGATGGTTTGCGTGGTGACAGGCCTTAAAACCTCGCGAAACCATTATTACAGTGAAAATAATCTGCGATTCGTTACGGCTGATGGGCACTTTTTCTACAAGTCTCAAGAATTGGAAATTTGTCAGTTAAATATACACTCTTTGCGGAGCTTTCGGCTATTATATCCTATAGCATAGCTGCACCAGTGGATCGACAATTTGGCATTTAAGTAGTGAATTTTATTTTGCAATCTGTGCCGAATTGATGGTCGTTAGCCCTCAGACAGGCTTGTCAATAATAAAGACTAACACAGCATCCTCCTACCCCATCCCTACGCAGAAGTTGTTGCCGAGGTAATGATAACAAATCAATGAGCCTGTTTCCTGAGGAGAGCGCCGAGGAGCGCCTGAGAATGGACATCCGGGTATTATCAGCTCTAATCGCACCGTAATAATAAGGCTGGACTTGTGAATCATTCAAAAATCACAACCTGGAATATTTCTGAAAGAAAAACCCCTCCACTGATGTTCTTATTAGCCTCAGCCAGCGAAGAAAAACACATGGCCTCATGCGGAAAACGGCTAAGATCAATGTTAATTGAAAGGGCCGTGTAGCTGGAGCGAAACCCGTTAAACCCCCTTGCAGCTAGTTACAAAGCCATTCTCACCTAGAATTAAACATTAGAGACTCTAATGTGACCTCAGGTTCTTAAGAGACAATAGATTTAGGCGTGTCAAGGCCTCTGTCTTGATGGAAGAAGACTCTTTGTGAACTGAATTAATGAAATTTATCTTGGTGGGCAAAGGCTATGCGCACAGGGTTCATGATATTAGTCCTGGTGGACAAAAAATAAGGGCACATGTTTATTACCTTAGTTCTGGTGGATAAAGACTCTGGGCACAGGGTTCAGACCTTTGTGTTGGTGAGCAAAGACTATGGACACCGGCTGGTGGTAGCGTTTTATTCTCGATTCTAGTACTCTTTGCTTGATAACGGCGTTACAATCGATACCAAAACTTATCATGACGACGAGGAGTAATTAGTGTGTGAATACCCTGTGTCTTCTGGTGGTATGCCCCAAAGTGAATATTTCTAACACGTGTTAGAGATATGTGTATTCAAGAGCCTCCGGTTTTACTGGCAGTATACAGAAAAGTAACTTCCTTCTTCAAGGCTAGAGGACATGGGCGTGCTACTCGTGGCTCCTGAGTTTAGGGTTCCATTACAGCCTTGGGCGAGTTTAATGGTCATTTTTACCTTGAATACAAGACTGGTAATTCGATACTGGGCCGATCAGTCAGCTGTTGCTCATCCTTATACAGGTTATTTACTGCAGTCTGGCAGGTTGCTCATGGTTAATCGAAATTACAAGTTTGCCTAAAAATCTTGCTTACAGCGTAATTAATGTATGATTAAGCTGGAATTCATCCATTCACCTTTGTAAATCGGATGTTATCAGAACAGGGGGATGTTTCAGAAGACGGCTAGTCATGTGATCGAGTGAAGTTTCGTGTTCGAATACTAATGTCGGCGGTTTTGTCAGGTACTTTGTTGGTGGATACACAAGCGAGCTCTAATGTTTGAATAAGGTAATAGACGGGGAGCTTGACAGCGAAAGCTATAAACGAAGTTCGGCGGATAGTTTAGCTCATTGAGCACAGACTACGCTAAGCTAAGTAATTGCCTGTTCTCAAACCATCTATTTTTTGTACCGCCTTTTTTGTGGAACATTGGTGGAGCCGTTTGCGCAATCGTTTTTGCGCAAATTTTTCCTCTAAAGCAGAAAAAAACAAACAACTGACAACATATGTCATACATGTAAATGGAAAAGTTCACGGATTTCGTGCAAGTGAAATAGGGAATGCTAAAATCGGCCACACACATTGTCGTGCAATCCGTTTCCAGTGATCAAGTTATATTTCATTCGGCTACTCACGTTCTTCATTCTCGCCAATTAGGCTGAATATACATATCGAGCAGGTTTGTTCTGTTTCCTCATCCCATAAAAATGACTACGTTCGTATACATGGAAATTTCACAAATTAAGCAATAATAAAAACAAATACAAAATGAAATGTGGTTGCATTCTAGTTTGGTGAATACCAGAAAGCAAGCTGTCACCGTGAGTCTGGAATGTCATTTGCCACAAAGCTTCACTAAATTCCACCGCATACAAACTTCATTCAAACCAAAAGCAAAAATCTATATGGGTTTAAATTCATTTGTCTTTATTTCAGAGACATTTCCAGAATATTGTGCGTGATCGACGGCCATGGAGGTTCTTATCGGACTTTTACACTTCGATTGGGGTTAATTTTTGGACAACTTATAAGATCTGACGGACCACAAGATACAGTGCGTAATTGGTTCGGAGAGATCACTCAGGTGTTTAATATGATAATAACGCCACATCAGGCCTATTGCCAGTTTTTATTCCCAAATCAGGCGTGATATCCACAATCTGGACATGAGGAGGTTCACATTTTTCTGGTATCACAACAAACGCCAGAAAATCGGAATATAGTTTTGAAACAGGCGTGGGCGGTTCTTTTTGACTGATACACTTTCAAAACAATATACCTGGAGCAACGAGAATACCCAGTGAGTAGCAATTAATATTAACAGGCTCAACACACCTGCAGCCGCACTGAAGAGTTACTTGACATTTGTGACCTCTTTGCCTGTAGCTGCGGGTTAGACGGAAGTATCTTGGTGAGATCACAAATCCAATTAAGGTTGGTATATACACTGACGCCTTTTATCAAAAAACTTGCCAGCCCATCCTCCTCGCAATTTCGTGGGACATAAATACTAACAGTATATGGAAGCTGTGGTGAATAACTGTCTTACAAGGCGGTACAAAAAATAGGTGGTTTGAGAGCAGGCCCTTACTTAGCTTAGTGTAGTCTGTGCTCAATGAGCTAAACTATCCGCCGAACTTCGTTTATAGCTTTCGCTGTCAAGCTCCTCGTCTATTACCTTATTCAAACATTAGAGCTCGCTTGAAACTTCACTCGATCACATGACTAGCCGTCTTCTGAAACATCCCCCTGTTCTAATAACATCCGATTTACAAAGGTGAATGGATGAATTCCAGCTTAATTATACATTACCCGTAAGATTTTTAGGCAAACCTATAATTTCGATTAACCATAAGCAAGCTTCCAGACTGTGGTAAATAACCTGTATAAGGATGAGCAACAGTTGACTGATCGGCCCAGTATCGAATTACCAGTCTTGCATTCACGGTAAAAATGACCATTGGAGGTAACAATACTACAACGAGAAGTATTTGTTTTATCGTTGATTGGAAATAGGAACCAGGAAGGCACGGCAATTCCATCTTTATCCCATACAGGAAAAGTTCGGGCAATGATCCATGGCTCCTGTACTATCACATTAACGGCGCATTACAGGGGTGATTTCCGGGCAAGCTCTATCATAAACGCATTAAACCTCAATTCTGTAACGATCTACGCAGAACAACCAAGTAACTTTTAATCTGCCATCCGGGAACAGACCGGGTTTCTGGAAAGAATTCTGTTGAATTAACTATTTAATTAGTCCTGCCGCCTGTCGTTTACTAATGCCATTTGGCAACAGGGATATCTTATTAACAATGGAAGCTGAACGGAATGATGAGAATCTTTCGCTTGATTCAACCATCTCTCTCTGCAGTCGTGCAGCAAGCGGAGTGGCTTTGATTAAGGCAAAATCTCAGACCAGTGAGTGCAAATGATTTTGTAACATAACGTCGTGCACCATCTCATACTCTGAAATCTGTATTGTTAGCTGTTAAGTTGCAGTGGGTCTTATGCATTAAATACCTATAACATGTAGTTCTAGGTTTATGCCAGCGAATTGTGAACTTAAAACAAACGCGTTTAGTTTCATGTTTATTCAAATGAGTGATGAAAACATCTCGGAGTTCATTTTAGATAAATAGTAAAACATACAGTGGTATATCGTCTTTCCTACCAAAACCATCTCATACTCTGAAATCTGTATTGTTAGCTGTTAAGTTGCAGTGGGTCTTATGCATTAAATACCTATAACATGTAGTCCTAGGTTTATGCCAGAGAATTGTGAACTTAAAACAAACGCGTTTAGTTTCATGTTTATTCAAATGAGTGATGAAAACATCTCGGAGTTCATTTTAGATAAATAGTAAAACATACAGTGGTATATCGTCTTTCCTACCAAAACTAAGTTTCTAGTGGTTTTGCATAATATAAAGCATTTGCTGTACAACAATCGGATTTTTACGCATTCGTCGCAACTTTTGACCCCATGTCCATTTTTCTTTTTTTAATTAAGTGCTTACCACAAGAGGTTAAAATGCAAATGTCATGAGCTATCCCAGACAAGGAAGCAACTAGAATGTTTTTGGATAAAAATGATTTTTATCATTCTCAGATAAGAGACATCCATTGCCAGGAAACAATATTTTTTTTCGTCAATTATAAGATCAATATATATACAATTTCTACCAATAAAACCAGTATAGTTTTAAACGGTTTACAAATGTCCAAGAAAAAAGTGATAATATGATTTTATTTGTTACTGTTGTGGTTTATTTATATGGATTCTAAAATACAGCCTCTCTTAATGTGATATTTGGAATATCACCAAGTAAACTACGCATTCATTTAAGTTTCATAAAATGACATGCTCCTTACACCATATTAGTATCTTCAGGCAAACATTCTTTAATTTCTTCAAGGGTACAGCCTTTCTCGCTACTGTATATTAAAAGTTATTTGCAATTCATCTCTACATGAAGAAACTGAGGTTACAGATAACTTAAGCACCATTTAAAAGTGAAGATAGAGTAGGAATTAAGTCCAAGACTGCTATTATACCAGGGGAAAATTCTACTAATTTGCGCGCAAATTTTTCCAGACAGCATACCTGGACAGACAGTATAACGTAACAGTAGAGCAAGCACTGTAGTAACAGTCTGTACATGTGAACTAAGTGGTCATGTCGACTATATTGCCGTGAATAAAGGTATTGATAGACCAGGTTTCTATAATTGCATGTCTAATTAGAAAATTGCTTATTATCCACGATTACAAGCTACTTTCGAACCTCAGTTATATGATATATAATTTTGTGGTGACAGCGTTACGTAAATTTACCAGTATTGTGCATTAGTGGATTCACTTGGAGGTTATAGCAGACGCAAATCAATATACATATAGACTAACATTACTATCATATGCAAACAAAACATAAAATAATCTCAGACAGTAGAGTTTAATGATGATGAATATAGCGTTGGAACCAAGTTACATTGTACAATGGTCTAAATGAGGTGTTAAGTTTGATTGAATTGAGGAATGGAAGGGTATAAACATTCAGTTTTTAGAGGCCAAATCATAAATCATATCTGGAGGAGAGAAAGAAAAGGAGTTCGACTGCAGGCACCCCTTTGCATCTAACCCCAGGCCAGGATTGTTATAAACTGTTAGCGCAAAATGGACCGCTTTATTATTCAGCGTCGCTTCAGGCATCTCATGCCGAGATAACAACACGCAAAACGAGCTGAGCTTACCTGTAAATGCATCAACGGAATTCTGGGCTATATTTATCCCTTTCGTGGGGCCAAAAAAATTGGGAAAAAAGACAAATAATTTCAGCATTTTTGTCGAAGAAGTTAATGTTTTTATATTCAGATTTGTTTTCCGCTAAGGCAGCGACCAAATAGAAGCAGGTTCGGAGTAATGTAGTTCGTGCCTCCGGCGTTTTGCTCAAACGATGCGGTGGAGAAAAATCCATGGCATGAAGAACGTAAACCTCTTAAAACGATTTTTGTATAAATGCTGGAAGCCGCCCTCTATCCATTCTTTTCTGACGCTCAGATTCAGTTTTTGCCGCAAGATATCAGGTTTTGTTTCGTGCTGATAAGTGTTCGAAAAGCTTTGACCATTATGGCAGCCTTTCTGTGAACAGTGACTATAAGATACTAGTAGAACAATTCATTAGTAAGTGACATTAAACTGAGACATTACTTAACCCCAGAAAACAAAGGACATTCAAGAAGAGTCCATAAAACGCCATTCTCAATATAGTTCAAAAGGAATGCCTTTTACCCATCCTGTTTTGACGCGAAAGCGCACCATACTTTCTATTAACACATCAAAGAAAACGCCACCAAATTATATGCTTATCATTTAATTTCTATGCATAACATTTAAGAACAACTTATTAATAAGTGCTAAACCCGCCGATGAAGGTAGATACGGCTTCGGAAAAGTTGTTAAATTGAACATAAAGTTAGCCACTGAACCTGAATAAATTCACCAAGAAGTTTTCTAGTAGTGTTGTAAAAATATTTTTAAAATTCTACAACGCTTTTTAGCAGTATAGACTGCATATGAGACTTAGTCACTCATTTGGTAACTACGTTTTTGCTATGTTAGCCATCTAAAGTGACGTCACATTGAGTGGGAGCTCCCATGCACCATCGGTGGTGTAAAAAAAACTGTTTTAAAATTTCCGGCAAGTGTACGTGACCAGGCAAAAGATTTGAAAAATAGAAATCAAAACAAAAAAGCCAGATACCTAATTCAAGAGTTTCATCCTTGTTTTGATTTCATGCCGCCGAATTTGTCAGGGTCAACTTCATGCCCCCCACAGAGTTGTACGGCTTTCAGTCCCCTTGTCGTAGCTTCGCCTCCGCCGGCATGCATAATTGTCAGCATTAACTGGCTGTAGACATCAGAGAATATCCCGAATACACCAGGGTAGGCATATTTGGTACAGGTTTTTTCTGCCGATAAGTGGACGACATTTCCTTAATAAATCTGGCTTCGCTGTCGGGGATGGAAAAATTGTACCACGAAATCTTCTCATTCTCAGTCAATGGCTGTCCCGAGGGAGTGTTCTTGCCAACTCTCCCGGACAAATTACTGCAATCTCCTGCCCAACACGTAAGCATTGTATCATAGGTAGCCGTTGTAAATTTCATATAAATCTATGACTGTCTCGTTGTACCAGAATACTTCAATTTAACACTTAAAATGACCCCAAATTCCGATTTATTGCTCCGATATCCACCTATTCTCCATAGGAACTCCGCGAACAATCAAAGGACTGCAATGTGACGTCACTGCCAAACTATCACGTGACGTGTGAATGGTTTTTATTAGGAAGTCCTTGAGGACTTCTACAACATGACTACTCGGAGAGAAGTGTCCTATAATGCCTTGTTCCCAGAGTTGAATTGCGCCTTCTCGGCTTTTGAAAAGCCACTGAATTTTTTTAATAATTTGCTGTGACACCTATTGCCGATTCGTCAGGCTGGGCTCGAATGGATAAAGACTTCGTCACCAACAATCTGTCTATCCGTCCACAATGTATGTACTCGACACATTCAAAGTTATTTTACAGCTTAAATTGGTCACTTTCATGATTTTTTATGAAAGCCCAGTAAATTTCATATACTTTGAGTTTTTGAGATTTACGTAAGTTACGCAAATCTTTTCTACAGACACATTGGCTACCAGTCAAGAGAGGTTCCGCAACACGTCAAGCGTGAACGTGTACCAGACACGTCATTTAGATGAATGGTGATGTCATCGTCTGATGAGGACCTTTTTCACCCTCAAGGAGGACATGGCTGATTGATGTAAGCTGAAGTGAATTGTATATTTCATCACTGCAATGTTTCCTTTTGTCTCTGTTATGACGGCGTAATTAGTTCGTGACTACGTAGCGTTTTAGTCTCTGTTCATAGACATGAAACAAAATGAGTTAGAAGAAGTCTGATGCAGAGGAGGGTTTTGTGTAACAACTGTAACTTTCTCAGCATATTCACCTTAAAATGTGTAGCAAATCTGTCTTACGCGTTTCTGAAGAAGGGAATAAGTGAAAAGAAAAGTTCTGCATGGCGTCCGTTGAAAAGCATGAATATCTAGAATTGACCAAAAAGTTATTGTAGGCTTTCTTGTGTTCCAGCTATGGCATGCTCTATCATCGAACCATATCAACTCTTTTTGTGTAAACGTGGTATCATGTAATGTGTAGATCTGGTATGAAACTGTGTAATGCAGAGATTAACCATCGCAGCGCAAATATTTTCACCGCGGTGGAAATACGTTTCTCATGAAAAATGAATTTCCTAAGATTATTTTCTGTGTGTTTCTACTAGGCTTACTAGCAAGTATATATGGGGAACTTGAAAAACCCAAACGTAATTGCATCATCAAGTCACCGTACGTTCACTTTATTTCCAAAGCTATCATTGTCCTTCTAGGGCTTCAGGCTTGAGCTGTGTGACAATGACATTTATATTCTATGTGCACTGAATGCCAAAACTACGTACAATACACATTTGGATTTGATTTGGATTGGATAGTTATAATGTTATCTAGCTACATATTTTCCTCTCCAGTGTATATCATTTTAAGTTCCACATTTTACCTTAAAGTTCATGTACATGTTGACATCAATGACTGCAAGAAATCTAGCACTTGGACTCACCACCTTTTCCAAGAATAATCAAAGTTAATTATCAGAAAAATGTATTCATTTTAAATTTAATTTCCACTAGGTGACACTATTTTCAAAGCTTGAGACGTCCTTTAATCATATATTTATGATATTAATCGTAACGTGAGCACTTTGGTGGAATAATTTTATTATGCATACATGTCATTTATCTCTGCATTACTTGTAGTATTGAAGAACCTCGTTCGGCTGGGGCGTGTTCTTGATAACTACCTTGCGATCAGCCAGCTCTGAAGCACAGCATGTTTTTGGAGCAGTTTCTTGATGCTTTAACACTTCATCTTCTCGCAGCACCTAAATTCTCGTGATCAGAGATGTTGTACTTGGTTTACTAGTTCATCAAAGCCTTGCGGTTTAGGTTGACTGGGATGAAAACAAATCACCCTAATTCACACCAGAAGTGGAAATTGCGGAGCAGTTAGGATTTTATGCAAGAAGAGTATGAAAACTGAGAAGTCAATTAGGAATTAACCCACTTGATGGATGTGTATGTCTGCCGCAAGTCTACAATTACTTTATATCTTAGTGGATGAAAAAAGAGTCGTGGCACCTATTATTAGCCAAAAAAAGCGTTTATCGCAAGGAACCACTTGAAGCCCAATTGCTGCATGGCACACAGGCACGAACTGTCTTTGGAGAACACGTTCGACGTCCATCCCGCAGCTCCAAGCTGGCTTTTTACATAATTAGACACGTCAGAAGGCAGAGATTTTCGAGTGGCGAAATCCTGAGCAGTCCACTTATACGAAAGTACACGCGTATCGACAACTCACCTTTGTGCTTTGGAGACGAATTGAAGGAAGAGAAGTAATCAAGTAATGGGAGTTTTTCAAGCAGAAATATCAGTTTCACGGACAGGTTGTAAGGGACCAGATGACGTCGCTTCAAGGCGTACACATTTAAACCTCTGCAAACCATTTAAGCACTTGGTAGTCTTTTCGAGTTTTCTCTATTTTCCTGAGCGAATATCTGATTGGTGCAAACGGTCTAAGTTTCAAAGTCAGACACCCAGGGAAATTAAAGTAAAGAAGTATATATAAAACTGATTGGCTATTCCAACAATTGCTCTCACATAGCATGTAACTATCGGTATTTAGGCAATATTCCGGCCAGTAGTGGACTGAATCACAACGTCTTTTAGTGTTTTATTTGTAAAGAAAACGTGAGACAAATGGGCATGAGTTATCTATAAGCCTCCCGGTTACAGATTAGTTTGAACATTTGAGGCTGCACAAATCTTCTCTCTGTACAGGATTCAACTGTGACCACCACCGACTGGATTGTAGTCTTAGATTGGTTTTCTAATATTTCCATCTCCTCCCCTCAAAAATTAATCAAATCAATCAATCAATAAAACACTGCAGTGCATTGCGTATATATATGTGTCTCCGTCACATAAGGATAACGCACTCTGTGTCGTTATTTTTCATTTAATCGTAAATATATATTTAACCCATTCAAGTCAAAAATGTGTCGCTTTCCTAATAACTGGGCATGTAGCTCTAAACCTATCTTTTATTCTTCGTTTTCTGGAATTCAATTTGCATGACGCAATGCATTGCAAATGAATTTGTTCATGTAAAAAAATGTTTTGTTGGCAACCCGTAAATACCAGGGTCACGTAAGTAGCGGGCAGATGTAATTGGCAACAGACCAGTGCTATTCTAAAGACTTGGATTTGACGCCATAGCTCCAATCTTACTAGACATAAATTGAATAGTTCCACAGGAACTCGACCTATCGTAATTCCTAAGGACTTAACCACATTATGTGCTTTAGTCGGAAGGCACATTAAGTTGGCAGCCCATTGTTATTTAATCTCTATGCCGTGCGGTTTATTGGAAATGCGCCACAAAGAGAACGCTCTTCCTAACGTCTTGTGTTATAGAACGACTGCGAGCTTGCCGGCAAAGCCTGCCGAATTCTATTTCAAAGACAATTTCAGTGACATGCGTGTCGTTGGAAGGAGCAAACCCCGGTCCTCACTTTGTAAATTATCCTTCAACCCATACATTTTGTTCTCAAGTTAACCTGAGCATTCCTGTGCTATATCCCCCCCCACACACACAATGAACGTTGAAGTATCGTTATCACTGTAATGATGTTATTATAAAAAGTTGCCGATATGTCATAATTATAAACTATTCAACTCAGTGTGGAAATATCGAGCAACATAGCGTCCTGCGAGTGTAGATAACATAGAAACCTCACATGAACACCACTAGTTTACCGGGATAGGTGCCATTGGATGTTACTGATCGGTTGAATTTTGTAGCGTTCGTTTCCAAAATATCACGTCGTCTTTTCATCACTCGAAATTTCTTTGATGTAGACACTCCTTGCGTGGCTGATTTCAATAATTTGAACAATGCCAAACCAGTCTGTCGATGGGTGACCCCTTCTGCCTGAAGTAGGCTGGGTTTATGTTGTGTTGTCTTTTTGTTCATTCCTGCTTTTAAGATAGCGTTTTGTGGACAAAGTGCTAATATACTACTCATGGTTTTCAAGAAAACAATGGCCTAACATCCAAACTCGTCATTTCATGGGTCAAGGCATAGTGTTGCGTCACACCAATCTACTCGTCAATGTCATCGTGTCCTTGAGTGAGTTTGAACGGAACCAATCCAACTTTACAATACCGCAGAGAATACTCTTCATCGTTAGCACGCCTGCTAGTGGAAGCAATTTTAGGATGCGAGGGGAGTCCAGGATTGAAAAGCTCGCATGCTAATCAGACCGGTTAATTCGTATCAATCTGACATTCCTAATTCTTGTCGTCGATTTCCATAGTGTATGTTGATAATTGTCAACCAGGGACGTTCACTCGATCGGCCAGCTATTAATCTGTCCTCGCCTCCCCCCCCCTATCTTCACGGTCTCCTGCAATTTTCGGTGTGCAAGTTGTCAGTCGCGATAGGGTTAAAACCTTTGGCTTCGTTAGCGATAAACCGCTCATCATTTTAGTGCATTGGTACATTAGCGGGGTTGATGCCAGCGGGTTGAGAGGAATGCCATTTCCTTTGTGTTTTTATTAATTAACAACTCATAATCTTGAGCACGACGTAAAACACTAAGGAAATAAATAAATAAATATTTAACAACTCATGCATTCAGTGGTCAGTCAGTGGTTACAACGTTGAACAATATTTGAGAAGATTGTATCGCTTTACGTTTCGCACATGCAAGTCTTCGTGATTACCTGTTTGAAACGTTTCTCGGACTGTGCATGCTACCCCCCCCTCCCTCTATCCCCTCCACCCAAAAACCCTCCACCGTGACGTTACAGGAATCTGAAGACAGAAGCTTTATTATAGCCCCACTGCAGAAGTCGATAATATGAAATTGTGTACTGATGCATTGATTTGATGTTTCATCGCTGGTTGATCTTTAGTACCTACTTCACGGCATGTCCTTGATACAGTAATTGTATAGCCTTCACAATGGATATAGGGGCGGAATACATTGTACCATATGTCAGGGAGGTGAAGCCTTTAGTGAATGTTCCATCTCAACAACTAGCCAGATAACGGTTCAGTCTGGCTGATGCAAAACGTCTGTTTGAACAGCCTAACGCTCTTCACGAGACCATACTTCCTGGATTACATGTAAACAAAAGTAGCGCGAAGTCTGACAAGGAAGATAAGTGCAGACGGCACAAACATTTATGGTTGTATTCCTACCCAACAGCTCGCTTTATCCACTGGCGCCAGTAATAGATGAACAATATAACGTCTTTTTCTTCTGCCGGGGATGGCGTGTCTTGCCCATTATGCTAAGCTTAACGTCGTGTCTTGAGGATCGTATTGTGTGATTTGCATTGTTTCCGAAGATTCAGTCAGTGATAAGGTTTCCCTCCTCAATCCCACACCGGGAAGACAAAATCTGATAATTATCAGAGACTTCGTGAATGGTAACGAATGCAAAATCATATAATATTATAAGTGGTCATGTTTTCTTTGGCTGTTGAGATAAACAGTGGCCATCAAGAGCTTTCAGTACATTGTTAGAAAAGCGCGTGTTTTTACGACACTAACTCTGATATTTCTGCAAGGATTTACCACCACAGTTGCTTTAGTGGTAAAACTCCACTACAATTCAAACATTTAAATATTTTTCTGTCGTTAAGTTTGACTTTCATTGCGCATTTACTTCTTTCATGGGGTTTCGGATAGGTGTCTGCTATGGACTGCATCACCTTTCTATCTCTAGGGTACACGGATATAACCGCGTTAAAACAATATGGACAGGAAGAACAAGGTTATGTCCCTTTATACACTGTGAAGAAAGATTCTAGAGGATGATTTGGTTTGTTTTAGCTGATGGAGAAGCAAGGTCTTCCTCCACCCTGTGTACAACGTGGTTAACCTTTACTCTAGCAAGATGCAAGTTCACCTTCCAGTCTTCCTTCACCTTGTGTATGACGAGCTTGTTCCTTTAATAGGCCTTTAATAGCCTTAGACCAATAGTCGGAAATAACTGGGTTGAAGTGCAAATATGAATGTCACTGACTCTACCTTTTGATTCCATTTATGAAACTGAAGTGGAGTGGATGCATGTTGTGTCAGTACTGGATTGTGCATGATATCCACACAATGAATGAATAAACTCTGAATATGTCTGTTTCACAGTGATGGAAGAAGCCTTAATTGGGGTTGTAAGCAGGCCCTTAGAAACTGACGGTGTAAGGGGCTTTAGGCTTACCCTGAAGATTTCTATTCAGTCTTGTCAACTGTACACATTGGCATGAAGAAATTCTGTATCCGGACGAACTGAAGTCTAAATCTTCATGAACTGGACAAATTCTCCACAGACATTCCGTGAACAAACTTTGCATGGACCGAACAAATTCTATACGAACATGAAGTGTACAAATTCTGATCCACCATGAACTAAACATATTCTGCACCGGTATGAACTTAACTAATTTTGCGCGGGCATAAAATGAGCAAACCCTATACCGGCTCAACAAATTAAAAATTCTGTAAATCACGAACTGGGCTAAACTCTCCACCGACATGAACCGCTGTAAAAAATTCTGTACTGTCATGAATTGGGAAGATTCTGTACTGTACTGAAGTGAACAAATTCGTTGTATTCGTAACTAACGCAAATTTAGAAATTTGTTGATTTTAAAGTGATATAAAATACGATGTATAGCTCAGTTTTGCTATTTTTACCTGCTTTAAAATAATTATTTACAGAAAACGTTTAAAAGGAAGATAAAGAGGTTTTCAGAATGTAGAAAGGTTGACACAAACTTGATGGCTTTTAGCACATTTTCACGGTAGCCTTTGGTTTAGGGCAGTAAGAAACATACAATTTCAATTGATAAGTGTGTGCACGGTGCGCATTTTAAAAGCGATGTTTGTGTGTCGAATGTTCCCAGATAGAAACATGAAATTATTTACAACACAATCATAACTGGTCAGATTTATAATAATGTTTTCCACACTGAATGTAAAACAGTTATTTTCAAAAAATAAGAAGATTCCTATGACGAGTTTGTAGCTTTGGCCATCTCTACTTTCACTTTTTTACATTAAATGATTAAACATTTTGGGTAGAGCATATCATAAAATTTGCGCGATTGTTATGAGAAGAACTGTCGCACAGATTCATTTGTTCACAGTTTTGGCTAAAACTGGATTGTGAAAAATTTGAGCTCACTCGATTTACCATATCACAGAATCAAAATGCGATTATACTCTCGACCATTTCTCATATTTTCAGGTTGCATAACAGATGTAGTCTACTAATCAATAGTAATCCACTACATTAGACGCATAATATGGCTCAGACAAGAACACAAACAGCTGTTTTCAAATATTTTCCTTGGTGTAAAAGCAGCTTGAACAGGAGATGGGATTCTTTCCTTTCATCTAAAGTAATTTCACTAGATGGCAACTTCCCCCTCAAGTGAAGATTTGTAACCAAATGATAATTAATTTCAATCTGTACTTTTGCTTATTTTGTAAATAATACTCCATCAAATCAGGTCGTATTTTAATAACTTATCCTTGGTGTTACCTGTACAGATCGATCAGTTGTGCATCTGGACTGACATTGATTTCCATAGATAAAGCTGTTCCAAGTTTGTCAACCTGTACTGATAACCGACACAGCATCAGAAGTGAAGGAGCGTATGATTATTTATTGACGAAATGTCCGTGGCGTTACATGTCCTTGGGGTTACATTATAATCCTTCGTGTAATGCCACGGGCCAAATATAACACCACGGACAGTATTAAAAACCCATTCGTCCAATAAGATTTCAAGTATGTTAATTGATACTCTAGGGGGAGAAAAATGAAAAATGCCTAGTCTGAGTAAAATATTTAAGGTTGCTATAGATTTCTCTAAAGGGTAACAATGCAAAATGTAGGGATAACAGGCATTAAGAAACTCCCTAGAAGACGGTAACTAAAAACTGAACGATTTTCTTTTCCAGCGCAGTCAAATCCCCCTGTGAACCAGAATTCTGTTAGATGGTGAAATAAGAATCCTGAGGCCTCGACTCTCTAGTAAATGTGATGACAACACAGCATTTTGGGTTATTCTAGACCAGTGACGTCTAATGAATTGCAATAAACATCACTGCGTTTTGACAAACAGAACAAACTCCAAGGTAAACTTACAAGAGGTGAGATTTCACCTGTAATAGGTGTGACTGACTACTGTATATAGATTGACACAACACAGTATTTTCAATAAATAAATCAAATAACATTTACATGAACATTTAAAATAAAACCGTAACCCAGGTGTCAGTGTTGCTCCGGAAGAGCTAGGGCTTGCTTCTGAAAAGATGTTGTTTAGAACTAGCTCTGTCTAGGTTCTAAGTTCATATTGAAAAATAATATAATCATCAGGGATTGTGTTTTTGCATGATAGGGTTTTTTTTATTAAGGTGGCCACATCTGTATCTGTGTTTGGCTCTTGTTCGGCACTGGGCTATTTCAACTGAATTTTCTGTCACAACGGAAGAACGGCGGTACTGAATACAGCTCATTAGTTTCATTGTTCGTTGGTGTTACATGATGTTGGTGTTACAACTCTTGTCCTTGGTGTTATCAAACAAGTAAGTGATAATAACATAAAACAGGAAAATTGCCAGGAACTTCCAAAATGAGCACACAAATAGTGACTGCTGCTGGCGTAATATAATAACACGGAAAGTCAGTTTAATTCTCACAGAATATCATTTTGGCTTTTATAAAATTAGTTTCGATCTGAACACCTAAACACTAGAGTTTGGCAAACATATTTGCCTGTTTCACATATCCAAAGTCAGTTAATATTTTAATCACATATGCACTATCCAATAAACGACTTCTCAGATTGAATTGTTAATGATGGTACATACCACTCAATCAAAGATTTGTGCATAGCAGCGCGGATATCTTTATTTAAAAACTATAGTGATATCAGTAATAGCAGACTGTTGTGTTCTTGACAATTGACCTGATTCATTTAGTGATAATTTGATTAATAAAAGATGGCCTCCTAACAAAATTAGCATGATTTCGTTGACTTCATTTTGGAAAATGTTGTTGCCTTAAATTTGCTGATTTTTATGGAATAGCCCGAAAATATGCAAAAATTTACATTATTTAAAAGACAGCAATACGCAATATTCCAAATAGTGGTTAAGCAATTTTCCCTTCATCATTTCATGGAGAAATCTGTGTTGTAGATTGCCTCTTCCACCCCACACTTTTTAAATTCCAGCTTCCTAGGTACAAATGAGTGAATCTGAATGTAACAAAAGTAGGCGAATATACGCATTGGCAAAGGAACTGGGCACATCTCACGTATGCAACAGGCTTTTCTGGAAAAGTAGAAAATAATGAAATCTTTTTTGTATTACTGACTTTCATTCTTGGCGCACATTGCTTTAGACCTGCATTGACTACTGAATTCTAAATCTATATATAGGAAATTAGAATCCCGCGAATGTTTCGTCTTGGCTCAGCAGGATTTCCTGAACCTCCTTACAGATTTTGCTGGTGTCAAACACTGTGCACATAAATAAAGCGATACGGTGAGACAACCTTTAAACAAACCCACCCACTGTACAAAAAAGCCAACATGCAGTGTGAACTGGCCGTTGTGCTTGTCGTTAATGAAACGTCATTGGATGCCCTAAACTGTTCTTAATTTACGGTACAACCAGCCATGGAAACCCTTTACGTTTATGATGGATTATGACATGGGAAAATAATTCATGAAGCAGGGTTCAGCTTCCGAGATGAAATAATAAACAGTGGGAACGCTTATGGTATCATAAGACATAACCGAAAGCATATGGGAGAGAGTCTTCCGGTTTGTCGTTGGAACGCCTGAGGTCACCATTATTGTGAAGTATGGACAAAGATTTCTCCCTTGGTATATGTGAACTAGTGGACCTGAACCAAACACATATGGGTTCCTAACGACTGAGTTTATGTAAACGAGCGCTCTTCACAAGTGACAATAACACAGTTATTTCTACTTTATTGCGGTCGTAGGAAACGTCCTCTTTTTCACTTGGTAATGTTAACGTTATTTTGTCATTCCAGCCAAAGTTTTTATGTGCTGAGGAAAGAAGACGTTTGAGTAATTTTCCCTTGGTATCTCGTTTGTTCTGATGGCGGTGACTTACTCAAAGAGCGAGTTGCCCTTAATTGTGTCAGGATATTCCAGCCATAAATCTTACTACCTCCGGGGAAATCCTTACCGACGCTTATACGCATACCGGTAACCCACTCAGGGAGTAATAACGTAAGGCTAACATAATTATACCTTTTATCATGGGCAGACACGTCTGCAATTTACAAAGCAGTCACAGGTCAAAAAATCCACTGAAAATTCGGCACTTAATTTTTTTGGGGTTTTAACTGAAACAGTTAAGGTATACTCCGTTGTCTTCATTTACAACGAGTATGACACTAGTATTCGCGAAACTTTAAAAACTTTGCCAAGAACTAAAGAATCAACACTGATGAATTTCGAGTTATGTTACTACGGCAGCAAAGTGAGGTCAGAGTTCATAATGACGTAACCGCTTTTTGTAGGGCTACATGTACCTGCCTATCTTTCAACATGATAGTTGAAACAAAAAAATCAAGAGAGGAAGTTTCAGCCCATTATTGACGTATGACTTCCGTGTAGTAATCGAGTTCATATTAAACTGGAGGTAGGACGTCAATATTTTCGCAACCTTTGGGACTCAAGAGCATAACTGAGAAGATCATTCTTATCCTGTTTAACTAGTTTTCTATATTCCATAGACCAACATATGTCAAAATTGATAAATCGCCGCAATTTGCGTATTCAGTTTCCCGCACTGTGAGGGAGGGAGAGAGGGCGGTTGACGTCATGTTTCAGTTTACATAATTGTCTTATTTACTCTTTACACATTGAAAGTACAAACAAATTTAAACAATTTCATAGCTGGGTCAAAATCGGAAAATGCGGTAAGCAGAGCGAGCCCATGAAAAAGGTGGATTCTCCAGGGCAGACACTTGTACCTTCTCTCACAAGTATTTGTCGTGAGTCTATGCCGTCACACAATCTTCCATCTGCCCTGTTATTTATATTTGCAAAGCGATTGTCAGCATACCCATTGCGAGTCAGGGATTGATGCCACTCCGAAACATGACAGGTATGTGTATGGCCGGTGTAAGAAGTCTGGGTTTCCATGGTTACTGGGATTCTAGCCTGGAAGGTATACATGATTGATGGGCAAGCCAGTAACCAGCGAATAGATGCTAGTCTGTTCTGCACCTTATGGGCCTCTCCCTGAAATCCCGAGGGTCTCAAGGTGTGACATGAAGTGGTAGACTAGGGTAATGGTGCTACCGAAGCAGTTTAAGTGCGTGAGGCCACTGAGCCGCGTGTAGAATGCATTTTGGAAGTAGCTCACGATTTCCTCCGTCAAAATGGCAGATGTACAGTATTATTTGGCACGAAATGCTGGGCTGACATTTGGGTTACTAATTCTGTTCCCGGTATTCACCACCAAGAGAGTTAAGTGTGAAGCATGTGAGCACAGGTATGGAAGACAGATGAACAGAGCGACCCAGTGGCTTCAGCTTCAAACGACTGGGTCTCGTTAGAGAACGACACCGAAGGTGTGGCATTCGCTGAGATGCTCAAGGCTATGAACTGTAAAAAGGACAGCAAGCCGTTCATTTGAGATGGCCGTGGAGTCAACCCTCAGCGTGCTAGTTGTTGTTCTGAAAACAGTCCACGGGACCGCGTTTCTGAGGGTCATGAGGCGATGTCACGAAAACATTCTTGGTGTGAGGGATGCGGAGAAAACAAAAAGATAGACAGTACGGCTATATCTATATACCACAGGAAGTGTTGAAAATCAGAGTAGCAACGTTTCATTGAAAAACTATTTGTACCTGAACAATCATTTTAACGTATTTAGTAATAACAACTTCAATTCTTGTTACTTATCAAGTTTTGTAGGCTATCGGTAAACGTGAAATACTACGACATGGGGGGTCTGCACTTCCAAACATTTCTTTTACCCTTTGAGAAATTCTAAGAATAGGCCATTGAATTTATGATTTACATTTCTATGAATTAGAAATTAGATACATGTATAGATGAAGGGTGGATTCAGTGGCTCGGAGGTTTGAGCAAAGTCTTGTTGATCCACCAATAAGCGTACTGACGGTTCAACCAGTATTTTTTCAAACAATATTTTTGTTCAAACCTCCGAGCCACCGACATCATCTTTCATCACCACACGGTAGCTTTCCAGGAAAGATACATGTACAGACGTGTGCATCTTCTTCAGTACATTTTATCTGTAACAACATAATTTTTTTGCGGAAAACGATATGCATCCCAAAGAAATCAAGAGCTCTGTAAGTTTCCCCAGAATCAATCCGAGAGATATTGACACTTTACATAAGATCACGGGATTTCTACCTTGAGCGTGTGTGCAAAGTTGATCCCGGGGATGACATCACTTTGCGGATCTCCGATGCCGTGAACAGCGTACATGTAGTTTTAGGCTTTCCAGCTGACGTTTCTTCCCGGATAATAATCACATTAAAATTGTTCCAGATTTTCTTGTGGCATTCATAATAACACATAATGATAAAGTATCAGTTTGAGAGGATAATTTGGTGCGAGGTTTGGTTTCTCTGTAATCAAACTAGTGACAAACAAGGCCTCAGATTCTGCCTCCGTCATATAAATAAGGGGTTTAGATTCTCCGAGCCTATGTCTTTCAGTTCGGCATTCAGTGATGTGTATCTGGCAGAAAAGTGGAATGTTCACTTGAGTAAATTGCATGGTCAGAATGATCAAAGACCTTCCAGCATTTCTTTGATAGATCCATTGAGATACCTTGGTTTAATAGGACCTTTTAAAGTATTGAATATTGGCACACCAAAGCTTGTTTAAGTGACCTGCACCTAAAAGCAAGTTTTATTTGATGATTGGAACAATGATGCGATTTTAAGTTCACAGTATGTGTGGCTTTCCTGACAAGGTTGTTCTTACCCAACAAGAACAGCAGTATACTGATAAAGACTCGGTGCGCACTTCATAATCGAACATCACTCCAGCTACATAACAAGAACAGCAGTATACTGATAAAGACTCGGTTCACACTTTGTCACCTAACTCCACTCCAGATACACAGCAAGAACAACAGTATATTGAGAAAGACTAAAAAGAATTTATAATTTTAACGTCATCGTCTCTTGGACCGATAAAGACTTGGTCGTTGGAAATTAGAACATTTATTTATTTATTTGATTGTGTTTTACGCCGTACTGAAAAAATATTTCAGTTATGCGATGGCGGCGAGCATTATGGTGGAAGGACACCGGGCTGAGACGGGGGAAGCTCACAACCATAGGCAGGTTGCTGACGGACCCTCCTATAATGGAAGTCATTATGAGCTGAAAGGAAATCACAACAACCGCATTGGTGAGAGGCACGGGATCATAACCCCCCGCTGGTGCGTTAACCCCTTTGGCCACGGAGGCTCACATATCGGAGAGATACAACTGTAGAAGACTCTGATATCAACGGACAGGGAGTGAAGCAATAAAAAACATTCTCTTAACACCGGCTTGGATATATTTTAGATGAAAATGACTAAGAGTTAATGTCCTGGACATGTACAAAATGTGTACAGGAACATGTATACTTCGTTTGTCATTCTTTTCAGATAAAAGTGCATCCACTATTATGTAGGCCCCTAATATTGTCACAATTTTATAGAAAAGATTAGGAGGATAGTTTTATTATACAACAAACAAGTTTCTCTACCAATGCTGCAGTTTGGTTGGCTAATCAAATGGGGTGTAGGGATTCATATTAGCGTTTTGACAGCTGTCAAACGGGTTGTATTAAATTCAACATGGCTTGTACCAAGATAGATTTGCCATTTTTTATTTAAGTAGGGACACAGGGTTATTCTGAGAAAGTTGTGGAACATGATCAAATAGCCTAAGTGCTTTAAGGTGGCCAGGCCTACCTGTGATTTTTTTTCTCTTTTCAAATGAATGGTTACGGAGCTAATAGGCTTGTGGGATAATAAATTGGCCATTAATATTTTAACCAGGGTGTATGACATGCTTTGACCCTGCTGAGTCTCGTACACCCAGAGCAGCAGGAGAAGTAGGGCCATAGCTTGTCATACACCCTGGTTAAAATCTTAATAACTAATAATGTACCATTTTCGTAAATTTCGTTATTTGAAAGCGTGGGACCAACATTAATGCGAGCCTTTTTATTTATTGAATAGTTTACATGATGTTTACTGTTTCGCTATGACGAAGAAAAGACACGAATGACATATACATTTGAAAACAGGTAGTGAAATATATCATTCTTATAACTTTTAAAAAAATTCACATTCCACAAAAAAAAAATAAACTCGGGATTTATATCGCACGTAAATGCAAAAAAAAATCGCCTTCAAAAAGGTAAACTCGAGGTTTCGTTGCTATCAAGCGGCACGACTTACTGTCAGCCAGTGGAACAGGTGCTTGCTTCTTATCAAGGGACGCAAACAGATACATGTAAGTTTTCCATGGGTGGAGCTATCCCGGACCCCGACATAACTATCACGGACTCCACATAATCATACAATCAATGGGTGCCATAAGATTAGCTCCATTTTGTCAAGCGAACGAAAGACGCCCTAAACAGAGGTAGGTACCATGAGATCTACTGAGATTTGTTAATCTGAGATTGTTGTTTTCATCACGTGGAAGATTACATATGGCGTCAGTTCAATGAAAAAACTGCCGAGAAGTAAGAGGATCAACGATTAACCATGGGCATTAGCATCAGCTTTACGAGACCTGTGTTGAAAATATCCAAGTTACGCAATAGCACGGCTATACCCCTTCACGATTTCACCCTCCCACTCCTGCCTTCTTGCACTCAAACAGCAGCCAACAAACTATAAATAAAATATAATAAATATCTATACATGCACAACATACATAAAACGGTTAGTACTGTTGTAAGATTGATTTAGTTAAGCGCTCAGTGACACTAAAACATGAAGTCCTCTCTAATTGTCACACAATATAATATTTATTTATTTATTTATTTATTTATTTATTTATTTATTTATTTATTTCATTGGTGATTTACGCCGTACCCCTTCAATTTTACAACAACGACCAGCATCATGATAGGACACATGACGAATGTGGCATCACCACTCTGAATCCTCATTATTTGATTTACCATGGAATTCAAATTGCATGACACTAGGTTGATTTTATTTAAACATTTTTTCTCAAGTTAGACCAGGTAATTAGGGTAGTGTATAAGGACATGTTTTTGTGTGATATGCTGCTAAATAAGATGGAATAGGAAGCTTGGAGCGGTTAAGGTAATGGCAACAATATGGAAATCATCTGTGAGTCTTACTGTCCTTTGGTAATATCAAATACACCAGTGTAAATGTCATTTTACGAAATTTAGTTGATTGAAACTGGGGACATGTAGGAAACAATGACATCTTACCCTATAATCCAGTGACCAGATCAATCTGTTGTCATATAGAACCATACTAAATAATGTTTATTTGGCATTTTCTTATTTTTTTAAAGGAACCCTCGCATCTAGATGGGAAAAGGTCCCCCGGTGATGCAGCAGTCAGGTGTAATTTTTTTCGTGCAGAAAAAGATAGAAAATCTACTGGAATGTAAAGTACAGTTAATAAGCAACATATCTGTGAACAATTGGTGTGATTCATACTTTCTGTTTTATCAGAAGGCAAAGGTATGGTCAAAAGCAAATTTCGCTGTAATACGGTGATTTGCTGAGGGAATTCCCATCATAATAAAGATATGATTTCATGAACCAAAATCTTTTGTGCCTATTTGATGTCACACTTCGGAGTTCTAATCTATAGCGAAGCATCATGTTGGTTGACGCAATCATATCTTTGTAAATCGAAAAAAAAAATGAAATATTTCTAGGACCATTGAATAGTATATATATATTATATACTACATTATAATATATTAATAGTACACGATTTGTAGCTCGTTGTTTCCCACATTACAGCGCTAAGTCGTGAGACTAACAGGCCAGAGATCGGTAGAATTCAGAAGTTCGATTCATACGTCTGCCATAACATTTTCTTTAGTAACATTATGCGGAGAAAATGATTGAATTAGGCAAGAGACAAGTCTTATTTGTTTACATTTCACACAGCTCTGTATCACATATGTTTGCAACGATATTAAATATACATGGACAATATGTGGTATATACTTCCATTGAAAAATCAATGCAGCCAAAAATATGAAAGTGGTGTCCACGTTATTTTTCTGTTTCAACGCACGACGTGTAAGGTGTTAGCATATGGAATAGTTATATGCACTTAACGTTGACATAATCGCAATGAGTTAAACTATTATGGAAATGCTGTTGAAAAGAGACAGTGACCTTGTATGTGTTTGAACCCCAAATTTTTAATATAAGTTTTTAAACTGGCTCCTTTTTATAGGCCTCTTAATACCTTACAATTATAATTTTGTGTCCTTGTTTCACAGCCACATTTTACTTACAGAGAACACCATGAAGCAACTGCTCATGTTTGTGACTGGATTGGATGACTCGACTGGATGTCATCCTCCATTTTGATATCTTCCCCAGCCGATCCCGGACTTATGTCACCCAGGATACAATGAAGCAGGCGACCCAAGGGTTAGCTTTCCTACCGCTGATAATTGCAGAATGGAATTCGCCCTTTCAATCATAAAAAAACTAAGAGCAATATTCCATCACGATTTTCCTTATTTACCAATTACCTTAACACGATAACAGCATTTACATAAATAGGGGAACACATATATATAGCGATGACAGCTTTCTGAATTTGCGTCCATAGAGAATTGTTAGCACCTGATAACGTAGAGTATTGCAGGGGTACTCTTGCAAGGAACGCGGCGTTTCATCTAGTGTGGTTTGTAAACTTTTACACCTGTTTTGGTTATAAATTATAATATATGCATTTTGACAATTTAACTGTATTTAAGGCTGCTCCTATTAAATGGTAGACTTTGCATGGTAAATGGTTAATAATGTTTTTATTTTATCCTGCTTGAATTTTAAATGCAGTTCTGTTCAGCTTTAAAAGTCCAGATGATTTTTAATCATTGTTCACTCTCAAAGACAAGTCACTGAAAACAAATACATGCAGATAAATGTACATGTACACGAGATTTCTTGTTCATAGAATGAATCATAATGATAATTTGCTAAGATTTTGTTTGCCAGATATTTTATTTTTCTTTTAAGTTGTTACTGTATAGTAATTTAGAATATCCACTTGTAAAATTGCTATTGTTTTTTATAGGCATATCTGACAGGAACGTACCCGAAATATTTAATGCTGAATGTGGATTCTCCCCAGAACTATTATTTCTCGAGCACATGCCAATGTCGTTAATTAACATGTGCACAGTTTATCATATTTTATATGTAGTTTTGTGTATTTGTGAAACATTACATATCATTTTAGTAATCCTTCCTGATCCATTGTGGACAGATATAGCTTCTGCAAATTACACTCATTTATCAACAGTTAGAATAAAATATTTAATCTGTAAAGAATATCTTTGAATTTATTTTCCAGACTTAAAATTCTTTTGATGGGTTGAGAAACCTGCTTGAATAAATGAAGGTCGGTATGAATTTGCTCGACATATACTTGCCAAGTCCACAATGCTGAAGACGTACTAAATAATAGTTTGCTCGAGTAATCGACCGTTTACTGCTTTACACCCAGAAAATTTGACTTGTAGCATGGAGGTCGGTTGAATGATTTTATTTCCAGATTTTCCCATTTTAAGGCACACACAAACTAACAATTAGTCAGATTCCAAGCCGCAACCTCACCGACAAAGGTCACAGTATTCTTTTAGGTGAGCTCTTTGAACCTGTTAGCCATCAAGAAGTTCAATGACCGAAATGGATAAAGTGCTCCTTTGACACAAAATATAACCTTTGCGATTTCATGGAACGCTCACCATATGTACTATTCCATCGTGATGCTCCCTTCAAAATTTCTACCCATTAATTTGTATGTTGGAAAGGAATATCCATACCACTGGGTCTGAGACTGTAACTTTAAGCAATGTTTTCTTCTGTCTTTCTGTTCAACTAAATATTAGTATTGGGAAACTGCAACTAGACGGGAAATCGTCCCCCTGTCGCTCAGGTCGATTTACGACCTGCTCAGATTGAAAGATCTACTGCAGAATGACACAAGGGCTTTCCTCGGTATGCGGCTGAAGTTGTTGCATAGCTGGTCTTGCCGTGCAACAGGCCAGCAATAAAGAAATAATCTTCACTAATCATGATTGTTCACCCTCTCTTTCTCACACAATAATTTGTCCGTTAATATCTTCTCCAGTCACATCTGTAAGAGTTTGGATTTAAAACAAGTTTAGTTTTGGGAATTATATCATGAATATATGACTGGGACTTTGTGGGACATTTATTAAGGGGAACTGATAAACACATGCCGGTACCTTCCCCACTAGATAAACATTCGACATTCGACACCTAACAAGTGGCGCGTTGACACGGACTGATAATGTAGACAGCATTTTTGACTGCATTGAGGTATAATCGGAAGTATATACTATATATTATCCATGCATATCCATTATAGTTGCAAACATAGGTAATATTGAGCTTTGGAAAATGTAAACAAATAACACTTGTCTCTTTTCTGGTTTAATCCGTAATTCATGTTACTAAAAAGTGTAAGCAAAGATAGGACTCGAACTCCTAATCTTTCGTTGCAGCAGGAGTGTTAGCCACGAGAGTTACCGCTGTATTACGCCAGAACAAGTCTATCCAACCCATAAACTACTGTGGTGAATATACAGTTCCAATGAAGGTTGAAAATATTTCAATTTTTTCGCTTTACAAAACTATGATTACGTGAACCAACATGATACTTCGCAATATATTAGAACTCTCAAGCCTGACATCAAATACGCACAAATAATTTTGGTTCACGCAATCATATTTTTATTATGATGGTAATTCCCTCCTCAAAACGCCCTAAAATAGCGAAACTTCCTTTTGACCTTAGTTTTGCCTACTGATAAAACAAAAAGTAGAAATCACACCACTCCAATTTTCCCCAGGTATGTTGCATAGCAGTTGTACTTCAGATTCAAGTGGATTTTCTCTCTTTGTTTGCACGAAAAAAATTACGTTTCACTCCTGCACCACCTGGGGACGATTTCCCATCTAGATGCAAAGGGTCCTTTGAAGGGAAACGTAGTATATAGTGAATCTACCTCCAACAAGTTTTCGAGATATCAACTAGTAAAGACCTAAGCTTTGTTTCATACATACAAATCAGCTAATATGATTTCACAGGGTGAAATTCTTTAAATCATTTTAATCAACTTATAGTCTTAACCGGAATCATTGTGCATCTATCTATTAGCGTGGGCAATATTTTATCATTTACAGCATTTTTTAAAAAGTCCTACAGTCAGTTAATTCTAAATATGTTGATTTCCCTTCACTAAACATTTATTGGCTTCAACCTTTATGAATTATTTTCATCAAAGTACTGTTTCAGGTAATTCGAGAACGAAAATATAACATGAATTAGAAACCACGTGCTATGATGTCTGTAACCAGGAAACTAGCTGTGGCTGGTTAAGCCGTTCACATGGAGGGATTGGTAGGTTGATCCGTCGAATTCAAGTATCGGAATGAAAACAGGACATGCACTATTTAATGCTTTTTAATGTTTTAATAAAACACGATTCATATTAACCCATCTGGCAGGAATCGTACTTAGCCTTACAGGGAAAAACATGATATTCATGGAAAAGATATGCATGAATCTGTATTTGTAATAGTCGCAGATTCATTGTCATGACAAGTGAATTACATGAAGGCCGCTGAGATTGTTTAGTGCGTAGAGCGTCTGCCTCGTGTGCCAAAGGTTAAAACCCGGGGCATGATGCTGCAATGAGGCAGGGTTTAAATATATCGCCACCGGAACTGGCATGCTGCAAAGAAACATTGTGATGACCGAAATATATTTGAACGTAACAATACTTTGCATACAGTTCGAGCAGGCAATATCTTGACATACTAACAGCGATAGTTTGATGCATTCTTCGTCAAAAATTATATTACATACTTTAGAATGCTTTAAACTGAGGTTATTTAAAGAAAGACAATGACAGTGGGGGGAAGAACTTTACATCTTTTGCTTAACCATAATAGCGAGGCAGTTATTGGACATTAATACTGCACTTAGCTATGACAAAAATTTCTTGTGTTTAAGGGAAGACTGACAATATTCAAACACATTCGTTCAGATTATTCCCATTTATAAAAGTACAACTGGGCATGCGTTACACGAATATATATTCGTAAATATATATTCGTAAAACACTGGTAAATTACCATCAGTCTGCTTCATGGCCCAGCTCCTATGTTAGAAGGATACAAATACAGCTTTGGTTGTCTTTGGTGGTTGTCTCCCGGTGGTATGTTTATACATATTTGGTAGATATATGATTCATATCAGATCGTTGATTGAGTTTCAGCTTCCGCTGAACAGTCACCTGCGTCCACTGGTCGACTGGTACAAACGATCCTCTGATCCCGACATGTTATGCTGGTAAATGCATTTGTTCTGCCTTACCATAACATCTGCATTCCATTGAATGCATATCCCAAACTTCGACTACCTTATAGATTAAATTACAGCAAAGATGTTGGCAGACAGTAATACGCCCAGCTCACATGCATGACAATTTTTGTCGATTTTTCCTAAATTTATTACCCAAAAATGCCTTAATTTGTTTTTGTTGGACTAATCAGATAAAATAATTTAGATTCTAGTGATTATCGTTAATCTTATGACTGTATTTGTCGACAGTTTACTGTCATTGGCCATACATTGCAAAATATAGATTACTAGTCAGTTAAATTAAGTGTTATGTTACATAAACGCACATTAAATTGTACAACCCTGAAAAACAGCCATAAAACTGAACCAGTTTATTTGGAGTCATTAATCAGCAGGGCTTAACCTATAGTGTTGGCGTGGTTTCAAATTAATCTTTACGTAAGCCCATCTAAATCCGGAGTTTATTTTTTGGGGAAGGTGAAAAAAAATATTTCCCATTTCCCTTTTAGGGCTCCGTAGTCTGACGTTCAGGTAGAAAGACAAAATCCGACGTGACGGATGCCGAAAGTAGGTGAGGCGTTAAGGTGGAAATGTCGGCTGTAGCTGATGCATCAAATCATTGGGTAAAAAAAATTTACATCAGTGTATATGTATTTGTAATTCATATTTTAGTATCGTTATAGATTCCGCGCGTGTAGCCAACTGAAAATACCTCAATGTTCACTTCGCTTAATTTGATGCAGTTTTGGACCCTTTGGAGTCTTGGCTTAGGTATGAAGGACCATCCCTACTGCTGATGGTACAGTTGAGGAAAATAGTTTGCTAATGAATCCAAGCAAAGTAGCAACACTATTTCGTTCCCGTAGGTTAGAGCGCTAGAGCAGCGCATTGACCCAGAAAGCTCCCACCAATCCGGCCGCTGAGAGTTCAAGTGCAGTTCATGCTGGCTTCCTATCCGGCCCCACGGGCGAAGGTCTGCCAGCAACCTGCTGATGGTCATGGGTTTCTCCCGGGTCTTGCCAGGTGTCCTCCCACCATAATGCTGGCCCCCGTCGTATAAGTGAAATATTTTTGAGTACGACGTAAAACACCAATGAAATAAATAAATAAACTATTTAGTTTCTCGAAAGAAGTCTCACTGTCAAACTGCTCCAAGCATATAAGACTGTGACAGTCTGTACTAGGGTCTGATTTCTAAACACGGTGTTTCCAAAAAACTTTGTCCAGTTTACTTATTTATTTGATACACCTTAATATTTCTAAGGTGTATGAATGATTTTATTGGTTGGTACATGAATAAGAGAAAACAAAACCAAAATGATGACTGCCACACTTTTCTCGCACAACAGGCCTATTTTAGTGAATGAATAAGTTTATAAGTATAAGTATACCACCGCCTTGACAGTAGCATCAGCCATATCGTGCCGGCAGACGTATATGAATGACAGTGCCGACACCCTGGCGTTAACAACGCACAGTTCATCCTCTAACAAACCAGTCTCTTTGGAAACTTTGCTTTTTGGGGTGTTCTTAGTGTAAGACAGAAAAAGCCTAGCTGGGCCTTCATAGAAGATGAAAAGATATCCATTTTTCTTTAAACTCATTGTTTGTCGCAAAGTGGGTATGGTGTCACTTTGTAGTAAACTAAATATACACAATGCCTCAGGGGCTTTTACAGTGGACTCTTCCTCTGTGTCATATTGCATTAACAAATGACAGAGCATCAGTAACATTTAACAGCCTTTTCTCATCAGCCCTTGGGAGATCTTCGGTGGGGGCGCCTGTTCCAGATAAATGAGCCCTGTCGTGTAACTTTTCTGGGAATTCGTTGAAAGCAAGGCCACGAGGATGAGACCTCCTACTTGGTTTTTCTTCTACATTCTACTAGCCAACATTCTCAATCAGAGTGAAAAGAGCACATGGCCAACACTTCAATCCTTTCATCTCGCCACAAAGTACCTATTTTCCGGCGGTTTCTAAGACATTTGCAAATATTTGGTTATAGTTGTAACCACCTAGAAGATGTACATGTAAGTATTTCCCAATAAATCTCATTAACACTGGAATGGCATCAGCTGGACTGAAGCCGTTCATAAGCTGAGTAAGAAATTGACCTGTTTTAGCCTCAGCTACTGTGTGGTTTTATACCACGCCTAGTACAATAACGTCATCTTCTTGCTGGTTTGGCAGATCCGGGTGACCACGTAACACGAGAGCCTGTTTAAGTTGTTTTCATTTATAAAGACATGAGCACAACTCTCCGGGCTTTATGTATGTGGCAGTCTCCGAGGTTTCTTTATCTGGGAGCTATGAGCATGAGGGCATGGACACAGGTCCCTATGCTTTCAATACCCAAAGGCATGTACACAGGTTCCAGTACTTTTTATATTTAAGGGCATGGACATATAAACCCGTGTATTCTGTACCTACGCGTATGAACACAGGTCTTGGTGCTTTCTATGCCTAAGGGCTTGAACACAGGTCACCATGCTTCCTATCCCAAGGCCTTGAACACAGATGGCCGTAAGGCTTTTGCACCGAAGGACATAAACACAGACCCTCCCTCGCCCCGGTCCATCCCGCCTCGTTATTTCTCTACCAATATGTAATTACCTGAACACGTCACCGTGCTTTCTAGAGCTAAGGGCGTGGGCACAGATCTCCGTGATTTCTACAACTAAAGGCTACAACTAATGACATCATCAACATATCTCCGTGTGCTTTCTATACGTAAGCGCATGAACACACATCCCAGCGCTTTCTATAAATGAGCGCATGAAAACAGATCTTCGTGCTTTCTATCCCTAAGGCTTCTATTCTTTAGAGCATAGACTCCCGTGGTTTATATACCTACATTTAATGTCCAGGGCAAAAATCTCCTTGCTTTCTTTACCCAGGGGTATGAACACAGAAGACGGCAGGATTGTGTGGATTCTTTGGATTGTGTGGGAGTATCTTAATTTGGTTTAATGCAGGAAAGAATTGTTTGCTTTCTGTACTTTGGTGTGTTAATTCAGGAAAGTGTGCTTTATGAGCTGACTGAAGGGAATCAATAAAGTGTGACAAACCCTTCCATGGCAATTTTGAAATTATTTCTGTATGCTGATACTTTCTCTGTCTTTTATCTTGTTTAGTAAGACAGCCGAATCATTTGGCTAAAGTGATTTGATCACTCAGACTACTAAGGTCGTGTAGTGGGAATTACATAAGTAAGAAAGAAAAGATTATTCCAACCTGAAAGGCTTTGTTATGCAAATGACAGCGACGTTGTTGAAAAGGGCATTATTTATTCAGAGCCAGGAAATTTTCTCTCTTGTAGCCGCCATTGTCGTCGCAAATCCTGCACAACTCCTCTGTTAGCGCGGAAAAGTATTCCCACACAAATGACAACAGCTGTCTCATAAATTCACATAAAGGAGATTAATTGTAAGAGAGAAGCATGCATATATATAGACTCCGTGACGATTGTCTGATATTGCTGGTGGGAAAGAAGATAAAAGATACATCAATATCTGATGGGAAACCTCACCATCCCCCAAACTTCATCACGGGTAAACTGGCTAGCGACGAAAGTGGCGGATCTCTCCTGCAGGGAACCTATTGCTGTTCTGTACCTATTAATTGTCTGGTTGGGAAAGTGGGGATATCTCGGATATCTCATTCGCTTGGGCTCTCTCACGCGTAGTCTGTATGGTAGGAGCGTCTGGGACTTCACTTTCCCACAGAATTCCTCAGGCTTTGACTGGGTGACGGCAAAAATAGGTGATACACCGATAGGGAGCCTCACTCTGCTTAAGACATCCTTACATGTGGGCTGTCACCGACGGGGAACCCACAGGCTCCATCACGCTTAGTTTGGGTGATGGGGAAAGTGGGTGATACCTCGGTAGGGAATCTCGCTCTGTCACGAGTTGAACTGGCAAGAGGTGGGCCTGAATATGGTATCTCAAGATGAGGCATATAAAGAGACTGTATTTGCTGTCTTCCACTGAGGCGCAGGAACGGAGAGCTCTACATGCACGTGGTCTCAGTGATCGCTCAACCCGTGTCTTGTTTGATCTTTCCGATCATCTTACCAATCTATATTAATTAAGCCTCCTCGGATAACTGTTGTTTATCCACTGTGTTTTTTTTTCTGTGGAAAACTCAGATGCCAGCATCAATCATTTAGGGTTACGTAACAAATTAGGGTTCCTGGTTCGTTTCTTATCAAATCGAGTATGGCCAATCTGACGACTACACTAGGAAAATACATTTTCTGTTTTCATGTCGAAAAGCTTTAGATGGAGAAAATTCAAGTAGAATTCTGGGATGTTATTTAATTCTTTTTATATATTTGTAATTTTTTCTTTCTAAAGACAGGCTAGACAGGCTGTGTGTACGACGCATACAGTTTCTATCAGGTCAATATGGTGGACACGAGGAGTGAATGCTGGGGTCAAGGCAAAATGGCTTCTATCCTCCTGCATCCCAAAGTTTCACGACAACCTGGGAGCAACGCATGTCAAAGACCACTTTCGGTTATTATCAGTTGGTCGAGCACTGGTTAATGCCATGGTGTTAGGCAATTCAACCAAAAATTGCTATGTTTTCAATTTGAGACAAGTAACGTAAAACCCTCATCTCTGAAGGATACTTGGGGATTTTTAGCAGCAGATGTACAGGAGAACGTCAGAGGGTTTTACGTGATCAAAGAGTGTGAAGTCATTTGATGCACAGGTTTTCGAAACGGACTCCTTGGCAATACCGACTACCTCTAAAGGCTTAATTTACATCAAAGTCTCCCTGTCGGACTGAGCATAAACGGATGCGTCTGGAGTTTATAGCTGGGAAAATTGTAGCAAATGACATGTGAGGAAAACTACCACCCATTTACGACATGAATTATCAGCATTTTTTCTTTGTTGCCAGGCACCGTAGACACGATGCATAATACCCCCAGATGATCAAGTGCTAAAACCTGTGTTTGACACATACTTGGTACTCCTAGACTTCCACTAATTCCAAAGTCGTCATCTGAGAACGTTTGTCAGTGCCTCTGAATATCCTTGAACTATTATCTGTGTCAGTAGCAGATTCAGATGGCTGTGAATTTGACCTAAACTACATCTGCTACCAACATTACTTGCCACATGAGTTACAATCCAAACATACTGTAATTATTGTGCTTATGAAAACTATACAGTAATTGCCTGCGCGATGGTCAGTTTCATTCGTCTCAAACAGTTATATCACAGGCATAATATACTAATTTTGTGTATTTCATAGATACCGTGTTGCATTAATGTCTTATCTACGGTAAACCAGGGTAAAGATATAACCCCTGTAGACTTGTGTAAAGACATATCTCCGGTCTACTGCCTTCAGAGATATCTCTGTTAGACCTTCGTAAAGATATTTCTCTGGCAGACCTGTATTAACACATATCTGCATTAACCTTTACATTTCTCTGGTAGTCTTGTAATGCCTGCGTAAAAACACACGTCATAGACCTGTGTATTTTTACAAAAGATAAATCTCCTGCAGACCTGTGTAGAAACCCCATTTCCTGCAGACCTGTGTAAAAAAATCACATCTCCTGTGGACTTGTTTATAAACCCTTCCTGGAGACCTGTGTAAAATCATTACTCTGATAGGCATGTATTAAGACATACCTCTGACAGACACGTGTAAAAAAAAATCTCCGATAGATCTGTGTAAACACAAATCTCTTCTAGACTGGTAGAATTTTTCTTTACAAGTAGGCTCGTGTTATCTGCGGTAAACCTGGTAGGCCTGTATTTATTGAAACATATCTTCGTACACCTCTGTAGAGACTTTTGTCTGGTAAACCTGTGTTAAGACACTCATCGACAGACCTGTGTAAAGATATTTCTTGGTAGGCCTGCATTACGACATTCTTTGCCAGTTAAAAAATATACCTCCAATAGACCTGTATAAACGAATATATCCAATGAACCTGTGTAAAAATATATCCCCGCAAGACCTGTGCAAAGACATATCTGTAGTATTAATGTCTTAAGGCAAACCTCTCGTACCTCCATTTAGAGCATGGTATTACCTTTGTATGGATAAAAACATTGATGACTTCATATTTCCGGTTGAACGCTTTCCTTACATTTTGGCGTTACCCTGGCATCTTAGCCAGTAACATTACCCGACATCTTAACCAACAACATTACCCTGACATCTTAACCACGCTCTTTACCTTAAATCTCAGCCCGTGAAGTTTATACCGTGATTTCTAAGTCAGTCACATTACCCTGATATTTTAGCCAGCAACATTACCCTGACATCTTTGACACTAACATTTCTCAATATCCGATATTACCATGACATCTTTATAGCCAAAAACATTACACTTACACTTTGGCCTGTCACACTGTCGTAACATCTTAGTTAGTCACATTGCCGTGTCATCTTGGCTACTCACATTACCTCGACGTGTTGGTCAGTGACATTACCCTGGTACCTTAGTTAGAACATTACGCTGATAACACAGCAATTTACAGTGCATTAAGCTCTTATCTGGTCACAGAATCCTGGCAACTTAGTCAGCTTCATTATCCAGAGATCTCAGCCAGTAACATTGCTCCTTCACCAATCAGTTGCATAAATCATGACATCTCAACCAAATGCATTATCCTGACACTTTGGTCAGCTACATTTCCCAGATATCGGATCCAGAAGATTACATTACCCTTACATGTCGGACAAACATTTCATCACGACAACTTACACCATGCTGATTAGTTAACAGTTTGTATTTTTAGCCTTTTCTCTTCACAGTACCAGCTATAAAGTCTCTGTATGGTGATGATATAATAAAGCTAACAGCCAGTCGACCAAGGATATGATTTTACTGTAAAACATTGGGAGAGCCTAAACTCCTTCTGTGGGTAACAGGTGAGTGAGTGAGTGAGTGCTTGTTTCACGTGGTACTTAACAATGTTTAAGTCATATGACGACGACTGTGTGAAAAGGCCGACCGTTACCTGATGACGAAAGACCAGATCGATGACCATTCTGAACGCCAGTCTTTGACCCTGCGATTACGTAATGTAGTTCCGTGGTTGAAAGTGTTCTAATTGTATTTGATGTGCACGCACCCCATGGGAAATTAACGAGTCTCGACAAAGATTATATATTGGCTGGATGAATTCCAAGAGGAGGATTTCTTATTTATGGTCAACACCAGATGTTTTGTCCGTCCGAGAAGCGCTGATATTTCGGCCATCAGCATAGACACGTACGGGATCTCCAAACATCTCCGGGGATCGCAGTTTATTTGGGCATATTCCATTACTTACCATGATTGCCAGACTTTAATGAGAATTACGAGATTTCTGGATGGACGGTAACTATACCGTGAAAGTCTTGTTATCCGTTGTTGTCAATAGGATTCATTTTTGATACTGTTCAGTCAGAGAGCGTTTGGTATTGCAGCTGTGACGCAATTTTGCTAATGAAATATAGTTTGCTGTAAAAGTGGAAAAGCACACTGTAGCAAAGTAATTTAGTAACAGTGAGAACAAAAAGATAACATTCGAACTTTTGTACGATAATCAGACCGAACAACAATACAAGTTCTTCATCACTATACGGAATTCATAATGGTACTTACGTTCCAGTGTAGGAGACCGTTACCTTTTAGTAACATAGCGGAAGTGTTATGTCGTCTAGTCAATCAGTCGCATGATATATATATATATATGTATCGTTAGTAATGCAAGATGTTCTACCACGGTCGTCGCGTTAATCAGTGAGGTCAGTATTTTTTTCTTAGGTTTATGGATGACGAGCGCATTGATAATCCACGAAGACGCATGCTTCATTAACAGAAGACCTGTCTTTTCAAAATATTAAATCAAATAAGTGCATGGCGATATGGATATTTCTCAAGGTCGCATGTTTGATTTATACACATTTACACACATACACGAACAGGGTTCATAAGACAAATTCGTAATATTCCTGTCAAGGGCGTTAATTTGTTGTGCATCATATTGTGCTTGGCTCATGATCCACAAAGGAACTAACTTGTGTTACCACTCGCCTATTATTTTTGTCCAGTCACAGATCAATAGAAGACAAGACTCCATGGACGTGGCTTGGTAATTTGGTATTTCTCTTGTCAAGTTTTGAGCTCTTATTCACTACATTTGTACTCACAACCTTAACTGTTTGTTAGCGCGTTATGTACACAGTCAACGAGGGAGCATATTTCAGGCAAGACTAATGTTTCCGTCTTCCGGGATGATTTTAAACTCGCTGAAAAAAATGATTTTCAATCATGTCAGAAATTAAATTAAATCGTTTCATTACCCCGTAATCTCCTCGTACAAGGCTAGCGCCTCCGTATACAAGTTACTTATGCCAGATGTGATGTGTAAACAAAAAAGCAACATCAAAAGGTAAAACAATCTTAACGTTTTTCAGTACATTTTTTCAGTAAACGTTGAGTTTAGGTGCGCATTGTTTTTTATACATCACATATGGCGTTGGTCTGAAACTACCGTGATATCGGAAGAGACTAATATCAAGTCTTCTGTTTCTCATCCATGTAAGAGCTTTTCCCAGCAGTAATCGCTTATTGCTTTTATTGCCAATAAATGTTGTTGAAGCTCTCGCTGAGATTTATACGTACAGGCGTGGCAAATGAAGAAAGAACCATTCATGTCTTATACGCTTGTTTCCTTCAATCTACCTACGCTCGTGTCTTCACCTTTCCGCAGTTCCCTTCCAGATTCTGTAGTCAGTTACTGTTAACATGGCTCACCGTGAGCCAGGCAACAGACACACAACTAGAAGTAGCCCACGCATCATTGATCTGATCAAATAAGGTCACGTTGACGAAACAGTTGCGTGCTCCCCAGGCTTCAGGACAAAGGCCTATCAATTTACACCTTTGTTGTGAGCGTTACAAGTATGTAAAGCAATAACACGTATCATGTATTAACACTTACGAGGATGAATGCATGCAAAATCTGAAAAAAAACTTCTGCGGGGATTTAGATAATTTAGTGTGATAACCTCAGATGTTTACTGTGAATATTCGCTAATGCTTCAATGTTGAAAAAATAGCATTTGAAAACAATATATTCCAAGCTCTGGTACATGTTTCAGTTACTTTGTAATATGCTATAAATCACAATTACATGTATTTCGTCTAAATCCTGTGATAGTGAGCATGGTGTTTTAGAGTGAATGTACAGGAGTCAAAAATAACTAAACTGCTGTAACGACGGTTGCCTTTCGTGGTAGCAAATAAGGACAGAGTGTCCAGAACCTGCGGGCCTTTATTTCGTTTTGTGTCTAATTCCTCTTAACCCGGGGATAGTACCTGTATATTCATCATGTTAAGTATGATCGCCATTCATTGCATAATTGTGAACAGTTGCAACCAAAACGCAACTGAAAGTTTGCTTAACGACACCACATATACTAAACTGATTTTACTGCTTTTATTCTTTCGCGTAGAACAATCGATACATCTGTTCGTCACCATTAAAAATTGCTTCTCTTTGCATGGATATTTTTCTATATTTTGCATACTTTCTTCGTTATTCACACTGTAAAAATGTCGGCTATCGTGTTTATTATTATTTTACGCGTGATTAATATCTGATGCATAAAAGTGTTTATAAGATAAACATCGAAATTTACAGTGTATTTGGTCGTGTCATTTGTCTTGGTGAGTTTTCACCAGGAACGCCTTTTTGGATGACAGCTGGTATCAGCACTAGATCTGTTAACAGAGAACAACACTGATGTTCAGGCTCTGTGAACGTAGGCTTTAATGAGTACTAGATCTGTTAAGTGGAACAATTCTGATGTTCGAACTCTATGAATCAAAGTTTTAAGGAATACTAGATCTGTTAAGAGTCGAACAACTCTCAGAATGATGTTCAGCTCGGTTAATCAAAGATTACTGAGCATTAGATTCACACTCTGTTCAAACTCTGTGAGCGGAACCTTTAACACTATAGCTTTTAACAGTAGAATCATCCTGGTTTCTTTTTTTAAATCTTTTCAGCCTGACCTAAATCCTCAATCTTTGTCGAGGGAAACATTGATTTACATTAGGATCCTTTCAGTAGAAAACCTATTCCGCTCAATCTCTCCTGTGGAATGATTAAATATGAACTATTTTTTTTTCGAAGAAGGCGAATATTCAAATGTTCTATTCACATCAAGGGAATTTTTTACATACTTTAGGTCTGTTTGCAGTACAAGAATGCACATGTTCTGCAGTTTGTGATCACATATACTCTTACCTATAAGAGGTCTGTTCACTAAATAAGAACACAGATTTCGTAAACATACATTAGATGCGCTTTTTCTTATGTGCTACGAACAAAAGAATCCCAAATAAATATATACTAGATGAAATGTTGGGCTGTTCCGTAAAGCTAAAGGAAGTCTGTGCAAGGATTTTATCGCGTAGACTTGCACAACCATAAATGTGCCGCGCGTCTTGGGAATAGACAGGCAGAATTATCTAGCTCACCTGTTTACATGTCATCGATTGCCGTTTGTGGACGAAAAATGAGTGGCCGTAGGCAGTGCTGCATGGCTAATGGTTGGTAAGGCTATCTACCCTGTCCTATGCCATGCGGCAGAGATGAGCGTTCGATAGACACAATATAGTGAACTTTAAGGTTGCCACCGTACCTTCTAGGCGCGGGTTAGCCCACATGTTGTCCTGAAGACAGTCTTAAGTATTAAGTCTGTTTTCTTGGAACGAATATCTAGCTGGTTTCTTTCAGTGCAACTAACAACCAATGGTAAAAAATTTCCTGAACGGAGTCCTCTAGAGCAGTCGATCGTGTTTGGCTGGTGGATGTAATAGACTGGTATCTAAAGATTTGGTTTATGCGTTAAAAATCACAAAGAATATTCACGGGAACACCATACTGGAGATTGTACTCTAAGGCCGAAGAAAACAGCGCAGCAAGGCATTTTGTTGAATTTCACGGACAATTATAAATTTAATGCTATATACAGCCATGTAGGTACAGCGATGCTATAGGGTGACAGCTATGCATGTTATTTACATACAGAACGGTCGAGTGATCTGCTGGCCATTACACTAATGCCTCGGAGACTCACAACGGCTTCCATCATACAGTAAGCCGCAACAGTTTCAGTGAAAATGTTGTGAGTACTATGTAAAATGCACCAATTAAATAAATAAATGAGTTAAATTCAGAACGACGGAATGGTTTCGTACGTTCGTCTCTGATACTCCTGTTGCCCTGAGATCTCGAACCACCAATTTTCTTGGGGAAAGTAATTTTTCTTGTCAAAGGTCAGTTAACAAAATTTACCCTCCTATGAACATTCCAACTCAGCATAATATGTATGAATACGAGGAACGAGGGAAACATAGAAAACTGTTCGAACATAAAAACGCGAAACATTTGTATGAAAAACAGGTACTGATAATTGCAACTGTTTGTTAAATTGTTGTCTTTCAGAAATTCATTATATCTGTGAGAGGAGTAATGTATAGTATACATCAATCTTATGAAAGTAACACGTCGCTAACTAGATCTGAAGCCACACCTGGTGCCAGTCAGGCATCGGAAAAATGGCTGAAAAAGATGATCTACTCTTCCCCAAATACGCGAGAATACAACATTTCGAATGAACTAACAGGTAATAGGTGGGGAGACTGTGTTTCTCTGGACCTAGTTAGTTACATATCAGTGCAAGGAGCGACAATTATATCTAGTTGTTGTGAGATTTCAATTAGAATGGTCAATGTTAGTGCTGAGAAATGTTTTGCGACTCTAGTACTCCTTACAGATGGTCTCACGTGAAGCGGGGAGGTTTTACCAAGGCCAGACGTCCCACTTCCGTTTTAATCAGACACCATTAACAGTCAAATGGCATCAACAGTATGAACTTTTCAGGTTACGACGACCGAATATCTGTAAAGTAACTCAAGAAGGGTGACCACCTTTACACATTTCGTCGGATTTAGGCCTACTCATGTGGGGTAACTGACTGTGACTACTTGTTTTAAACATAGTTTGGTTACTTCTGCCAATGATGCTATGTTTCTGTCGGCGTTTATTATACTCCATATGCCTGTCTGTCTGTCAGCAATTTTACAGGAAAGGCTCGCACAGGTTTGGTAGAAATTTTGATCACAGATTGCCCTTAGGCTGATTGGCAATCCATTACATTTCGGACGTGATCAGGATCTGAACTGTAAGCGATTCAGATAAGACACATGTAGACAAATATTTTTTTTATCTTGCAGTAATGTTTAGCAGAGTATTGTCTGTTTGCTGCAACTCACTGAATTTCATACTACGCAGTACCATATACGACAACTCGATTAGATTAACAGCTAACAGTCCTAGAAGAGTTCTCTACAGATCATTTAACGTGGTGTGGAAAGATCCTAGACAAACCCCTTTATTTTTATACTACCCCAGATTATATATGGTGTAAAGTTAGCCAAGCTTGGAAACCTTGTAGGACTTGTCCTTTATGTGTATTCATGTTAGAGAGAAACGTCTAGGTTTCACCGAGTCGAAAAATACGACAAGCCGATTACCATAATACAGACAGCACAACCTGTAATTCCAGCTCTCAGTTATACGTTCGTTAGTCCACAAATTGGTTGTATCTCTCTGTGTCTGGTGAATTTAGATGAAATAAGGTTGAAAAACTGTGTGTGTGTCACTCAGTGTGTCCACACGTAAAATGGGGAAAGAAACTAACCGTGGAACAATTTCCTCTTAGAGCTAAGGCCATATGAGTTAACATGACAACTTCTGGGATGATGTGTAATATCTAATGATTGATTGCGGCTCCAGTGATCTTAATATTTAACTCATTTCCTGGAATTCAGTCGTAGCCATTAGTACACTTAGACTCAGAACTTGATAAAAACATGATTTGAAGTTTGTTAACTGAATTAAAAAGTTGTGAATAGTTGCCGTTGATGACGGCGTCAATGCGTGCAGGCTACATTGCCAACAGTAATCGAGTCCACTTCAAATCCATACCTTTTTTGAATATTTTACTCAAAATATATGTCACGAAAACAAGACGGATAAGTATGAATCACGTTATCTGTGCCTTTTTAATCTGTTAATTACAGTATCACAGGAAAAGTTCACAACCATGTGTTAAAAAAACCTGAGGAAATATATAGAATCAAAACAGATGAAGTGAAACCGAAGTGTTCTTTGAACATTTCCGGGTGTCTTCATTATCAGGCCTCATCGACGTCTTTTCCACTGAAAGTATCATCATTTTTGCATAGCAGTTCTTCAAGCAAGTTATCCCTATTGAGCTTCTATCATGGCCGGTCTTTTGATCTTTATATCCCCAATCAATATGAAGTCGACAAATTGTCTGTGACCCCCGAGAAGGCCGATACAAATGTGTCACGACAAGACTAGAAGGACGTGTGCACATCACAAGAGGAAACAACAACGTCAAAGGGATTTGGTCCTCGTTATGGGTTATATTACCTGATTGTCCTTATACTTGATTCAGCGATGGCCAGCCAGCAACCGCAGACCAATTTATCCGTCAACGACGATTGTTTATTCCTGACTGAAAGTAACCTAAATTACAACAGGGTGAATAATAGCACTCCTTGTCAAGCGCATCTTTTTTTTTTGCAATAAGATCAAATAAAGGGGCACAAAAAGGGAGATGCCCAACATTGAGCTGTTAGCATTAAATGAGACGAAAATCCACGCTAAAAATCAATCCGGGAGGGGAGGTGGGTGCTGATTCACCGCTGGGATCAGTTGGCCGTGTTTAGAAGAGAGGGCAACACGGGATTACTCCAGGTCTTTTGGAGGGAGAAGTCAATTGGAGTACATGTCTGGTTGGAAATGTGTAATGTCAGATCATTCCTTGTCTGTTTGGCATAATAAGACATTTCTATATTTGGAAGTAAAAGCGAGAGACATGTAGAAACACGGATAACAAACTAATATTGCTATTGGCTTGAATGAAATCGGACAAAAGTCTGTAAGTGTAAATAATGTATTCTTAGTTGCAAACAGGATTTTTCTGTCTTAGCCATTACCTCAACCCAAATGTTCGTTACCTATGAAAAGCAATTGGCTTTGTGTTTTAGAAGGGTTGTCGTCTGGTCCGAGGTCATGACCTACTTCAGGTTATCGGTAAATGAAGATTATATCTGTATTACTATACGGCCAATCTTTATTAAAGGCCAGAGACATCTCCTTAATGGAACAAACCGATGTATTATCCTGCTTTGACACTCAAATTGTAAACATTCTGTTGTCGGAGCAAAATCAGCTTCTTAGCATTATCTTAGCATCATAAAAAAACGCACTAGATTGGACACTTTTATATTAAAAATATAGTGACATTTAACGAACTTAAGGGACAAATTTTCGCAGTGAAATTTAATATTTCAGTTGAATTCATTTTTACATTACCAAACGAGCAAACATATGACACAGTCTCAGAAGTTAGAAATAACAGGATCGGTGAAGTGAAAGGAAATCGGTTGTATTAAATCAATTGGTTGAAACGCCACAGCAAAATGGCGTGAATGGAATTAAAATTCATTTGCAGGGAGAGTGAGGTTACATATGGATATCTGTTAATTATAATCCCGTTTTTTTCGATACGGGTTTTCAAGAAAATCAATATCTTATTAGTGTCCATTCTCCCCGACCATGGAATTTAGAGTGCTCTAGGAGAAACTCCTGTGATTGGTGGCGAACAAACAAATGTGCTTAGTCCATCCATAAATGTGATTCGATCTCAAGTGTTCCTAGACAAAGTATCGTACGTTATCATGGCTATTAAGAATTTGAGCTAAGCAAATATTTAATCTTCTCAAAACAAATGATTTTGGCCGTTTTACTCAATGTGTACCGCCGTTTGACCACCTTTGCATTGGGTATGTGTCGTAGAAAGAGATTGTGCGTTGTGCTTTGCATCACCTGCCGGTTTCCCAATTGAATTGAAATCGAGGACGTAAAGGCAGATTCCGTTTCAAAGGCGTCCTGTCGGGTACAAGGATATTGAAGCAGGTACGCAATTGACAACATTGATTGTCGATCTAGACAAGCAGTGAGGAAACATGTTTGGCAAACAAATGGAGAAAAACATAAGCACGGGTAGCTCTGAATTCAAACGAGGTTGAGAAATGTCAGATGATAAAGAGGTCTGTATTCAGAGGTATTTTGAACCTCATGGCAGGCCCAGTCGATGGGAAGGACACTGTGCTGTCATCTCTTCTCATCGACTTTCTGGAAGAACATTTTGTGGCAATGCAGTCATTTAAAAAAGAAGAATGTTTGGGGTGGGGAGGAAGGGGGGAGGGTCATGTCATTCCCGGACAAGGTATGGAAACATCTAGTACAAGTGTCATCGGTTTCCAATGAATGGGCTTTTAATCTCACATAACAGATGAACTGGCTTGATAGCAATGCAAACAAGGGAGCTAGTAAAAGTCTCCTCTACTGGACAAGGCACTTACACATCAATGACCTTGAGGTGACTTTGTGGTAAGTTTGGAGTCATAAAGTATTATCATACACTACAACTGTATTCTGCTATCTTTACTGGGAACGGTCTGTGGCAGGGTGGTTATTAAGGTGAATGTTTTTCAATCCCTACGACACACAGCGTGCAGGTTCAAACCCAGTGTTGGACGGGGAATTCGTAGATTTCACTCGGCAGCGCTCGGGTGCACATTTCCATGTTCGTTGAAGACCACACGTCTTCCATCAAAATGGCGTGCATATAGATATAAAAACAGCCTTTCTCAACTTTCGACATCTTTGGACTCCTCCCTCAGTTTCGAACATGTTGTTCATATCAAGGAATAGAGTATAACAGTTTGACAGGTTTTCAATATAAGCATGTTTCCAGGGCATAAATGGTCACTTTAACAGACCACAAAGTTTTATGTAAGGACCTGCGAGAGCTCTGAGTAAGGCTGTACATAGAGAGAGATAAGGATATTAAGAAGATTAATGTAGAATCAAATCCCTATACCCTTCATTATGTACATTAAGGTTCCACGAGCGCATAGATTTTCCTTACCATTTGTGCAGTAAATCCAAGTGACGTCTAATAGCATTTTGTCATTTTGGTTAACACCACAGTGTAGAAATTTGTAGTCATGTCAACAACCTAGGCTGTCTATGTGGCGGTTTTATCAAGTCGGTGCTCCGGCACTCTTCAACTCGGAGCCAAATCTTAGACTCAATTGCTTAACTTACGCATGTGTAACATACAAACCATTCGAAAGCAAGTTATAAGAATATATGTTTATTTAATAAGTGTGGTCAGAATGGCCGAAAATCTATTATGGTCGATAGCTTCCATTCTGACCGGGTTGATACGTATAAATGAAGGTGCATAAAATGAGTTTTGTGAATCAGTCCTGCGATATGTACCAATGGGTGTAAATATGAATGTGTTATGGTAATTTGGATAGCTTGTGTGCGTGCATGTGTGCGCTCGCATGCGAGTGTGTGCGGTTTACAGACCTGCGGAGTTAACTCTCAGCTGTCGATTGGTCAGTATAAAATGGTGCTGCTAGAAAGAAACGGACACTAAGCAGAACCTCAAGTGCTGAACTGATGGAAACAGAACCTTTTCAGTGCTTTAACAATCCAGGGTACTGCAGACCACTACAAAGAATTTCTGATAAGAGAACCTCCTTTTATTCCCAGAAAGTTATGAGTCCCCATCAGCGAGTCTGACAGCCCAGCCCAGAGGGGTATTAGACTGAACCTGAAGATCGAGAAAATGAAAACCTCATCGCAGAAGATAATCACATTCATCTGGTCGTAAAATACACACACCTTGTTCAAGCGAGGTAATTTCTAAGCAGAGTGATGGCGCCATCCAGTTATCCCTTGGTGGCATTTTGGTCTTTAGATATCTCCGAAAGCTGAGAAGAAAGCAGATCATTCTGAGCCACGAAACTCAGGTGGCGCTTAAAATTTTTTCCAGATTCCGAACGTTTTGATGCCATTGTGACTGTAAGACGATCGGGTGACCGAGAGGATCTTCATAAACACGAACATCTTCTCATGAACGGAGATAGGTATTATTTAACAAAGCTCAAATCTCACATCAGTAAGTTTTTGTCCTGCCAAAATACATTAGTCAAAAGATATTAAATACCACGCAAAGTCAAAAATCGAAATGCATTACTTTCCCCGTACCCGGGTTATCTAAAATTCATGCCCATCTTAGCTGGTTCGCCATCAAAGATTAAGCCGCCTTACTTAGACCATTCATGTATCACGTCAATACCTTTGTTAAGAATGACTTATATTTCCTGAATAATTTGTTCGAGGAAGTAGAGGAAACCGTCAAAACAGATATATTTAACGTACACAGGAGCATTACTATTATATTACTATTGTATTACTATTATAAACACGTCACCTTTATTGGCCACTAGTTCAAAAATGAAGAGTGTTATTTCCAAATGTAACTGTCATGACAACTCACCCGTAGAGATACGTCTTGGTAGTTACGTTTGACCAAACGTCACACCTTCTTTGTAAAACGGGCCCCTGGATGGAAACCAGGCCTTGTTAAGCGCTGTTAAACATTGGATGTATCAACCCTGTCTGAATTGAAGCCATGGACCATAATAGGCGAAGCTATTCTAACCATCCTTAAAAATTAAATAACAGTACATTCTTCGAGGTCGGGAACTCCGGGATCAATCGCCAGTAGGGGTTATACCAAGGACTTTAAAAATGATAGCTGTTGATGCCTCACTTCGGGTTAAGCACTGAGAGGTTAGAGCAAAGGAACGGGGCTGTCATGTGTGTTGTCTTCTACATTATAGTCCCCTAGCACTTTGGCGGCATGGATTCGTCCCGCCCCTCAAAGACATTCTATATACGTACATACATTCTTAAGACTGCCCACCGTCATAAAGCTGAAAAGAGTACGAGTCCACGCATACATACATACTTGAAAACCACATATTCTTATATATTGTATACATTCTGCTTAGTATTTATATGATCTCTGTCTATGTACAGCCGTTCTCAGAGCTTCTGCATGTTCTTAGATAAAATGTTGGCGCTAAAATGACCATTTATTCCTTTGAAACACGCCTATATTGACAGTCTTTTATACTCCACTCCTTGAAACACCAACATCTTTCTTTTATTCTTTCATTCCTCTACACCAGGAGAATTCTACTAATGTTTGTTTTAGAAACACTTCCCAAATTCAATTCATTTATTTTTATTTATTTACGTCTTTATTTATTTCTTTATTTTTCATTGGGATTAAACAACAAATCTTGTAAGCTTTTCACTTGACTCTTTCTCTTTAATAAAGATCAGCAGCATCACATTAATTATATTATTGTTATTAATACATCTCGTTTCAGAAGAATCACTTATTGGAACACGGGTAAGGCTTCAGATAAAAAGATGATGACTGTCACAAATACAAACCTATGCGATCTCAAAGCCCTTCCATTCGCAAAACAACCGCTGTTTGATAGCGAATGATTTTGGACCAAGCCTAAAAAGGAATGCAAAAATGACTCCACAATCTGCATATTTTCACCCCCAACAGACTAGAAAACAATAAGCTTTATTGTTTTATTTTATATAACCTCGCCTGTAAATTAATGCGAAATGATAATGAAAAACTGTACCTGAGTTCATCATGTGAAGTGTAATAACACAACTTAACACTGAAGGTATACTGTGCTTGGTAGTATTTATATATTTATTTACATATTTGATTGGTGTTTTACGCCGTACTCAAGAATTTCTCACTTATACGACGGCAGCCAGCATCATGGTGGGAGGAAACCGGGCAGGGCCGGGGGAAACCCACTACCATCCGCAAGTTGCTGGCAGACCTTCCCTCGTAGGGTCCTGTCAGAGAGGAAGCCAGCGTGAGATGGACTTGAATTCACACCGACAGCATTGGTGAAAGGAATTTGGGTCATTACGCCGCGCTGTCGCGCTAACCCGCTACTCGGGACTTGCATGAGTCTTACCAGCAGTTGACTTGGGGTACCTCTGACTGTAAAATTTCCAGGCCAAAGACTGCAGATGAGCTAGCATCCACAGGTCAGCTGTACTAAGAGTCATGCACATGACACCTGTACTAACAGTCATCCACATGACACCTGTACTAACAGTTATCCACAGGTCAGATGTATTAACAGTCATCCACATGACACCTGTACTAACAGTTATCCACAGGTCAGCTGTATTAACAGTCATCCACAGGGCAGCTGTATTAACAGTCACCCACAGGTCAGCTGTACTAACACTTGTCCACATGACATCTGTACTCAGACTCCTCCACATGACACCTGTACTAACAGTCATCCACATCTATCTAGTAAACACCTGTGAGAGTCACTTGACGATGTCACTTTTCAACACGTTACCTGCTATTCCACTACCGCTATGAAATGCATACCCCAATTTTAGTTACACCTAACCAGTTATCCGTGACGGACAAGTACTATGCGCTGTGAATAAAGTTATTACTCTTCGCGATACCTGCTTTATTGTGTTCTGTTTATAGACGCTAAGTTGACAACGTCCATAATTAGGCAGAGCGAACCAAACCTTGCTGACGGATCAGTTAAATGTCTTTGTTTTACGTGCTGAATGGGATGGTGACCTGCGTAACCGAAATTCTGAATTTCATTTTTTTATTACTTTGTACTGTATAATTTCTAAACTCTCTATTTATTTTAAAAAATTAGTTGTTAGCGCCTAAAATGGGAATGATTTTCATAATCATTCATTCGTTATACCAAACAATTGCACTTGCTACACACGATAAAATACCGCTCAGGAAAAGTTTGAGGTGCAGCCATTGTGTGACTGGGGTGTGTCCAAAACGCTGCGACCCTCTGAAACCCCAGTGAAATCAAATGGACTGTCCCCAGATATTTAAGACCGGAAATACCAGTTATGAGCTGTCGTACAGAAGGCTGGGCTGGGACAAGATGACTGGCTTAAAATCAGGCAAACAGACTTGTCCATCTTCCTGCGTTTCTCTCTGAAGAAAGGGTGCTTCTGACGTAGTTAGGTGTACTGGTTGCATAAAGATGCTGTTATCTACTAGCAGGAAACCAAAATGATTTCAATGATGCATAGATAAAATAGGGAAAGAAATATTCAAAATGAAGTAAACCTCCGTGGAAAAACTAGATCAAAACATCCCTGCACTTATTTTTATCAAATGAATTAAGCGCAGTCGATTGTTTGGATGGTAAGGTGGGCTTCATAGACCCTGTTGATGATGGATGTCGTTAAATACATCTGTTGGGTGATTTGAACGTCAGTCGTTGAGTATCATGGGTAGGGGTGATTATGGCCAATGTGGTCGTGTTTGTAGCATTTCACCTATGAATGAATGATTACGGGTTAACGCTATATCGTGGCGATGTGGTAAAGAATGAGCGATTGGTGCTTAACTCCATATTATTTCTTTCATATCACGGCCATGCTTGCATCGAAAAGAAATAGAGGTTTAGGATGTAACACCGCACTAGGAAAAGAAATAGAGGTTTAGGGTGTAACACCGCACTAGGAAAAGAAACAGAGGTTTAGGATGTAACACCGCACTAGGAAACGAAATAGAGGTTTAGGGTGTAACACCGCACTAGGAAAAGAAATAGAGGTTTAGGGTGTAACACCGCACTAGGAAAAGAAATAGAGGTTTAGGATGTAACACCGCACTAGGAACATTTCAACCATATCTTGGTAATGAGTGCATAGGCAAAGAACAGTGGTTGGGGTTTCATATAGATCGAGGTGATGTTTGCATGGGGAAGGGAAAATTATTGGGGTTCAACTCCACACTGCACGGCGGTAAGCTGTGCATCGGGAAAATACCGTTGTAATGTTTGCATGGAGATACTGCAGATCTGCATATCTTTCCTCAGTAACTTATTAATTATTAGGTAGATTTTTTCAGTCACTAAGGAAGTCGTGTTTTACTTTGTCTCGCAGACTTTCTCATCAGTATCTCGTCAGATTGTGGCACATGTAGGATACTGAGGTCACCGGACATATTTTACTGGCGTACATGTATGACGGACTTCTGTAGCACGGATTCTGCTTTACAAGCGGTTTTCATAAGATGTGAAAAGTTTCCCCATGACCTAAACTTTTCTTTACACCCCTAAAGATAGTTTAGTAGTTTCTTCAATTTTATTTAAAAATATCTGCACTGCCATAAGATGTGATTATTTTCAGGTGCGTTTCATGGCAGAATTGAATTAGTTGTGTCCAGTGTCTATTTTCTCAGCCCCAACTGGATGGACGTGTTCAGTATGGACGACGTGTGATTCTGCGGGGTGTAATATCACCAGGGAGTAAGGGGCCGACAAGCTTCATGTGTTTCAGAAGAGCCCTTGACAGCTGAAGTCCGCGGGAGTTTGAGCGTTGAAGTAGATGGAATTAAGAGCATAGCATCGCTGGGCAATACTTCAAATTCGTTTGATGTGTCTAGGACTGCGAGAAGCCTACCTTAGGGATCGCATCCCAGTGTTGCCCAGATCACCCTTTCGAAAGGAGCCTCGAGGGGAGACAGAACTTGCTAAATATAAGGACTATATCGGCAGGCCATTCAAGTCAGGCTATCTTTATAACTAATTCTTGTCAAAGGGAACTTGGGAAAATGTCTTTGCTGTTCCCAAAAATTTATTCCGAAGATCCTTTCTATTAGACAGAGTTAAACACGCATGGTGTGTCATTTAATGGCAAGAGGACAGGCTGGCCATGAAATTGCTTTCCAGGAGTAGAAATGTCTAAGCCTGGAATGCGTATCCAAGGTCTGTGACTAATGATTTCCTCTAAGGAGACGAATTACTTGAAACTACTGTGTATCATACAACGCCAATGTAACTGTGAAAATATAAAGTTTAATGTAAATATTTCTCACTTGTATCAAGAGCGAAAGTGATAATGAATAATATAGCGATTCGAAGAAAGAAAAACGAACTCTAGAAAGATTAAAGAGGAACTTTTGGAATAACTATTTGCGTTCCGTTTTACCTTGGAGTGTGTTGACATGAGCCAAGATGAGTCACGTTGTGGATGAAGTTTTCTGAGCGTGTTAACGTTAACGTGTAGGTTTGTAGTTTCGCATCAAGGGCTTGTAATTTGAGGGTACGGTGGTGAAAAACATCACTCCGGAACGCTGAAATTCCTTCTTCAAAGGGTTGAGGTGCACTTTGAAATTTGCATTGCCCATTTGATATATATATGATGTAGCGAATCCGTTGATATTAACAATGCGTGGATTTCATTTCCTTGTATCCATCCTGGACAAAAATTTACCTCTATATGCACAGCATACATGTGACTGTGAGTGAATAAGGACTGAAAATAACAACGTGCTATGATAATCGTCAAAGTGCACCAAAACCTTGATCTCGGATTGCATGGCATGCACGGCAATCTGCATGGTTGGGGTGCACTTTGAAATTTGCATTCGAAAGGGCCAGTGAGTTTCCCATACATTGGAAACAATGCAATAACAAATGGTGTAGCTAGGCAGAAAAAAAACGCTACACTTGCAGTTTTGTAACCAATAATATGTGTGTTCGTTGCCACGAGAAAAAATTAACTTTATATTTACCGCATATTCACCTGTTTAGTAACACATGTTTATGGTCTATAGGCCTACAGTTAATTCCATGCACATCGAACCACCCTCGGAATCCTATCTTCTCACCGATATAAAAACATCGTTCACAGGCACACAGCAACAGCTTTCATGACATGGGTTTCACTTTAGCCCAGGCCCGGCTAAATCGCTCCTGCACCAGATCGTGTCGAGAGCTGGGTAAAAAAAAAATGAAAATAATAGTAACAGACTACTGGTACCTTCAGCAATGACCCTAATATTTCTGATGAGAGCAGATAGCGATCCAGATAATAGTCGAAATGATTTTCACCATGATTCCGTCTTCTGTGTGAGTCTGATAGGGATTAAACCAGGCGGCAACTTTCAGCGGCAGTAGCGGCAAAGCCACGGCAGATAGCCCGGAGTGATCTCCCTGATTATAATATGAGATCAGCCTAGGGACACAAGATAATGGCTGCCGTTGCCATGGCTACACTGACAAAAGCTCCATACAAATCTGTCTTCACCGATGTGTCGTTTCACTACATGCCACTCAAACGTACTTACGAAACGGCCTTATACTGCCTGGTGGTGCTTGATTGCAATGGGCGGACAAAATGGTTTCCAAGGCGACGCGGAAATAGACGAAAGGATTACTCCTGCTGACAGGAGTTTTGGTAAAGCATGGGTTGGGAGAGGTTTACACGTAAGCTGAATGTTCACGCTGGCAGTGGTGTTAACGTGCAAAATACTTACTGAAGACAAGGATTTGAAGTATGTCTTCTGCTCGAAGAGATTTATGACTTTTTTCCCTGGAATAAACAGTGCATAAATAATTTCACCTGTTCATTTTCCAGGCTTTTCGGGGGGGCACAATAACTATGCATTTATTTTCATGGAATGATTACATAATAAACGCAAGCCCCGTGTGAAGCGTCTCGTAAAGAGAAGTAGTGAACGAACAGAGAAATAATAAACAGATGAATAAATGAATACCGAGGCTGTATAGTCGGTGGAGGAAACTGAAGTGCGGGCAGTGTACCGCGGGCACCAGACATCAAGTGAAGGCCAAAAACAAATCCAGCTAGGCTCTATTAGTGCCCACAGCTAATCTGCTGTCGCAAAAAACGGCGAGAGCTCGCGATTGCAGTTTTGATAATGATTTTAATGATTTGAAATCTCATACATATGTGTAGGAGGGGTGTTTTAGCCATGCTATCGATTTTTTTATTTTTATTGTTCACTTTTATATAACCATAGTGTTTAGAATGACGCAAATACAACTTATGCTTAAGTCCACAAACTGAATTTAGCTTAAATAGGCTTCGTAAATCCTCCAGCACATGCAGCCAGCATGCAGTAGGATTTACTGTTCAGGTAGGATGGAAACCTTCAATCCTGTTTAGAATTCCAATCAACAATCGCAACATTAATTACCAAAAGAACGTTCAACTCGAGTCACCAAAAATGAAGATAGTAATTTATGTAAGAAATTCGGACGAAGTCATATCCAGTGAAACAGAAAAGACATCAGGAGTGTCCTAAGTGTGCAAATTTGATTTGTATACAAATTATGCGATTTATGTGGTCGTTAATCAAAACATGTACTTATTTGATTGTATCGGCTCATATATCAGAAGTGGCGATTTTATGTTGGCATAAATTCAGCCCCAAAATAAGCTGAATTACAGACAACAGGAACAAGTCAAGTAACTTCAAAAACCGAAGACTTCATCAGGAGAGAGATTGGAATGGGCAACAAGGACGTACATGCAGTGCATGAGAATATTTGCTGTTACAGCAATTATTAAACCTAAAAACCATTGATTTTGTGGTGTGTTGGTTGTGTCAAGAACATATTAACAGGAATAACAGAGACAACAGAGAATCATAAAATCACAAAAACACGTAAAAGACCTGATTGACTAATGAAGGATTCAAGAAAGCTCTCACTTCTTACTCGATGCCTAAAATGCCATAGCAGCAAAACGTTTAGGGATTTGGCAATTTGATGGCAAACGTTAAAAGACACGTCATCTAAAAGATTCATAGTGTTAACTGACAATAGTGCTGGCTATAAAATGAGTAAATGTACAATTAGCAGATAAAATGAATGAATGATTGTTACTTAACAGAGATTAGCAGGTAGTATTGTGTAGTAAAATCTGTGTGTTTCAGGGCAGAATACATTAACTGTTTGGACACAACCAGTTTCTGGCAATTTAATCACAGACGAAAAAAACATTTAACGGTTCCAGCTACTTAAGTCTGCCAGAACCTCATGCAACGATTGACTGGCTCGGACCCAATCGTTCGTAGGTCGACTGGCGTCAGAAAATTTGATTTCCTTCGTCCTTAACCTCTCCGCCTTTGAATAAGTCCTTCAGTACCCATTGTATACCTTTGATAGAAAACCAAATAACTGACGATCCCTCCTCAAGCCCGCCCTTTACACAAAAAGAAAAATCAAACATCAAAGGAAGAGGCAGCAAACAACGAATATAAGTGTTAAAAGTCCTAAAAGCTGTCCTGTTTTCGCTATTCAAAGTGCAAAACTGTAATATGCTGGCTGTTTAGAGGAAAACATTGAATAGTTTGTTCGTTTTGTTTTTGTTTTTTTTTTCTGCAAAAGCAGGCATATGCATGGCTATTGTCATTAAGTATGACGTACCGACTGAACCACTACGCTCCTCAAACTCCTCACAGTGCTTATTTAGTTCCCTTTTCTCTTTTCAGGCCTGCTCAACATCCTAATTTCGCCCCGCTGTGTCAGACGACAGATGTACTCAGAAATGTCTTACTACTAAATAACATTCTATCCCGTAGGGTGAAATCTTTAACCCTGGAAGCACAGGCCAGCGTCTGGCCCAAAACGAACGAGAGATGATGATGCAGGCAATAACCTAGACAACGTTCCATGATATTTTTGCGAAAGTGCCATAGATACGCGCAACCAAAACGCCCGGTTCTTTGAGATCTCGTCCTGGGGACTTGCAAAAAAATATAAATCCTATATTTCTTAATTGTATGGCAGTAATGAGGGGGTGTCCTTCACATGTGTGTAATTATTACATCTCCCTCTGAATTATTACATCTCCGAACTGTTACCTTTTCTTGATTTGGTTAACTTCCAGTTGTCAACCACAGTGTTATTTTGAAAACAGGTAAAAAAACTGAAAAAAATTCTATTAGTCAAATATAATAAGTTGAATGTCAATTGTATACTCCTGAATATTAATTTATGTGCCTATCAATAGTTAGAAATCACTAAAAATCCATTATGGTGTCAGTATTCGTTCGCGTTGATAAATAGGGCTTAGGTCACCGATTTACCAAAGGCCCTGTGTAAGAAGCATTTTGATCGGTTAACGTTCGCACGGCCTCAACTACTGCTTGCTTGGAAACGGAAAGCGTGTTTTCTGTATAACTCATAAGTTTAAACGTGTTTTTCTGGCAACGGACACGACGAGAAAAAATGGATTTTGTATCATTAATAAGCGCAAGTCTTGGGCTTTCTTTTAACTCAGCGAATTTTTGATTTACTATCTCTTCCAGTGAATGAGTGATCATTATTATCTAAGAGGTATGGAACCTTCTTACAGTTAGTTCTAATCATTAAAGCATTAACCATTATCTTGTGTTACAGAAATACTTTAGTCCACATAATGTCTCCTGTCATGGATTAAACATCTACTTGATAACACAATCCACGAAAAGTGATTATTGCACCAGAAAAAAGGTCAAAAGCTGTGGTTATCGTTTAAGACATTTTAATAACATCCACTAGGTCAAGTAGGTTCCCGAATCATTTTTTTTCGAAGGAGACCCAGTGCCTTTGCATGCCCAACACTTTGACATGTGCTTTTGATGGTGTTTCTTTAAATAAATACTGTATCCGTTTTCATTCAAAATGAATGAAAAAGCCCTGAATGAGCTAGAATTTTGTCCATGATAAAGTTGCTATTTTGTCCTAATGATGAGAACTGCATTGATGTTTAAATGTCTTGTGTGCTATGTGTGTATGGAAATATGATAGATCAGTGGAAAATGAATAATGCTTCTAACAATGCACGTTTTGGGTCAAATTTTAGGTCATTTACAGTATTTCTGGCACTCTCGGAGAGTCAGGAAGTGGTCATTGTCACCGTGGTCATGTTCAAAGCGCTACATATGCAACATAAGCATATGACATAGGGTAATATCATACTCCGCTAACCTGATTGACAGAAGTGCGATTAGTCGGTTGTGCCACTACATGTAGGTACGTACATCCATCAGGTCTGTTAGAACGAAGACTATTGTTTACACAGAACTTTCCTTTGACAATCACCTGCTGAGCCTGCAGATGTGTAGGGCATAACCTGTTAAGTATGTCTTGGGAAAATGGCGGGGAGTGGTAGGTCAAAGAACGGTGGGTTACAAGGCAATGCGGAAACAACAGAAGGTCTCCGCAGTAAGCATTTCCACACGTATTGCCTACGTTTGCGTGAGAAGCAACGCTGCTAAGGGCTATGTCACGAGATAGACTGACTGATACACAACTTGTATTTTCCCGACAACCCCGCTAGCCACTTTTCAGGACATCTCAGGCCATGCTTCTGTGTTCGAATAATGACTGGGTTGGCTCAAGCGGGAATGTATTATAGACAGACACGGCATATGCCTAACACTGGCAGCCTGTTTTAATGACGAAGTTAGGTGGGAAGAGAGATGTGCTCAGATGACGAGTTGTTTGAAGGGAGACCACACCAGATCACGCCTAGCCACTTAGTAACTCGGCGGCGGAAGTTTTTCCGCCATTGCTGACGTATGTAGCATTTCTGTCAAACTGCGGCGGCCTTGTGAACTCTGTCTCTGGCTACAGGGTAGTCAGCTGGGCCTGACAATCTCCCCAGTCTTTCTTAACTTCATTGCAAACATCTCGGTTTGATATCAGGTATGGTACAGGCGTATAGGGTGTATTCATATATCCCTTGATTCCTCGACGGTGTATGTGTAACAGGTTATAAGCTGTGATACAGTCCGGAAACAAATCAATGGTCCTACAAGTTTGCAGCTTACAGACGGAGGCACAGCACCGCCCTAATTATTTAAGCCATTTCGTGAATCATTTTATAACACTGCCATTGTTGGACAGTATTTCTTACGGTTAATCACGCGATCTCTATTGTTAACAAGGATAATATACTACAATATACCATGGTGTTCATGATGTAATCTCTTTCATGGCTGTACATAGGTCTGGTGGGATTTAATGTAGTGCGAAGAAGTCCGTGTTAGTGACACTTATAATTAACTTACTAATACAGTGGTGCGTAAATCAGTGAAGCCACTATGTCATTTAATGAGTTGATTATATCGTTGATCAACTCACTTGTCGGGGGTACATAGGTCTGATAGGGCCATTACATGAATGTGATATGATAAACTTACTGACAGTGGTAATTGGGTCGTTCACGACATTATGTAATATGATTAACTCACAGAGTGGTACCCTGACCAAAAATAGCCATTATGTGATATTATTTACCCACTGGTAGTGATACATAAGTTCATTCACTCAAATTCATACTTCATTGTGTGATATGATTAATTCGAAGACGAAGAGGTTCGTGGGACTGATAGTGCATTACATGATACAATTTTCTCATTGATAATCATACGTGGGCCAGACTGTATATTGTGTTATATAATTTGCTAACTGATAGGGGATTCTGTGATATGATATACTCACTGATAGTGGCACTTGGGTAGAAGAAGGCCATAATGTAATACAATTAATTAATTAAAAATAAAAAGTGTGCCTGATAGTGAATTTATATGATTTGTCTCACAGATAGTGGTATGTGGGTCTGATATGTACAGTATATGATATAATTATCTCACTCGTAAAGGTACGTGGATCAGAGAGTGCAATATGTGGTATGATAAACTCACTAATAATTGTACCTATTTATAGTACAGACATAATGTGACATAATTAAGATTAATGATCATGGTACGTGGGTGTGAAAGGGCATTACGTGATACGATTTACTCACTAATGGTGGAACGTGGGTCTGGCAGCGCATTTATGTGAAAATCAACTGATAGTGAAAGTTTGGTTTGATAATGCATTGTATGATATGAATGATACGAGTGATACGTACTGTGTGTGAAACGTGAACTTGTCGGTGCATTATGTCATACGATAAGCTCGGTGATAGTGGTAGATGTGTCTGACAGTGTATTATGGGATATACTTAACTCACCGATCATGGTAAATGGGCCTGATAGCGAAATAATAATGGTGTGTGGGTCTGATAGTATATGAAATGGTTATATTTACTCACTCATAGTCGTATGTGGGTCTAGTAGGGTCATTACGTTGCAGGGTTAACTCTGAATGTATCTTATATGACATGAATAACTCATTGATATAGATAGGTCGGTCGGATAAGGTCTTATGTGACTCATAAGGGCCTTAGATGACGTTATGTGATCCACTAACTCACTCATAGTGGGCCTGATAGGATATTATGTCATATGATTAACTCACTCAGGTCTAAGTGCATGAGATTAACTCTGTTAAGTGGGTATGTAGATCTGATAGCGTTCATTTATTTGACTGCTTCTTAACGTGATGCGCCTCGAGGTATACACACACTCTACGATGGCCATAAGGTTTATGGGTGGATGAAACTGAAATGAACCACCCACCATTGGCAAGTTAATGACGAACTTTCCGACTAGTGACGCATAGACATGCACACCATATTAATGGTTAGAGTCTGCAGCGAACTGCCCGGATTGACATTCGACCATATTCAACCGTTCATTGCCAAAAAGACCCCACGAGTTGAGAAAGCGGGAAAATTCACAAATCCCCAGTCCCAGGCTGGGATGGAACCCGAGACTCGTGAGTCCTAGCACCCTCATTAACTACTCGTTCAGGACCATCTCCACGGAAGTGTATATGTCATCGATAAAATTATGTAGTTTTAACTCTTCTGGTTATTTATCTCTTGGGTATGGGTTTGTGCCTACTGGAAGATTTCAGAATAGATCTCTATTACCTTGCTCTTTTGCTTTATACTTAGCTCTTTCTAAAATCACTCATAGTCATAGAAACAGACTATAGTGTTGTCACATATCATTGTCATCGTCATTGTTCTTATTTCCACTTAGGCCCACCTCGGTACTACACGCCATGAAGATCTGATACTGAACGTGTTTTGATACTAGTAAAACGTTTCTATTCATACGATATTTCATAGTCCATTACAAACTGCGAAAGCGTATTCTTGGTAGAAGTAGACAATTATCCATCAATTAAATTACACGCTCTTCTTCATTTCGAAGCTCGTGCTGGCTTCCTCTCCTACGTGGGAAGGCCCAACAGCAACCTGCGGATGGTCGTGTGTTTCCCTCGGGTTTTGACTGGTTTTCTCCCACTATAATGCTGGCTGCCGTCGTATAAGTGAAATATTCATTTGTGAGGCGTAAAACTCCAATCAAATACATAAATAAATATTTGAAGGTCTGCTTTGTCATAAAACCTTCGATTAACACTTCCTCATTGCGTGACTCACACATTAGTAACCCACATGCTGATCAGGGAAGTTTGTGATATGAATTTAGTTATTTCAGTTATATTTAAATCAAGGCCACTTAGATAGAAACAACTGAAAGCCTTTCTGGTGCTAAGATGTACCTCTTTCACTTTACAAGAATACATGCACAAAACTTGAACTTAACTCACGAAAGGATCCTGGTAAGTGACGTCATTACCGGTCACTGATTACAAGCTGCTGAGGGCTTCTTTACCGTGTTTTCCAGCTTCTCTCGACACATGTAACCGCCCGTGCTTGACCGATGGGCTCAGTGGTCACGAGGAGGTTAAATGAATTTTCTTGATAACGCGGTAAATCCCATTCTATGGTGTGTTCAAAATATCCGGTGACTAATCTACGCGCCTAATCTCCTCGGCGCAGCTGTGCGTGCCCGAGAAAAGTTGGACACTGTAATGAAATCACTATCACTTATTAGTATTAACAGGATTAGGCCACAGTCCCATTTGTAGTATTTTCTCTTGGCCACTACTATCACCTAGTACGAAGCCTACCTATGGGGAATCTACGAATTAATTAGTACATTGTTAAATTGTTTTGACATTCGAAACCATCACATTTTCTGCATTCAAACATACAATACTGTATGAAGTATGTTAATGTTATCTTTTTTCCTCCAGAAGTCTCACACAAAATTGACTTTAAGAGGCCAGCTTCATCATTCAGCTGATTATATTTTCTTCCTGGTGCAAATTTTGATAGCGTGCCTTCCGACAAGAGCAGAGCTTGCATGCATGAAGTGGCATCCGGTCGCAAAAATATCGGGATAAAACGTTTTCCGTTCCAGTGCTTCATCCTTGGTTATGATAATTTGTTTTAGCCTATCAGCTGCGCATGCTAAACCTCCAGAAACACGAGTGAAGTTCTCTGACTTGGAGGACAACAAATGGAGATTATGTTGGAAACTGTGTTTCCATTTCCACTGACGAATTTTACTGTAACAGCCTAGGCAAATATTTTCTCTACAGTCCCATTACATGTGGTCCGTCTCGTGCAGACACAGTAAACAGTTGAGTTGATGTGGCCTGCCCTCAAAAACTATGTGCCGTTAAATCCGTGATTTAAGGGATGTCGGATTAAATATTCGCTCGTCTAACGGTTTAATCCGTTCTTGAATCTTTTCAGTTGAAACGTAGCAGTATATATATAACGTTTCAGTGATCTGTAGTTCAAAAGTGGTTGAGCGTATAAAATAAATTAAATCCAATTGCGTAGCATTTTCCCACATTCCTAAATTTCTACTTGTGTGTGGGAAGGTTGTCGAGCAGCCTGCTAGTGGTCGTGGTTTTTCCTCCGGGCCCTGCCAGGTTTCCTCCCGACTTAATGCTGGGCGAGGTAGTATAAATGAAATATTCTTGAGAACGGCTCTAAAACTCCAATGAAATAAGTAAATAGAAAAATAAATCAAGTAAATGCCCTACAGACAGGGGTTGATGAAGAGCACGAGTCATTTTAAATGTATTCTTCGGAGCTATGGCTTAGGAAGGGGACTTCTCGACCCACGGAAGATTCTCTTCTGCGTTTCACGCTGATGATATTGATTCTGACAAGGCGATGTCTACTTGGTAATGGCAGACGTTTTATTATGCAATCTGTATACTTTATTCTTATCTCTGCAAGTTTAATGCTGTATGGTGTGTATTATCTTATTAACGGTGCCGTCTCGTATCCTTAAGTATGTAACTGAAAGGTTTAACTTGTATTCCCATTCGTTTTGTAAAGAGATTTCTGATCTTAGCCCACCACTTCGGCCGGCTTATAGGTCAGTCAGAAAGTGGGTCTTTATGACTTATTCAAAGTTTTCCACTGCACGTCGCCAATTTTTGCACAAGTGTTTCCTTTGATTTTCAGATTTGTTTTCAACAGAAAGGTTTAACTGAATGTGTTAAATGTTTATTGTTGATGTTTATCTCTGCTCCCCTAACATATTGCATGAGTTTTCTGTAGCGCAGAGAGATCAGTTGGATACCATGAACAATAGCCTTAACATAAATACAACTTTCTACAGGCCCTATAAAGAGCGCTATACGTTTGATACAACAACAAGCCTATAGTCACAAACTGATCGGCCTATAGATTTGTAGTCGACAGTCTGTAACATGCTTGTGGGTAGAAAAGATTTGAAACGGCGATAATCAAATGAAAAACAAAACGTAAAACCAATTAAGCATCTGTAGAAAGACCATTCGAAACAGTATCTGGACATTACCAGTTATCGAGAAATTACCAATTTGCCCGGATATTTTAACTGAATTAACTGCAACCAAATATTTTGGTTGTAAGGTGGCCTTTATGGACCATTGAAGGCACACCCAGTTTGTTGCAACACTATTAACTTTTTGGCACACACGTACACATGATAAGAGTAAGGTTAGCAAAAATTGTGTAACATATGACTATAAAGACGCAGAAAAAGTTTTATGACGTCATTATTAATAATATAAAGCATATGTACCTGTCATTCTACACACTTGATGATTGCATGTAACTCAGTGAGAAAAAACTTAAGAAAGTATAAGTAAAAATTTATTCAGGTACACTTTTCAATTGTCTTTCTCCTGGTGCCGAATTCAGTTTAAGTGTCTTTTCCATTAATGATATATTTCTTCGATAATTTCTTCGTTATCAGTATGTGTAATGGAAGCATACATTACTAAAGAAAGAAAATAATAGTTCAAAAATAAATCGATGATTCAGCAGATTTGCGACTTGAATCGTGAGTTACTCGTAACGGAAATCTACCTCCCAGATAAGCCATCTATGAATTCAGTCTGGTAAACACTGACAGCAAATTATTTAGATATTCAGTATGGTTATCGTCTTATCGGGATTACAAAGTAATGCAGTTAAGATCGATGGTGGCATAGCGTCCTCCGCTAGAGCTAGCCCATGACCGTTGTCGCACAATCCTTCATGTATTTCCTTGAAGTTGGAAGTGAGAAGGATTTGGCTGATTGGGCCAGCTAATTAAGTCACCAAGCACAAAGCTGTCTTTGCTGACAAGGATATTTACTGTCGAATTTCACTAATTATTCCATCACCGACTCTTCTCTAGTTCTCACTCTTCCATTAATGGACAGTCTTTGTGTGACATAATTAAGCCGTGCTTCCACGCCTCTCTTGGCTGTCTATCAGGTCCGCTTTCCACACAGTTGTCACATTTTCTGATAAACGTGGTAACGTCATTTACACCATTGTCAGATCATACCCCATTGGTCACATCGTCGCTATTGTGCAGAGATAACACATTTCAATCTACATACTAATTCAGAGGTATCTCATTCACCCACCTAACGGATTACTTCTAATCAGGTGTTTTTATTTTGAACAAATTAAGTGGAAATTTTCCCTTTTAGTGGCCTAAGACATAATCAATTCTACCTGCAAGCAATTTTGCGAATTTTTTTTCTTGCTAATTGGAAAGATAGTAATTGCTTTTGCATTTAGGGGAGGTGACAAATAGCACTGGTTAAGCCGCCGTCAAATTGTAACTGTAAGTTGGAGTTAACCATCAATTTCATTTTGCTATGCTTCACTAAACCAGTCCATGTAACGATTGACTTGGAAACATTTTCCATCTCAAACATATTTTAATAAACTCTGTGGAAAACAGTGGGCATTGGAGTTTTACAAATCAAAGATACATATGCATATATTAATTTGTTGATTTAATCAAAACAATATTCCGTCATATATATATCTGTGCAGCCATATGCCCTCATCGTAAAGACGGCATCTCCCTAGCCACAAAGCTCACCGTTATTTTCTTATTTATTTATTTATTTATTTCATTGGTGTCATACGACGGCGACAATAGTCATGGTGGGAGGAAGCCCGGGGGAAACCCACAACAATGAACAGCTTACTGGCAGGAGCGGCTGCCCGCGGCTGAAGAGAAAGCCAGCACGTTACACTGACATCAGCCACGATGCCCCACACAGTCACGTTATACTGACACCAGGGACGACACCCTACCCAATCACGTTTTACTGACACCAGCCACACAGTCACGTTATACTGACACTTGGCACGACGGCCCACCAAGTCAAGTTATACTAACACCACGTCAGCTGGTACTTTGCCTATTTTTTATCATCTTGAGATGGGTTGTCGTGGGTTCCCCCCGGGCTCTGTCTGGTTTCCCCTAGCCGCTGTCGTATAAGTAAAATATTATGGTCAAATAAATTTATTTATTTGATTGGTGTTTTACGCCGTACTAAAGAATATTTCACTCATACGACGGCGGGCAGCATAATGGTGGGAGGAAACCGGGCAGAGCCCGAGGGAAACCCATGAGCACATGCAGGTTGCTGACAGATCTTTCCACGCCAGGCCGGAACGGAAGCCAGCATGAGCTGGACTTGAATTCACAGCGACCGCATTGGTGGGAGGCTTCTGGGTCACCGACTGAGGCACGGAGGCCCCCAAAATATTCCTCAATACGACGTAAACCGTCAATCAAATGAATTAAATTTCATCTAGTGCGTCAAGCGTGAGAGACTCAAGATTTTAAAATCTTTGGTATGATTCGATTCAGACGGTTTATCCACTACGGTCTATCCACTACATTCAGTTTCCGTAGCTGTTGCCGTGCCAGTGCTAGAGGTCTTTGTCCGAATGCGACGGAGACTTAACTGCAACGCTATCATCGAATTCATGAAATTCTTTTGAGTGGGAAGCGAAATCAGTACCACAGATACTTAAATCTTTCTCAAACAGATTAACGTTACCATATCACGTCGCATACAGAATTGTAAACCCCAGTTAAAGGGATGATTTGATCTGAGACGTCCAGAATTCCCAATAGTTGCAAAATCATTATGTGTTCAAGATTTGAAATCAATGTAGCGACAGATTTCTATTGCCATCTGTACGAAATTAGTTTCAATCACTACAGAGTATGGTGGGTAGTTCCCTTCATGTTCGATCACGGCGCACGAGGCCCTTTATCGCCAGAGAAAAGTTTCCTAATACGTTCGTTGCGGTGTTGTTTTCGTCACGACGAGATATTTACAGAGTTCGCTTGTTAAATATCTCCCCGTGTCTTTGGTTAAACAGCTGTACCCCGAAATAAAAATAGACATAAAAAACAAAGAAAAAACCATCCAATTAAATATTTCATTGGGGGGAGGGAGGTCTTTCTTTGCTGTTGGAAAGGAGCATTCACAAGATACCGCTTGAAATCTAGATGTACCTATTTATGCAGAGCATTTATGCCTATGCCGTTCTTAGTACGGTGGCATCTTTCCAGTATTGATTTACAAGTTTATGTCTTCCCTACACCACATGTCATGAATGGACTGGGGATAGTTCTATTTAGAAATGACGTTATCACTAGCCCAGAATGCCAGCCTGGCTGATGTGGACGTCCGGCTGTGGTCGTTTCTTAAAACCCCACACGAGTCCTTTGTCTGAGTATCCAACTCACTGGTCACTGCGTTCAGCTTACACTGATACCTGTAAACGGATGACTATATCGCCAGTCAGCTGCATGCATCTGGCATAATACTCAGCGCTCACTAGAAAAAGGTGGGTAACAGATGGGTATGCTCGCAGAAACAAAGGCGAACATTCTAAGCCCAGACGGCCACAGCGACCTGGGTGGATTTTATAACAGTTAATGAAATAAAACGTTTAAGGGTATTAGCTTGATCATTCTCTTTCTATCCCCCCCCCCCCCCCGTTGACGACACCGTGCCACAGCTGACGGCGCACTCAATATTCCCGAAGCCATGTCGATTGTTCTTCAAGCTGCTCGAGTCTATCAAAACCATATCAGACAAATAATGCAGGCCGACTTGTGGGAAAGGGGGTGCCCTGATATTGGGACGCCTGTGTAGCCTGGAAGTGTGTAACTGCATGATCATTCTATGAGCTCAGGCCTCCTTTTACATGTACTTTAATACTAAAAAACGACATAAATGGCTTTATGTACTTTTATCCGAAGTGTAAGAAAACTGTTCTTTTTGTTGGACATTATACTAGATTCTCTCACACACGTAAAAGATCTTTAATTTGCGGTTGATCATAGTGTGATAGTCCAAAGTCTATTGTATGTATCGCTTCACATCGCTTCACAAAGTTAGGGTATTTCAGAACATACACTTTTCTTGGATTTGACCGACAGTTGTTATTGTACATCCTGTAATGAATATTTCTTTTTGCAAATGTAGTATAGCTCCAAGTAACAGAGCTAAACAACTTCCTGGCGTCTTTTAGTCTTTAATACTTCGTTAATGCAAACTGTAGCAGATTTCTATCTGAGATTCATCGTTGAGGTTCGACGCGTACCTTTACTGTCGTGGCTGGGATGCATCGCGTACCTTTACCGTGGGTCAAAATCAAAAGAAGATAAAATTAAGTATTTACAAACATTTTCACCGCAGAGAAATCGGAGCACATTTTTCTCACAAAAATAGCTCTGATTTTGTCTACCAATGGATATCTACTTCATGCAAAAATAAAAAAAATAGCATTTTATTTGAGTTACTTTAATGGATAATTTCTGTTACGCAATCTAACGGACGATGATATAATTTAATTAAGATTTCAGTGCGGACTTAATCTTGGAGATAAGATGCATAAAGTAGGTCCTATTATTTTCACCATTCTCTAATTAGCGCCTCTACCTATAATTCATCTCCAAGCGCTTCAATTTCTCTCCACGAGTTGGGTTTTTTTTTATGGAGAACCATAAATAATAATATCAAAATCTATTTGAGAGCTAAGATTTATAACACGATTTTGAAAACCTGTCTTTAAACATAAAAGCGACTTTTACGAGAAAAAGACATATCGTTCTCGTTGATCTATTGGTGCACTGGTATCGAACATCTATGTAAATGTTTCTTTAAGCCTCTTGGCGTGACTTCAGGCTCGAAAACGTCATTTTGTTTCGTCAGTAAATTCATGTGTTTAACGCTTTGACAGAAACCACACGCTTTTATATGATGACATGTCTCCGCAGATTAGTTCTTGCAAAGCCTACAAAACGTACCCGTTGAAGCAGTTTATTGGGTTGATCAGTTCGTGTTTTCTTCCAGACTTCCCATAACAACGCATCATGCCGCCTTTTTATGATCCCTCAATATCGCTTCACCGATAATGTCATTTTGCATTCATTTTGTTAGTCGCAGTTTCTCATCGAGTTTTCCAAATTCGCCTATGACATTAACTACATGTACTGATCAATATTTTATTTCGATAAGGTCGGAGAAAGTTTTGCTTTGTAGATGTTCTACCCACAAGAAAGCATTAGCCCCCAGTCCCCAATCTGCTTCTAAAGATGGAGAAATCGAATCGCCATGCAGGTACTGTACTGCGTACAATCACCGTGGCAGATAAAAGTATAACTGCCAACTCCCGACTGTAAGCAAGAGTTTTTCTACAACAACCTTTCAAAACAACCACGTCGTTATTTGCATTTACCTAATAATACACATTTTCTTACGGGCAATATTCCTTCCTCTGCCCTGACCTGGTCGTCAAGTTAATGTCTCTGTACACGAACATAGCTATCGGCTCGTTTGCAACTTGGAATTTGGAATTCCCAATTTAACCATACTGGACAGAATTTTAAATGGACAACCGAATCTAGAATTGACCTCTATTCCTAGATGACACTATACGGCAAGTATAATTCTTCCTCAACACGCGAAATGCCGGTCATGGAATGGACACAGCAAATGAGACCGAGACGAAATCTTGTTAGGGAAACCCCTTAAACTCTGATTAAAAGTCATTAGGTCTGTGAGCAAAGCGCTACAGCAGATGAGAAGGCACGAGCCATCACCAAGACCAGACGACGGAAAGCCCCTATACGAATGACAATCATTCAAACTAGACAGAGAATTCCATAAAAGGACCAACTTCGTTTTGCTGTCTATGTAATGTTATCTCTGCTTTGAATGTCTTATGCAGTAATCATCTCGAAGTAATTTGCTTTGCACAAAGGTTTGTTTTATTCGACCCACAAGAATATACGACACTCCTCTTTATGGCTTAACAAACCGGTAATGCGATGGACGGGATAAGATATATCATCGATTTAATATGAGTTTTGTTGTGCCATATCCCATCAGGATTGACAGTTTTACACAAAAATACGGTTCTAAATGAAGCATTCAAATGGCTAAACAAATGATAAAGTGATGAACAAATGGCTGCAAGGCCTTTTTCAGTAATTGCATTTACACTCAATTTAGAATGGCAAATGGCAATGATCTGTGTTATTCATATAAGTGGTACACGTTTAGTAAACGTCGAGTTAACGGCATGCCCTGAACCCGAAAAAAATTAAATGAAATATAAGCCGATTTAAAACGTAGAATTTCCACACGAGGCCAAACTGGCTAGAAAATATTTGCTTTGGTCTAGAAAGATTACACTGATTTACATTTCCCTACAACATTTTATATACAACCCTCTCTCTTTCTATATATATAAAAGTTAAGGTGTTGGTATTTCATATCCTTACATATTTAGAGCCCACTGAAAGGCAATTATCTTGAGATGTTCATTCTTCAGCGGCCTTCTATCCAGGATCAAAATCTGCTTAAAACAGCCATGGCGAACGTGCCGAACGAAAAGCACCGGTGTATGCAAAATGCAGAACATGTTTGTATGTGCGAGGAATAGAGAGTGAGTGGAGACGCAGCTGTGAATCCAGTGCTGTAATGTGGCTGGCATCACAGTGAGCCTTCCAGAGACTTATTAAAGCAGTTCTCTGACATGCCTGCACCTGCCGGTACCCCAGAAACCTGCCAACTGCCCAACATCTATCTCACATTTGACACTTCTAATATTTATCCATTCGCAAGACTTACGGCTCACATCAGACTGCAAAATTATTTCCGTTCGGCAAACACGGGCAAAGGCATCAGTGTGAAGGCTTCTTCACACGCCGCCATATCAGTCAATTTCACTTGCCTTGCAGGTTTAATGCAATTCGCGACTTCAGATATACTTCTATGACTTTCCTGTTCCGCAATACGCGTTTATCAAGCTATACTCAGAAAGGCCTTTCTTTATAGATGAATGTGGAAATCATATACTGGGTCGCTCGTGAAAGTGTGGTTGACGTATTTGTTATCTAGCCGCTCGGGCGAGAATGTCATTCCTAGTTTTGGCTCTAAGCACTTGAATATTGAATGCTGTAATTCCAGTGAGCAGATCTGATCACTCCCAGTTTTGATAAAACTATTCAAAAACGCAATAGATTCTTTCCTATCTATTTCTACACCTGCCGAAATTAGAAGCGCATTCCAACGCTCGACAGTACTGACCTACAGGAGTGGTGGCAATATATTTAAATGCCCTATCACAATTCAGTCATGTCATACGGGTAGACTGCTGTAGACCGGTGAATATATTGTTTTTAGATACCTATGGTCCTTCACTGTACTTTTCATCTACTGTCGACAGTTGCTGACAAGATGAATGCATTGTTACAAGGCTAATTCCGTGCTACCTGGGCCTTTCTAGCTGTCGCAACACAATGGCTAAGGCCCTCATCAATGTTGTCGCTGTGAATTCAGTCTCAGCATATGCCGGCTTCACCTCCGGTAGTATGTAGGAATGTCTGCCAGCAACCTGTGGATAGCTGTGGGTTTCCCCACGGCTCTGTCATATAAGCGAAATATTCTTTAGCGGTTCGTAAAACACCAGTCTAACGAACCAATAAATAAAGGGTCTCGCTGCCTCCCCACTTCACTGCCTCGTTGCCTCGTTGACTATATACCTCGCTACCTCGTATCTCGCTGCCTCGCTGCCCTGTGTGACAAAGGTCGAGGCATCAAGGTATCGATCGAGGGAGCAAAGCAGCGACATAGCGATGCGATATATTAGATAATGCCGAGGTAGTCAGGCAGCTAGAGGCTCCCTGTCGGCTTCCATAGTTTGATGCAGTTTTGCAAGAACCTCTACGTCAGGCAGCAAAACACGCTTCTCAACAGTTATGAATTGTTTTGTTGCTAGTTGCTAGAAAATTACACGTCAAAACGATAGAATATTTACAGATTCCGAATCCATGGGTTAAACTGAACTAGACATCTTGTAAATCTGGTTATTTTAAACGGTGGTTATAGCTCACCTACTTTGCGCTATATTCAGCTAAAGACTAATTTGCATAGAAATCAAAGTTAAAAAGTCTTAGCAGTTTGGAGAAGGCCATGGAAAAACACCTGTACCATTTTGATTTAGTAGATTCAGCCGTTTGGGAGAAGGAGTTTCAGGACCTTCCAACGTACAACCTGAGAGGATGCCAGCGACCGCATTGGTGGAGGCTCCTGGGTCATTAAGCTGCGCTAGCGTGCTAACCGACTGAGGACCACTTTTTATGTATAATGCATATGGATTCGGTTTCTAATGGTTGTATATATAATTTTGTTCATGCTTAGGGTCTGTTAGGGTACCACTATCGGAGAGGAAAAATGATAAACAAATGGCTTGTTCAACTCTCAGACAGCGATAGGCCTCACATAAGATCAAACAAAGAAACACGAACACTCTTGAATAAGTTCAATACATATATCTGAACAAAATAGACAAACAGTACCACTGAAAATAATATGCAAAATAATACAGATAATTACAAAAATAAATAGTTTCTTACTGGTGATAGCATCATCCGGATCCGGTTGGGATATTCCGGTTTCCAAAGGCAAGTCAGTCCACGTAAATATAGCATCCACAGTTTTGGGGGATTCTGGAATCGAAGGATAAGAGTCCTGTAAGTGAAAACAGCAGTGGGCACCGTACGCCGACGATGGTATATATCCAACTCCCCGGCAAGGTGCAATTTTTGGGGACGGACGGTGTGACAATAGTCCGTAACCTGGCGATGTATGTTTCAGACCTCGGAAATATACACAAAGTCACTTTCAGGGTAAACTGGGATGAAATGTACGTAAATCGCACAAAGAGAACAATGAGCGATACAAGCCCCAAAATAACGCCTCCTGAAAACAGCAAGTGGCGAAACACAAGCTCACAAAGTGCTACGTACAGAAAAATGGAGTACAAATTGACGTATGTCAAATGGCATGAAAGCCGATATCTCCAAATTCCACGAAATCCTTCTAAGTGGACGAGAGTAAATATGCTCTCAAGTAGAAATAAGTAAAGTGACTTCGTCGATCGTATTTATAGGCTAACATAAATAAAATTTTGGAGAGTTTGATCTTAGACATGTTTACAAGATGGGTACATCTTTCCAGAATGTACGCTCTGTGTACACTGACACGAAACTCATAAACACAGAAGCCTCGAGAACACGTGACCGAATTACAATACAGGTCACAACGTACATAGAGGAAAATGCAGGCCAGACACTGACCCGGTTAGCGCAAACACTAATAAAAAATACAATACAAAATTTTAAAGATAGGGTTCGTAACTGGACCGCCATGTTAGGCTGAAACACACCTTGTTCGAACCTGCCCTAAAGAATGTCTGGAGGTAATATCATGTGTAGCCGTCAACTGATTTCCGCATTCGTTCTCTTCTTGTCTATGACGAGATATCACCTACCAGAGGGCGCTATTAAACTTGTTCACAATCGAATCATTGACGCCCCCGGAATTCTTCGATCTGACTGAACAAAGGACCACAGTTCTGATTATACCTTTATAATATGAGTACCCTAAAAGGGTAACTTTTGCTTGCTCTTTTAGTCTTGGACCGTAGTTTCTTCAGGATAAATCCCTAAAGAGTAAAACGTTATGATTTAGAGACAACAAGGAATGAACTTCCATTTACTGATCTGAGAGCTTTTCTTTTTTGAAGATGCTGAAATCCTGCTAACAAATATATTTGTGCTCCTTAAAGTAGCCAAGCCTTATTAGTTATTTGGAAATTGAGGCTAGACTATGTCATATATATTACAGTATTCAAACTGTTTTTCGTACTATGGTTAATGTGATCGTTATGCTGATTATTAGCCCTAAACCAAGATTTATTTATTTATTTATTCATTTATTTATTTATTTATTTGAATAGCATTTATAGGCTTAGGCCTACTTAAGAATTTCTTCACTTGTAAGTTGACGGTACCTGACTGACAAATCACTGAACTGACACATCTTACATTCATTCGCCTGTTCTCTAAAGCTCCCGGCACCTTTTAAAAACGATGGTTTTGATTGATTTCACCGTTACACAATGATATACAAATTATTTATTAGCCGCTTAACGCCATAGCCTTCTCAAGATGTTTTCAGTTTTACGACGGTTTTTATGTTTTATGGGTGAAGGAAACCGGATCTTTCCCTTACTCTTCTTGCTTTTGGCAAGTCACGGACAAACATTCACAGAAATAGAGGCTTAGAGATACGCCTACAGTATTGACGGGAGACGCTACAGTTCAGTTTAACAAATGACGCCGCGACCGCTCATTATCACCCATAGGTCCCTGAAACACTGAGAGCGGGGAAACTTACAAATTTCTTGCCTAAGGGTGGATTTGAACCCATAACTCGTGTGTCCAAGAGATTGAAATGCGTTTTACTACTAGACCACAAACATTATATGCAAAAAAAATACAAAAAAACTGCCTTTGTGGCCAGGAAAATCGTGTGAGATAACCAGTGTTCCTGTAGAACACTTCTCTCATACAGGTACACACATTGTTATATATTCGGTGTATGTGTTTTCTACCCCACTAGACTCGCCTCAGCTTTTTTTGTTTTTGACCTGTATACCTGAGCAATGGGTAATATGATGTAAGAGTCCATGTGATGTAAGTGAACAGAACATTAAATGGTATAAAGCGTCATCATGGAAGCCCTTAAAGCCATGGATCCGTCAAGGAAACCAAACACGTTAAACTTGAAATATGGCCTTTTCATAAACCATAAGTATCTGCGCAAATGTTTCCTGGCCTAAACATGTGCTCGCCACGATATGACTGAGATACTGCGGATGTGGCATTAAGCCATAATCATTCACTCATTCATTCACTCTTTAATTGCTTATATTCCGACACTAACGTCTGACGTAAAATATGGCGGTGTGTTATCAAAAAAAAAAAAAAAAAAAAAAAAAAAAACAAAAGCCGATTTTAAAGATAATTTTCCTCGGTTTGACCCCGCGGTATTTGATTTATGAAATCGTGTGTTTCTGTTATGCAAATCAGTGACGACTGAAATGTTTCGCTGTCAAGTTGAGCCGCTCAGCGGTTTGATGACCGCTTTGTCTGCTAATGTTATGTTATTTATTTATGATGATTGCTCGGCCTTCTCCATACATCATAAATAAAAAACACAAATTCCATTCCAGAGCGTCTGACCTTTTCCCTATTCCATGTTGATATTAGCTGTCATATCGGGACAACGACCATGAACCTACTACTCCAAATAGCGCATGCACATTACATGCACTGGAATTGGCAAAGAGTATGCTGAGTAGCAGATATCATGGAAACCAAGTTGTAGATGATAAGTGCCACCAATCTCCTTATAGAAATGCCGAATATTGACTTCATGTGTATATAGCATACATCTATGTGACAAATCTATCGGGCGGATAGTAAAAAAAACTAGAAGAGAAAGACTAAAAATAACTTGGTGTACATTCCAAATGGCTATCACTCTAGCTAACCACCCATATCTCCACTCGTCAGATTTCGGCTCAAAGCTCACAGATGTCCTTTTATCTTCACGCTGCTTAAGAGCACCTGTTTCCTTTTAGTGAGCCTCCATCTATGCCTCAGAGATACAGCAATGTCATTTTGATAAGGCCTAATTTAAAACTCATGTCAACCAGGGAAGCCCAAAATTATAGAGGTATCAAAATAGCCCTTTAACAAAAATGACCATCATCTTATCGCGGATCTGCTAGGTCCTGCAGCGCCTTTGCCGTGTTAAGGCAACTTGCTCATGCATTTGCAATCAACCTACCTCACAGGTTCGATCATTTATTGTTACCATGGTGATGCAAATTGCAGAGCATATTTGAAAGCTTCTCTATAAAATTCCAATTGCTCTGTTCCTGGAAAACGGGAAATACATATTTCACCTTTCTTTTTTCGAAATCGCCATCTTAAACGAGGTCTCCTAGCAAACCAGGAAGCCTAGAATATAGCCCGTGGAGCTCCTGTGGTTCGTCCCGTAAGCTTGTGAAAAAAGATTTTGCCATCACAGTGGACTGATGTTAAAATATTCATGGACGTTGTGATATTGTGATCAGTGTAGCTAATAATAGCCCTATAGTTAAAGGGCGGATATCATATCATAGATACACATTCTCATCCTGGTCTCTTGGGCTTGATGGAGTACGCCGCTTGGTGGCAAGGTACTGGCCAGCAAGACTCGTACACTGTACTTGAGATATCAGGGATGTCCTCAACGTGCTGGAGTCACTTTGTTGGCCACACGCCGGGAAGGGAATGGCTCTTATCTGTCATCCGGGCTGGACACACTGGGAGGATAAAACAAGAACCTCCGATGACAGTTGTTATCTTATATTTTCATTATATTGTTAACGACCTCTATAATATTAGTTATTGTTCTCACATGTTTATGTATCCAAATTCCCCATGTGTTACACAGACGTTTTATAGTAAACCATAACTGTAATAGACAAATCAAAGTACACAGACTACCCTCGAAAAGACAAGAAATCTAAGAACTACCACAACATTTGTGCCATTTCTTTATAGAAATAGTCACGTGTTAACGCTTGAACGTTCGCTTAAACACGCATTTGCTTGAAAATCAGACAACGTATACAACCTTAGTTTTCTTCCTGGTATTGCGTGGCTTTTCCATTGAGTTGTCTAAAAATAGGTTATTTTCTAAGTAAAAAATGTTATCCACAGAGTTAAATTCGGTCGACTGGCTGGGAAATTTTTGAACGTATTTAAAGTGGGATTGACTGGATTTTTTTTCCTTTTGCAATTCACGATAAAAACGTGAAATACAACACCACATTCTTGCATGCTGTCAGCTTACACGAATTCTTTGCGCTGAACGACGCGAAGGCCACTTCTACGTCATAGAGGAATCTGAAACTCACTCTCCGCTATACGGAGTAGGGCTTGGCAAGTTCCCCTACCAAAGTAATGGCTCCCTCTTCAAGGGAAGAAAACTTGTCGTCGTTACACGATTTTGTCAATTGCTCAAGAGACCGTAAGAGTGGATCGATTGATTAGTTATTAATTAGTACGCTTCAGTTCCAGGGCTGTTATCAACAGACGCCTGTGTTTGGCGACCCTAATTGCAACTTCTGAGCGAAAGCGACAGGAGGCGGCGGCGCCTTGTCCCTCGCAACTCTCCTACTCATCACCCCAATTAGACCCAGACCTCGCGCAATGCAAGTGAGAAGTAATATGATGCTAATTAGAGCAGCTTTTGGATTGTTAAGCCGACTATTTGCATCACGTTGCTGGAGATGTGATTGAAACTGAAGTTAAAAAAGAATTGCTCAGACTCGAGGCAAATGACAGACCTCTACAGATTCTACATCCCGCCAATATTTCACTTAGATAGAGCGCCGAGTGACGTGTTTCTTCGTCTGTTTCAGGTCAGACCAGTTCGAAGCCTGACAAGATGAAATCTTGATTATATTCTACGACACGGAGTTGACGAGATCACTTCGTTTTGGTCCGTGTTTTGGCTAACCTAGCTTGGTCGCTGTATCCTAAATGTCCGAGGCCAGGTGGGGACTGGACGAAGCATAATAACGGCTTGCTACAGACATCGCTCCGCAACTGTGGCCTACCGCGTGGAGATAAAAGCTACGTATGCTCTGCGTTTTGCTGATTACCACCTTATCGATCGCGATAATGGAAGGCTTCGCTTAACAACAAGTGTTTCCCCAACAGAGAAGAACGCAGTGGTTCTAACAAGCATGCTCCGATATCTTTTCTGCTGAAGCATTGACACTGTTGGCCAGGAGAAATAAGGGACCTAGTGCGAATCGAACAGGGCAATTGTACACCGACATGAATGTGTTTTCTTGAAGCACAGACACACCAGCATTTCGGCATTCCAGTCTCTCAGTGGCCGCAATCTTCGCGGCAGTACTAATCTGACACTCGTCTCTCGCCCAGAAGAGCTGGACATACGCCCCCAATCACGTTGTCGTCGTGGACTCCTGCTCGGGCTGCTGTGCGAGAGTGCAGGCGGAGAAGACACCGTTCGAGCGGCTGTGCGTCAAGCTGGGTCTAGCAACCAGGCTGATCCGCCATCTTTTGGTCGACAAGACATACTGGACTCGTTCCCTCCAATCTGCCCTCCATAATCGACCTGCCGTTGCTGGATTTCTGCAGGAAGCTTTGAATAACAACATCCCTCAACTGATGCTCGAGAATCAATAGGTATTTAGGCCTTTATGTTTTCTGTATGTCAATATATTTGTCGCAATATGTTGTCATTATTAAGGCATCCTATTTCTATGTAACGATATGGCTTTATCGAGATACGAGCGATCCCGCCAAGGTGGCAGCATTCGGTGTAATGGTGTGAAATCTAACCATATTATTTGTGTGCTGAAGCCAGCACTTAACAACAGATTGCTGATCTACGGGCTTCTTCTTTTAAACATGATTTTGTAACAAACAATTTTTTTCGAACGGTAATGTCTAGTAAAGTATATGAATTTCAGCAGTCGGCGGTATTGTATAGTGCGGAATCCGTTGAATTAAATGTACGTATTCATTGGGTACAATTTTTGATCATGGGTCCCTTTTTTGAAAGGTGACCTCTATATTCCCTTCTGTGTGACGAGCTGTGGATTGTAACATTTGTCCACCTTTATAATATTTATGAGGAGTTAAACCAAAGAATAATAATAAAAAAATGATGTCATCATTATATATCTCCTCTCATTATACATTTTAAGTCGTGATTTTGCTAATTTAAGCTGTGAGTGATGTACACTTTGAACTGCGTTCTTTCACGTGTTCGTTTTTAGTTTGACGAAGGAAGTAATCTGTGATAAAAATCGTTGAAGGCTATTTAATCTCTTTCTCAACATATGTCGCGATTTTTAAGATCGCAAACTAATTGCCTTAAAAGTTGCAATTTCTGAGATGGCTTAATCAAACTTCAGACTACATATCGTGTGTTTCTAAGAAACACTGGTTCCTAAGACAGTCGCCTGCGGTGAGATCAGCCGTGGCTTCGTATTTTACATGCAGAACCGCTCACCAAAATGTTGACCTTGATTTATTATTATATATTTATGACTTTCTCGCACTGTCTATTAACTATCCTCTTTGCCCGTATTTCGAGAATTTTTATTAAGTATAGTGTAAGGCTCTGATTTCGCCATGTCAAACTGATATATGTCTATTGCAATCGGCAAGTTGTTGGGTCATAGATGTTACCCATGCGAAATGTCCTATTCTCCAACAACAGCTCCATTTCAGATAAGGTACATTGGCAGCACATTTACAAGTTGACTTGTGTTGCCCTTTATAATTAATTTGTTTTGTGATTGTAACAAAAGTTCCTCGAATTATATGCGTTGATAGACGTATGGATAGGAATCGATTAGCCACAATCCAAAACCGGTAGGGTCTATACAGAAGAGGAGTTTTAATAAAGCCGATCAGGGGATGTCTGAATCGCCAGAGTCTAATTCTTGGCTATCTCTCCGGAGCTAATATAACGCTAATGTCTTGGCCACACTTAACGTGAGCTTGATCACGGTCTCGTGGGGAAAAGTAAACGGGAATTAGCTCGGAACAACCAAATACGTCTGCTTCCCTGCGAACCGAGTGCCCGATCACGGTCAATTCCATATGTTTAAACAGAAAGTCGTGAGTTATTGCACCTTCTGTCTTGGTGAATATCCACCCGGATTCCAAACAAAATGATATTTTAATATTGCCCAATCTTGTGCATGGATGCATACTTGCTTTAAGGGAGGCTTTGATGTAAGGATTAACCGACATAAGTCCTTGTATCTCGAGCAAAAAAGCTATAAATGTCTAAAATCTCAAGATAGGATTTCTGCTTGCTGGTCCACTGATACCATGCACAGTTGCGTAGCAACTTTGCTATTTCTATGAATATTTTTCATAGAGCGGATCATATTACAGTCTGATGACGTTCGGCCATTAGTTTGGCCGCCCCGGACTCCAGTAACTCGTATCACCCCATCCAGGGAGTAGTAAATGTCAGGCAACGCCTTAAGTGCTGTCCATGCTACTGGAGAACATGTATCTTTGGCCGCAGTACTCATAAGTTGCGCCGATTGCCCATAGACGGGTCATCTCAGTGACCCGTAGGAGGATCACAGTTGACCCTGGGCGATAACATCGGGTAGATGGAGAGAAGCAGCGAGTATGGATCTTATCCCTCTCGAGGGAAGGCACGACATAGTCTGTAACAGCTGCCCCAAGTTTAATTGGGAGAACATACTGCCAGAATTTTATTGACTCCTTGTCAACTCCCAGAAACCAAAAATCGAATGGTTGCTCGGTGGGTTATCCATTGTGATCCGGAAAATGTCGACGTCATTCTGTCTTTTTCTATGGCCTTTCAACAGTAAATCAGCGGAGATTCGATCGTCTGCCAAACGCTGGTTGTTTATTTTGGGCGTTAAAAATAAGGCCAAAATAAAAATACAAACTGTTATGTTGGGAAGATTATTGTTTTGTCTGAGAAAAATAGGATGTGTGTGAACATTCTCGCTACTGGAGATCTTTTCAACAGCGCTTTGAGCTTTTCAGTCGGTTATTAGTCAAGTAAAGCCAATAAATAAGCAGGTTCACCACTGTAGGATGTCATAAGCGAACACTGGTGTATTTGCTTCAATAGATGAAAACGGCTTGTAGGTTTTACTCAGAATGTCGGAAATAACTGAACTAAGATGTTTCTAAATGCGGCCTAGTTTACTTTTCCCTATTCGTGATGAAGCTAACATACTAAATTCCTCTTGCAGTAACAATCATGGCTTTTGTTCTATTGCACTTTTCTCGAGCATGGAAAAGCTTCATGGTAGATGTTTGTTTGTTTGCTTTTTTTTAAGGCAGTAAACTGGAGCCTCTGTGGCTCAGTTGGTTAGCGCCCTAAAGCCGCGTAATGACCCAGAAGCCTCCCATCAATGCGGTCGCTGTGTTCAAGTCCGGCTCATGCTTCCTCTCCGGCCGTGCGTGGGAAGGTCTGCGAGCAACCTGCGGATGGTCGTGCGTTTTCCCCAGGCTGTATCGGTTTCCTCACACCATAATACTGGCCGCTGTCGTATATGTGAAATATTCTCGAGTACGGCGTAAAACATTAGAAAAAATAAATGAGGAGAGTGAACTGATATTGATTCTGTGAACACAGACTTTCCATTGTACTGTCAAATTCAACACTGTTCACAGGTCGTGCATTATGTCTAAGGTAGAAGTTCACTTTCAATGTAATGTGTTCAATGAGCTGTTAACGTAAGGAAATCGAAAAACCGATATGATGCAGCAGACATCAGTAACAAAGGTCACAGCGTAGGTATCGTCACTCGGTGAACTAGACATCTGTTGTGCGCAAACATTTACTCTGCGCTTCCTTGTTCAAATTCAGTTCACACTCCCTATAGTGTGAACTATCTCAGCATCTGACTCCGAAGGTATTAATTCTGACTTGAAGAGCATATGTTAATTTTTTAACATTTACTAAGGGTTAAGAATTATACAAAACACAAAATGTTGTTTCGAGTGATTGGCAAAGCTTTAGTACGTTACCCGGCCTAATGACTTTTTATAAAATTAATTGTAGTATAATGTTAGATTACAAGATTTTCAACATGGAAAATTCCGAACACGACATTAGAAAGTGTTACTTTGACTTAAGGCAGCCTTAAATTTCAACGTTATCTTAACATTTTGTAAAACTTTATTTTTAACAGTTTATAAAGCGTTAAACGACTTTTAAAAGTATTACACTGACGTAAGGCAGCCTTAAGTTTCAACGTTATCTGAAAATTTTGTAAAATGTTGTTTTTAACAGTTTATAAAGCGTTAAACTAACATTCTAAATGCTTTGTCTCCTCCACCAATGTTAAAGTGTAAGAATTATTGAAGTTATATATAACATTTGAATAGTGTTTCATCTTTTCGAGCTAAATCACAGATAAATTACAGTAGCCGTACCCAAGTTGTTGGGTAGAGAGAACCGATTTATCTACGATCCCCTATAAAGATTACATTGATGGTAATTAGATAATTAGGGAAATCGGGATGCTTCCTGCGGACGTCCGTTCTCGACTCATCTAAACACACCAGGGCTTGAGTTACAAAGTAGTTGAAAGGTTACGTAAATCTTGTGGGGCAAAGCAAAATGCATTTCTCCGACTACATCATACCACTCTCAGAAGAATTTTTTGGATATTTCCTAGAAACGAAATGTACTGTGAAGAGATGCAGTTGATAGTAACCAACGGGATCAGTCTTAAGTCAGCTAACATGCGGAAGGTACTGTTTGATATGCCACAAGCATGCTTTTCACTCGCTTCTGGCATTCCAAACCCACATAACTAGCTTCTGTTTCCAGAGGGTGTAAATTTATTGCAGTGGTTTGCAGGAATGCAACTAGTCCTGTGTAATCTTCACTAAGCATGCCTCAACTAGCCACGGACGCACCGCTGACAAACCGTTGGCACACTGCGGGGGATGATGGCGAAGGGTGGGGGAAGGGACGGTCGGTTTTGCTTGGGGGCTTTGAGTTGCCGATACCTGTAGCTCACATACATTCCTCGCTCTGTTCAGGAAAAGACGACTAGATTCATTCAGTTTCCACACAGAAGACGACTTGTACGTCTAGCATGAACACAAGCAGAGATTCATCTATCGCAAGTCATGAAAGTATACCAAGAAATGAAATAGGAAGAAATGCGTGTGAAGTCATTTACAGGTGTATATTGCCATGGCAGATGCCGACCAAGCCACAGTCTGAAATATTGCTACGATATTCGTTAGCTGTACTCATGTACAAGAGGTTTACGTTTGATGTGTGGAAATTTCGTCGGGTTAATTCATAACGTAAAAGCATAGTTGCTCCACCTAAAACGAGAGGACACATTGTTGACGTGTCAGTATATCACCGATAGTTTATTGATCATTTTCAGGAGACGTAAATATTAAAACGCATGTAACTGGTATATGTGCATAATTTTAGTCCCAGCAATAAATGGCTGACAGGACAAGAGGGCAAACAAAACAAGTCAACTTATTAGCTTTCTGAACTATGCAAGGCTTATGAGTGGATCACCAAGATTTTGGTCGTTATACCGATTTATGTTTTACTCCAAACTACACCACAATCACTGTGTCTCTTGTGGACTCACCGGTAACGAAGTCGTCATGCTGAACAACCCAGGGCATAATCCTGTGATGTATAAAACCGTGTGTATAGATGTATTCTTCCTTGAGGCGCAAGTATGTAGGAGAAAATAGTCGGCAACTATATATATATATATGGCACTATGTTTCATTAACACAGTTTTGTACATATACTGTAGCTCCATTGGAAAACGCCGACTAGTTATCACAGGTATCACAGGGTTTTTTTTTCTATGCCAGTAAACAGGCATGCGGTTGATAATACATAAACTAAACCATACGTTTATTGATCTGGGAACCCCGTAAGATCGTTCATAGTGTAACTGTTGCTGCAATTCGGTAAGTAATGCGTTTTTGTTTTTTGTAGTTGCTTCACCTCATGCACACCGTCTTAATTTAAAAAAAAACTCTTGTAGACGGCCTGACAACACAAATCAGTTAAATTAAAAAACTGATATCATACCAAAACTGTTTTAAATATGTTTTATCTCTCGTGGTTGCTTGTTTGGTAAAACCTGGTATTTTCAAATGTTACATGTTGTACCTTTATAATAAGGCCATTCCCAGTGTTTCTGTATATAGACATATCCGGAAATACCCCCGTTTTTGTTATCATATCGGAGGATCTGTGCATGTGTAAAGAATGACCATACCTCACAACCATGAGTAAACAGGATGGTTTATCATCAACATAAATTGGAGAAAATCATTTTGCCTGAATTGCGTATCTTGACAGTTGGTAACAAGAAAGTAAAAGTAGACCCCTAAGTGTACATTGCATCTATCCTGTCAGTTTATCGGAAATCATGGGTAATATATCAGTGACCCATGATGTTTGGTACCCCTTGCTGTTGATGTCAGTCAGGGTATCACTCAACGACAGGAGAGTGTGTCAAGAAAGTGAACCATAAATCCATGTAAGTGGTTTTTCGTATGAAAAGTTAATTGAATTAGGACTTTCTCGAAAATGATCCGAGTATTGACATGGAACGCACTATATGGTTAGCAACTGATATTCAAAAAAAAAAAAGGAGAGAAAAAAGATATCAATGAGTTAAGTTCAGTGCCTGAGATGAAGACAGAGATCCAGGTAGTCTTTGATTCACGGTAATTATAATTATGGCTCCTCAGCATAACTATGGTTGCAGTTAATGTACCATTATTTCAAATTCCTGTGTGCTGTGTACGATTTTATTTATTTATTTATTTGATTGGTGTTTTACGCCGTGCTCAAGAATATTTCACTTATACGACAGCAGCATTATGGTGGGAGGAAACCGGGCAAAACCCTTGGGAATACGCAGGTTGTGGTAGACCTTCCCTGGGCTGGACTCACAGAGTCCGCATTGCTGAGAGGCTTCTGGGTAATTACGCTGCGATAGCGCGCGAACCAACTGAGCGTGTGCGATTTTACACAACACACATAAAATTCTGGAACTGACGGATGTCTCTTGATGTTATACATGTTAGCACATAACTAGGGGCCTGTCCTTAGCACTGCTGCATGCCCCAGTCGAGGAGGCATATCCCGCGGAAGTGGCATGACTACACATGCGCAATGTAGATAACCTGGTGTTGGGAAAGGTCTATGGAGATTTATTATATGTAAATCTAAATGCTGTCATCGGTTACCTTACTTTTAAGCAATATAACAGTCCGACAGATTTTCTGTCGGTGGAAAAATAGATAACATATATATGTTACATGCGAATCAAGGCATAATGTATTAAATTATTACAACAATGTATCTGTTTGTTCCCCTGATTGTGGTAAGTTAACACGTCAGTAAACACATGTTTTTACAATGTTTTCACAGGCTACGTCACTGGATCGTGTCCAGTCGTTTGGCAGCATCAGTGAAAAAACAATATCATCACTTCAGACCAAATGCTGAAGATCAGGATGTTGATCTCTGGTAAGTAAACGTTTTTTCCACGTGAAACAAATATGGTTTGAAAGCATTTTATGGTAATTGTAAACTCCTCACAGAAAATTTCATAAGGGGAAGTTTGTGATGTAATACTTCCCCTCTGTATATCGGAAATGGCTGTTGGCAAATGTTGTATAACGAAATTGCCATTTAGATGTGTCTGTATTTCACTGGAGTGTTTATACCATATCCTCGTGCAATTATGCACGTACACACTTAGAGCAATCAGGTCGATAGATGGGGGAAACAGAGCGGAATCCGAACTGGCGTCGAAACGGAAACCACTAAACAGCAGCTAATAGAAGAAGACCTGGAGTCGAACAGGTGACTGCACTGCTCTAGAGTTTGTCGTCTCAGTAGATGTAGCCAAGTGTAATTGTTAAGCGACTTTTTCTTTTTCTTTTTTTTGAAAACCGACCTCACTAATCACTGCCATTCGCAATACCCTGACATCAATGTGATCATATCATGTATTTACATAAGGATTCTCACTTTATTATTATCATTATTATTATTATTATAAACAACCATTCGTAGTATCTTGACTTCAGTGTGATCATATCAAGTGTTTACACAGGGGAAAGCAGATTCTCATTTATAATTATCGTTATTATCAGTAATGCATGTAGCAGTAATTCTACATGTGTGAGAAAGGAACACTTGAGGTATATGCATAAATTCAGGAACTTCTGCTGTTGAAATAGCACTTATTGCAGACTTAGCATAAATACCTGAATACCTATTTAGGATGTGGGTACATATGAAGTCTTATTTAGGATGTTGGAACATGTGATTTTTTATTTAGGCTATGGGAACAAGTGCATTCTTACTTAGGGTATGGGAACGTGTGAATTCTTATTTAGGATTTGGGAATGTGTGAATTCTAATTTAGGATGTTTGGGATGTGAAAACATATGCATTGTTTAGAATATAAGAACTTAGAATAGAATAAATTAGAATAAACTATTATTATACAAAAATTAGAAATTATAATATTTAGGATATGGGAATACGTGAATTTTTATTCAAAATGCGATACATGTGGGCTCTTATTGGGCAAATCAGCAGGATAAAAACGGGCAGGGCAAAGTAGTGAAGTAAGTACATTGATTGAATACATGTATTACGTGTCTGGTTCGTGACTCCTTAATATTTGATCTGAGATATGACGGGAAAAAATTGGCGCCAAATTGACTAGATCCACCCATCATATATTAAAGCCCCATCCACTTATTTTGTGAAAAAGAAAACCCTACCCACAGCAGATAACGTTGTCACTAGATCTTAGTTTTACTGAGGACAACCTACACTGAGAGATAGAAGGAACCACCGGGCGGATATTCCAATCTGGTGCAGTCCACGTTGACACATGATACCGTGCAATTGAACCATGATGGATTACTCATTGAGAAAGTAATGGTCGGACCAAAAAGTAGCAGGTATTGAAGCACAGCCATTAGAATCCCTAACGAGCTGACATGGCAGCGGGCCTGCGCCGGTTTGGCGGTAACAGATACCAGCCAACTACGGCACACTTTCACCGTGGTATAGGCATTGACGTAAAATCGAGTTGGAATCTTTGATCCTTCTGTATCTGTCATGTCTGTTGGGCACGTCACATTCAGTTCGTTACATTGTTCTCGAGGATAGTTCAGTCTGAAAATACTAGAAAACCGGGGGTGACGGAGTGGTGGTGCTGGTGAATAATACGCTATCGGAACAAATTGCGCGTGTGGCTGTAGATATCTCGTCACCCCAAGAGCCGCGTCGTTGTTAATTATGGGAAGACTGTCTTTGTCAGCTATATCTGGCAATGTAGAAGCACCATTTAATAAAACGACATACCAAGACCATGACTTTATACGCAAGGTTAATCGTGAAGTCAAGATACTTACGGGTATGAAAGGAAATGTAGATTGCTTGATTAACCTCTGTTGCGCGAAGGTCAACGCTCCATACATACTGTTAGCGTATACGGAGGATGAGATCAAGGATGAGATTAATGGGAAGCGAGTGGAGGAGTACAAATACGGAGAAACCAAACCAAGGGTCTATGGACACAACTGTAGTCTACAAAAATATAACACTAGTCTAAAATACCCTAGAAAGTAGGAAGCATTTAGAGCTTTCTGTCTTCATATACAAAACAATACAGCATAGCGAATATAACCAGAGCAGCGACGACATTGTGATAGTTGGCATATGGTCACGCGTTACCGGTGAAATCCGGCCTCTTGCCAGTTTACCTCAGTTAGGGTTTTATTCTAACTGTTCCTGTAAGTGTCAGAGGTGACAACTTACACCCCCATAGAACTATGGCTTAAGCAGAATTAGGTAAGAAAAGATGCAGTAATGTTAAATGCATTGTACTAGACGTCACTGGTCAAGAATTACTCAACATCTGTGTTGTCTTATTTAATAAATGTACTAGTGAAGTAACATGAAAACAATGCAATTTTTAAATTTGTTTTCCAGACAGAGTTTTCACAATGAAAATATTAAATAAATATTGAAAGAGGTAATGTCCTTGTAGCCAAACTGAAAGTGTGTCGCGAAAGGTATTTAATTGCATAGCGCAGTGAAGTTTATATGTATATGGCTTGGTCCAGTGGTTCAGACCGTCCCAGTTCTGGTCGCCAGCCTGGAATCATTTAGATCAAATACAGTTTCAAATCCAGTTTTGGACATATAGACTGTGGTCATAGGTTAGCCTGTTTGACATTCCCCCTGGTCTCCCCAGGGCTGGACTAGGGTTTTCTCCATCCATACCACAGCAACCGCCGAAAAGCAGATGTCATAAACATCAAAATAAATGAATCGTGTTCGTTCGCTACATGATCTTCTGGAAGAAAAAATTTGTTTCAGAAATGCTCAGCTGAATGTTGGATATCTTTTGGTTTTTGTCAGATACATGTTAGGTTTTGGGGTGGCGGGACGATGACAACGTTGACAGATTGTACTCGAATGAAAGTGCCATTTGTTGCTCGTAGACGTAAGTTATTGTCAAGGCATTTTGATTTATTTGATTTATTTATTTGATTGCTGTTTTACGCCGAACTCAAGAATATTTCACTTATACGACGACGACCAGTATTACTGTGGGAGGAAACCGGGCAGAGCCCGGTTATTATTTTATAATAATATTTTAATATTTAATATTTTATTATTAAGAGTAGAAACCCCTACTAATTGATAATATGTTTCAAGGCCATCTAAAATGAATTATTAGAGCTGTTCTTTATTTTTAGGCGAGTTCCTGTCTTGTCGGTATCGTCCAAAATGTATCTGTAGACTTGTGGCAATAATTAGAGCGATTTTTCACTGCCCAGAATCATGCCTAATAGATTATCCAGGAACCGCTTTCTAAAGGATATCTCCCGAAATCATATTTAACATATGTCGAATGTTATATGTTGAGCGAAAGCCCGTAGAGGCCTCTTGTGGGTCACCACAGAAGTGTCAAAAGTTAATGAATAAGGATACATCATGTGCGGGTGGTTGGATGCGCTCGTCAATCTATAAGGATCATACAGGGTTATGAGGACCATCCTCCAAGTTCTTAGAATCAATATTAGGGGCGTGCATTAGGGATTGAATCAGATTATGGATTGTTCACAGTGATGCTGGACGACTCAACTCCAGTAATTATGTCTTCCAGGAGCTTTGTCTGTGGACGACAGCGCATTACATAACGACTTCCAGTCACCTGTCCGTCCACGCTTCAGACTTTCACTGACCGATGGTGCTGAAACTTTATCTGTTTAGCGGAACAGAACATAATTTTCGGCCCTCAAATGTGCACTTTGGCCAAGGACGACCACATATGCCCAATTCCCAAAACATTTGCTCTCTCTCTCTCAGGCATTTGAACATCTTCACGTATCTATGCCGTGTGAAGGGATAATACAGCGCTGGTCTTGGTTGGGTTATATATAACGAACAGATCCGTGTACACCCCGATCCACTTGTCCACGCTTTGTCATGAAGAGACTTAATTATTTGTAACATCCGCAACAGATTACGCCCTGCACTGGAGGGTTTACCCCCTGGGAGCCTACAGTTAATACTGCGCTGAAAAGTAAAGGTTGATCAGTTAGATGGTGTCCCATGGGAAGCGGGAAGGAGAGTCGAGAGGTGCTGTGTACGTGACGTACTCTAATTGTTGACTCCTGGTCATGAAGACAGTTGCCACCATATGACTCCAGCATTGCCGAAAAAGCGTAAAACCATCATCGGCCAGGAGTGTGCATGGCGAAAGACAAGCACAGTAAATGCTGTGTGCTCTATGTGTCCAGGAAGACACCAGGCCCCATATCAGGCCCCATACCAGGCCCCATACCAGGCCCATTAACAGACCATAGCTTTTTGTGGGTTCGAAATTGCCATATCGAAGTAAATGGCGATACGTCGATCCTTGTTTATTGCTTCTAGGTGCCGTTTGTAACTTTCTACTTGGAATTGCTCCAAGACTTATGTACGTGAACCTACAAGTCTCTGGGCAATAAAAAATTGAATTCTGGGAGTTTTATTTATTTTGATTTTCACAGAGAAATGGATACGGTATAAACTTCTGAAGCCTTAGTGTAGACTTCTGTCATGGAACTGGTATTATGATGTTCGGTGAATCGATCCGAGCTTATATATAAACCCTCTTTATTGCCGCCATAAAAATGTAATGACATACTGAACTAATGGCATTCTCCCGACCCCACTGTAACCGGGTCTCTTAAATTCTCTGTATACCCACGGGAAAGCCCGCGAAGCGCTAGTATCACTTTACTTCATATCAGGCTTGGTTTTCTTGCATCAGTGCAGGCATAAAACAATGTAAGGAGTGGCCGGATCGTTGCCTTGACTTAGGTGTCAACCTGTAATGAAGGAAATACGCTGGAAGAGTGGTGAATAGTTGGCCAAGAATGTGATCAGCTTGGCTGATGAGTAACAGGTAGCCCGTAAGATGTTCATCACAATGCTCTTGTCGGCTAGTTAATGAACATCCACAGCTGCAAGTGTAGTGTTACCCTCGACAAGTCCAAATGTTGCATAAGCCCTGTTTGGTTAACGTTGGTGTTATTGATTGAGGATTTGAGAACAGTGTGCCACTAGCGTGTGGCACGACGTAGCGGCACCTAGTTCTCTGGTATGAATTATATAGGTATACACCAAATGGTTGTTGTCGTGATTGCTGAAAGGACGAAGACAGAATCACTGCCGCGGAAAAGGGACCTGATTAAAACTCAACAGTTAGCGCTGTGGTGGTAGTGGTAGAGGCAAGGTGGTCAGAGAACTGCAGTTATATCCAGGCCCGCGGCTGGTTCTTCCTCAGATGAGAGCACCAGTCCAACCCGTCGTACAGGCCCTAACCACACGGTCAATACAGGATGCTTAAATCTACATCCGCTGGAAAGCCCACCAACTCTGCCGGGAGCTCCGTGCCCGAACCACTCTCCGGCTTCCGCTCTCAGTCGAAATCATTATGAGTTTTCCGGTAGAATATGAAGGATGACTTTCCATGATCAAGTATGGATTGGATCGACAAATGTATTAGATACCCTTTGACTGGCAAAACAATGTGGTAAGGATATGACAGGTTCTTTCTTTATCTCATTATTATTATTATTATTATTATTGGGTTGGGGAGGGGGTTGAGTGTGAGGATCAGCTTTAATTATGTGGTGAGCTATAGCTATATATGTATTTATTTAAGCATATCTTACGCGCACATACATATATCCAGATGTATCATACTAATTATACATGTAGAATAGATCTCAAATCCGTTTTAAGCTTTAAATTTCAGATGCTCTATTCAGTATTAGGCAGCTTGTCCTGAAACCCAGCATGTCCATTGCTTGTGGACTGATATGTCTAAAGTTTTGACCACTGATGTCATGGATTATTGATAAGCAAACCCTGTTACGTTGTCGAGAACCAGGCGTTCCTATGTTGCCATGGGTACATCAGCCGGAGGCATTTGCTAGCGGCGCCAGTAGTGGTGGGTAGAGCTAGTCCATCGTCGGGAAGAGATAGGCCAACACCTGCTGCCCCCAGCCGTCCGCGGCCCCAAACACTGAGGACTGCAAATGAAGAGTAACGAACAGACGAAGCTTAACTCGACAATTTACTGATTTCATCTTGTTTACTCTTGTCGCCATCATGGAATAGAATCAGTTCTATACTGCCTTCATTTAGACAGCGAATATACATGCCCAATATCAGGAATGCAATGGAAGAGTCACGTAGTATGTTCATTTCAAATTTTGAAACTAACAATCCTGTATGTTGGTGACATTTTACTGATCACTTAGTTCATGTAGACATCTAGATTTACCCTTGTCCACGGGCATTGGGGTTGAGGATTTTCTAAAAAAAAAAAAAAGAGAGAGAGATGAAAATAAAAAAAAGCCTAATTACGAAACACAGGGCGTTAGAATTATTGTTGTAGCGTCACCTAGGCAAATGCACAACTGCAGTTGAAAAACAATTAGAATCAACACAGCCGAAGGGATGGATTTCTAATATAGTTTTATCTCCCGCAGTCGTGAATTCATATTTAGTAATCAATCTGACGAATTACCTTAGCAAACTTGCTCAGCCATGATACCGTTGGCATCTGGAGCAGACTTGATAAAGCGATTTAAAAATCGCTGACGGTTTCTCGAAATGGAGATTGAATACAGGAAAAGCCCGGCATCAATCCTTCTTTTGATCCTCTCTTTTGCGGTAAACGATGTTTGTGTTAATGACATGATGGGGCTAATCGACACCAGCGGAAGAAGAATTTAATTATAACACGATGCTTTGGGAGTGAGTGGTGAGTGGAGTGGATTGGGAACTACACTGTAGCTACAGCTGTTGTAATTAGCTTTTGTTTGCCACTGATGACAGGGTTTTCGCAGATACCAACTTGTTACAATAATGATAGCCTCCACTGACGAATTACTGTTGCTTTCCAAAAGGCGAAGTTTTAGTTATCTGCTATGAATACACATGGAGATTTCTGTCGCAAGTCATTCGGTAAGGAGGAGTCCTGAAAATATAACAAAATGGAACAAAAATTCTATTAACGTGAATGTTTTTTTTTTGTTTTCTTTTTGGCTAGTTTGGGATTAAGTACTGCTTGATTAAGATTGCAAACAAGTGAGAAATACTATTTTTGTGGCAACGTTTCATATCATAATTGAATTTGCCTTGCAACCTTGCAGCCATTTAATCCTGTATGTGAAATGGAGTGTACGCATCATTTAGAAAACATAATATTTTGCATGCATTATGCAGAAGTGAATTGGTGCATCAAAACCTGAGAACGCCAACCATCTACCCAGAAATAACATGTAAATGTGAAAAACTTAATGTCAATTTCATAAAGTTTGTCACACCAAATACACGTATACTGTATGATACCATAAAAAAATTCTGCCCAAATAGAAAACTCCTGTAGGGTACACCGCGGACAGAGGGATAAACTGCGCCGACTTAGAAGCAGATTGACAAATAAGACTACCCCACAGGTACACTGAATTATCTCCCCTTGCATTGCTTTCAAGCTGTGGACAAAGTTTTCTTATAAATGACACCACTACGCTGATGCTATCTTAGACCATAAAGCGAACACATAACAGAGAGGTTGTCTGTCCAAACGTTCTCTTACCGAGTGCCTGAGACAATTTGTAGTTCTGACGTTGTGTGAAGCTTTAGACGCTACTAATAAGTACCAAATAAAGAGAAATTTAAAACAGATGAGAACAGTTCGTTTAACCCTGCACCTAGCCATCTGAAAGAGGTGTACATCTCGCAGTCTGCTCTTATTACGTCATCACTGAGAGAAGTAGAATTGTTATCCTTGACGCTGTATTATCGGCGCATTTAACATCAACATTTAGTTGGCAGGCAAGGCTTGAGATACATGCGGGTCAGGACTGATCTTATTTACGATACTATTACTCTTAGCCTGTGATACAATCAAATGATCCAGTTGGGCCAAGGGGCCAAACACTCTTTGCGTGAAGGATCAGTTTATTTGCGATTCAACCATTCTCAATTTACCCCTAAGATTAACATATATTTATGGCACCGTTTCATGCTTTTTGTCTTACACATGGGCAGCCCCCATTTTATTCTGTGATCAGGTGATTGTCACGATATTGTCCATCCAGATCGTCAGGCGATCTCCAAAACTGTTCTTACCAGTCCCATTAATGATTATCTCCTGGTTTCTGCTTATTTATGTTTGTGTTTTAATGAGCATTGTTTAGCAACATGGCTATGTTGATGATACGCACCAATGGGCAGTGATTCAAATTGGTAGGCAGACACAATTTATAACAGTATTAAACAGTTTATACTTATAATTGTTAACATTTTAATGTAAAAGGCAACACAACATGGAGAGTAAAAGCAGAGGGACAGAGATGGCGTGATAGCTGGACACACGTAATCGGTGAATTCCGGTTTCTTGTCAGTAGACTTCAGTTAGGTTTTTCTGTTCATGTATACGTCCAAACGTACAAAGCCCCTAGCACAATGGCTTAAGCTGAGCAAGCTCAAAATCTAGTGATTTTATTTGCAATTTATCAGACGTCACTGGCCTAGAATAACACCTTTCAATATTTATATCGGGCAAGAAAATTTTGCTGTTCCACCGCCGCCTTGTCCTATGGGGTACGTGGTGCCATAAGACCATACTCATCAAAGCCTCAGCAAAGCCTCGGAATTTTCATCAGACACACTGGGTTTTTTGCCTCAGCCCCGAAACTAACCGCACTTGTATAGGTGAAATATGTTGGTTTTTCACGCCAATGCACATGGATGTATCAGTCTGACAAGAAATTGAAGAAATATGTTATTTTTAGAGATTGAAGGGACAAAGCTGCATTGAAACTTGTAACGAAATAGTTATGTTTAAAACTTTCTGTCAGGAAATTTGTTCCAAAATCCACTGATGTGTGTTTTTTGTTGTTTTCATTATTGCCTATGCTAGATGCATATTCACACATTCATTCCCTTAACTGGTTGTAATCAGACCCCACGATGATGGCCTTTCTGGATGTCATCATACCCCGTCTATTTGTCATCGGACCCCACGACAATTATCACAAATGATTTCGTCACATTTGTAATGCCCCAAAATACATAATGGTATGGAATATGTCCAGGCCTCTTAGGTTGCAAACGAAAAAATGAGTGGTTCTTAAATTCTGTGACAAGAGCTGTCGAACTTTTACTGTTTCAAAATTGTGGTCTGTGTTCAGTTCAGTTGTCATTTATCACTGAGGATGTCTACTGTTCCGGGTTCCAGTGATTATACGCTGCTGTAAGTGGTGTGGATAGTCTTGTTTTAGAACCCGCTTTTACGCCGTTCCCAAACTCGGACGTGGATTCTGTGAATAACCTGAACGCATGCAGTAAATTGCCAACTAAATGACTCAATAAATCATCCAGGAGCTCTTGTATACATTCACATTGTCAAGCACATCTATTGTTTACTAATTTTACCATGATATTTCTGTCGGTATTGTTCTGTTTTGGCGTCAAACATGTTTTATGGCACTCTTGATGTTCGACATCTGAACCTGTTTAAATCGTACTACAGGCATGTCGTCCGGAGCGAAATCCGTTAGTTTGATGTGATTGATCTTGTTACCATTCTTTGTGCGAGTGACAAGCGACTTTTATTACTTTTGGTCCATTGTAGGTAGAAGAATGTTAATTCTGTGTCTTAATTATGTAGGAGCAGGACTTTCGGACTGGACACCTTAGCAGCACCGGAAGTGCAGTAACCGTCGCATAAGTTATTTCCATTGAATGAATCGGTCATTCATCTGACCAGATTTACCCTGATTTATGCACAACAAGCTATTTATCTCTACAGAGGACGAAGTTCTATTCTTTTTATTGATTTTAGATAAAAGGCTTTTGCTGAGGGCGTTTGATATGTAATGTCAAAGAAACAGGTTGTATAGTTACCCACCAAGGTTGATTGATGCCGGTGAAAGCACGCCCAGCTGTGCACTGAGACTGCTGTCAAGACTGCTGCATGAAAATGTCGTGTCGCTAGAAGGAACATATGCTTGGTTTCGGTAAATTATAGAATACATTGTAAATGCCACATTTCTCAGACATTTTCTTTTTATAAGGTCCGGAGTCACCATCTGGCAATCTCTCAGTTACATTGTGCGGTTACATTCCTGAAGAGTATGAATTGTGGAACATCAAAAGTGACGTGAAACAAGGCACTGGTGTTTCAGAGACAACTAAGATATTATCTTTAAATTTATAATATTATTTCATAGTAATGCTTAAGCCCATTTTAAGACCTCTTCTAAGGAGTGTGACAACTGGCCCCTCCATAGTGATCGCCCGGCATTATACGTTTCCAGAGGAGTTGTTTAGTAAATTCAAGGGAAACAATCCCTTGTAAGGCCAAAAACATGAAATAAAGATATAAATGAATAAAAAAAAATAAATTGATGATATACGCGTACAATTAGTGCTACAGGAGAGTGACCACGTTTATAGTCCAAGTGCAATTGCTGCTACATGGAAGCACGTACGTTACAGTTCAGCGATATTTAGAGCAAATATATTAAGGGAGGTGTTTCCTTAAATATGAAACGCTTTCGCACTATAGATTTTCACATTGTTAAAGTTGAGCAAACAATGGCAGTGATGACATTTTAATAAATGTTGTGAAAAATAGAGACACAATAAGGACCTTTTTCCTGTACTCACTGACTGGGTGATGACCCATGCTAACACATAAGCTGTATATCCTCATCATTCTTAACGTTAACAACCAAAAGGGGCATTTATCCTCCAAGGGCACAAATCTGGTTAAAACTATCTATTAAACAAGTTTTAAGTTGTCAAATGACTGGGTCATATTGGACCAAGGTGATCTTTGAAGACACCTCAAAATGTTAATACACATTCTATATCACAGATACATCTTGATTTTTTCTCACATTAAGTCCATTAATCTTGCTGTCTGGAATGCCGTAAGACCATTTATGTTTATGAAACGCCAGCTTTTTGTGTTGTTTATGAAATGAATGATTCCTCCATTTGGCGAGAAGCGTCTAGTCGGTTTTAAAGATTGTGGCCTTAGCCTTTTAGACAAGACATAGCATGACAAGCTTTTACAACTAACGATTTATGCCCTTGCTTTGTCCCCCTGGTATATCTTGACGCACATGGAGATGAGCATATATCAGTATAATTTTTTACTCATTTTGTTCACGAGAGATGAACTGTTTTTCCTTTCATTGAAATTATAATTGCTGTTTTAGAAAAAAAACTGTAATGATTATGTTTATTATTTTAACTAGCTCTGTGAAAAAAGTTGGCAAGAAATAAGCATGGTCTTTTATTATAGTTAAGTGCACTGGGCAAAATGTAATATAAGTCGGTGATATATCCGGGGCCATTGCTTTCTGAGGCTTCTTTGTATATGGTTAGGAGATTGACATCGCTAATAAGTGTGTATTATGACCCAACGAAAATCAGGAAGAAAAGAGTTTCATGCTGATTGCGAAAGTTAATCGAAACTGGATTTATCTCAGGCTTGTTTACCGTGGTTATTGCAGTGAAATTGCAAGACATTTCTGTACCGGGAGAGAGGTCAGATTCTATTGTCATGTCGCTGTTAGTACGTCTAACAGAGAAGACTCGACCTCGCTATCGATTGACTCGAGCATCGCTAGCCTGCTGGAGTCCGTGTCGCTCATTTCGTCTTCCCGTTTCCTAATGTCTACACGAGATGAACAGTTGCTGGTTAGACTGGTTGCCGGGTCTTAGTTTTGTGTATGATCTACAGTTCCCTTGTTACACCACTACCGACTCTGTGGGAAATGGTGTTTAGCTGAATTCCCGCACAGATGTGAGACTGAGAGGTGGAGATAAAATCCGCACGGGAATCTCAGAGACAAGATGGCGCGAATCGTCGATGAAGATGTGCGCTCTCAGAGACATCACAACCCTGAGCTGCTACACTTAGATTGTCTTCTCTGGTTTCCATGGAAACATTGATCTCATATTTTCTTCGTGATATCACCTTACCTGCATGTTTATTTTTAAAAAATATAATGCATGATTAGTGTTGCGTTCAATTTGTCCTCACTTTCTATTTGGATGCATTTAAAACAATGCTATTTCTTTTCAGATCGCCATGTTGAAGATCGGTGGATTGAGCGAAGGGCGGTCTAGGCTAGATCGTGAAAATAGGTAAGGCCACCTCAGACAGCCGCTGTTTTCTAGCGTGCATTGCACTCGATTAGACCAACGCTACCACAGCCTTCCACAGTCAGTCTCCGGGACAAACAAGATGGCCACTGCTCCAGGATCGTACCCTACACTTTCTAACAACACCACTGTTAACACGAACTCAACGGATAATTTCACAGCTACGCCGGAGATTATGCAAGAAATCCCCTCCTTGAAGGGAATATACATATTTCTGTACTGTATTATTTTCTTGCTGGGTGTAACGGGCAACTCGCTGGTGGTCTATGTTGTCTTAAGGAACAAATCCATGCAGACAATTACAAATATATTCATCACCAATCTTGCGGCGTCGGACATTTTAATGAGTCTGTTATCGGTGCCTTTCACTCCGCTCGCTTACTTCATGGGTGCGTGGAATTTTGGTGAAACATTGTGCCACATCGTTCCCATGATTCAATGCATAAGTGTATATGTATCGACACTAACTTCAACGGCCATTGCCATTGATCGTTATTTCGTCATTGTTTACCCTTTCAAGCCGAGGATGAAATTGCTTGTATGTTTGATGCTGATTGTGGCAGTCTGGATTATATCCATTTCCATATCTTTACCACTGGGAATTTACCAAGAGGTGGATACCAACGACAATCACGAAGCATATTGTCGGGAGCGCTGGCCTCGACGCCAATCGCGTCAGTTCTTCACTGTCACCAGCTTGGTTCTTCAGTACATCGTGCCTTGCTGCATCATCACATTCTGTTATTCGAAAGTGTCCCGTGTGCTGAGGAAACGATCCAGAGCTAAGATTGGAAGCGGATCAAAATCGCGCGAAAAGGACGAAATGGAAATAAAACGAAAACGCCGCACCAACAAGATGTTGATCGCCATGGTAGCCATCTTTATGTGCTGCTGGTTACCGCTGAACATTGTACTGCTGGTCACGGATTACCAGGACGCTGTCATCAAGTGGTACTACTACACACTCTTCTTCTTTACTGCGCATGTCATAGCCATGAGCTCCATCATTTACAACCCATTTTTGTACGCCTGGATGAATGACAATTTCAAGAAAGAATTCAAACAAATCTTACCATTCCTGTTTCCTCGTGGGCGCGAGTCTAACGTAAACGGGAGTTACACGCAGTATACTAATGTGGAGACTCAACAGTCCGTGGTCAACAAATCGCCACAGAAGGAAAAGAATGGAAATGATAACGTGAAAACTACCAAAGCCTACTTTCAAGCTGATTCAGAGAAGGTCCACCTGAAGATAGACGAGGAAGAGAGAAACAGTGACTCTTAAAACTTTTACTGCTGAACACAATGACTAAAAACATTTCACTTTGATCGGGAGGCGGTTCATATGACACATCTTCAGTGGTATTTATACTGAGTATTGGAGGAAATGTCAAATATTAACTTCTTTGAACAACCACGGCGGGAGGCCATGGGGGTCGGCCTTACTCCACTACGCCCATCCCAGAGTTATGCAGTTGATCTGTCACAAAACTTCCTAATGGCTTTGAATCCCTATAGACTCACGGGAAAAAAAACAGTAAGTGTTCTTATTTGGTTTTATAAAGCGAAAGTGTTGTCAGTCTCAACTAGCTGGCACTGTCCTTCGGGAGGTATGATGACACAGATGCATACACGTATTGACCAGCCTTAGTATACATGTCATTTCTTACTTGAGGCTTACCCAGAGACGAGTGGTGTTTTGTTTCGCAAGGTACCACGGGGTGACAATGACTTGAACTATGGCGATACGTGGTAACGGAACGCGAATAGCTCTTGACTCGCCTCCGGTGTGGGTTCATGGCTACGGAACGTCCAATGCTCTCGTCTCACTCCTCAGCCTGGGTGTACGAAGACCCGTGCCCTGACGTTCTGGCCTCGTCCCTCCGTCAAGTGTACACTGGGTCTGGTGCCGATACATTCCCCCCTAGTTGCTACTGCTGAACACATCTGACATTTCAACAGATTTGCCATCATTTGAAGGAAATCGAGTGACCATTTCAGCAGGTTATTTTTCCTTCGCAGGACCTGGTGTAACTTAGTGTGCTGTGATTCGGTATGGATGGATAGGGCGAGGCAGATGCCAACAGATTGTGTTAATAGGAAAATCATGGAGGACACCATGCACGTTGTCAGAATACTGTGGACAAGATTAAGCAATTTGTGCCAGATATCATGTGTACGTACGACTGTATTAATATATCCCTTACCCAGATCATTACTCGTGTTCCTCTCCACTCGTAAAAGAGGAATCGGCCTGTGAAAAATTGGACGATGACTGTTCTAAATTGCCTTCTCGTCTCCACGATCGAGACGTCAAAACAGAGCCAATTACATTTCATTGAAAGTCTGTTTATATATTATATTTTCTTCAAGTTCACGAATTCAATGTTACTAGTCTTCGTTGAAGGAAACGCAGCCAGCACATGTCGGACTGGGCACAATTCTTGTCAGCAGGCGGATACAGAGATTTGTCTGTATTTTGCATATAGCCTGCGACATCATAATATCATGCTGATTGTTGTGAGAAAAACAATATTACACTGTTCTCCATAACAATATTTATTTCCAATGGTTGGCATGGTTTGAAAGTGATATAACGGAAGCCGAGATTAGAGATAAAACCTCACGTGTGAAGTAATCTTATTTACGGTAAATGCTTGGTGTGGTGATGTGTTCTCTGCAGTCCATGTATTGTACTGCATTGTCCTTTGGACTGTGTGGGGCGATAGACTTTATTCTGGGCTGTGACCAGCCTAAAATCTCATCATTTTAGCATGGAATTTGGACTGGTCATGAGAATGGGAACTGCCTAGCACCATTTTGTGGGGAAGAAAGAAACCCCGTCATCTGCCAAATGTCTTAATTTAATATTGAAAACAACCCAATGGCGAATACGCCTGTATGTAAAGAGACTTTGTGGTATGTATTATTAGTTGTATGCCGGATATTGTTAGTCAAGTTCTAATTCCGTATGATCCTACATCTGTACATAAAGTGCACCCTATCAGTCAGTAGTTCTTGGGATCTTTTAGACGGGATAAATGTTTGTATTGTTGCACCGAATGTATGAAAGAGAATGTGGTTTACTTTGTACCTTTTAAGTTCTGCGTGAGTGTGGTATTGTCAGTCTTGATGAGAGAAAGCATTTGTCTCTTCCGTGTAGCACTCGATCTCTAGACAATCATTCAGATGCGGATCATTTCTAAGCAAACACTGAGTAAACACTGAGCTGAATCATCTGAGTTCTGATTACAATGCTCCCCACACTCGGTATGCATAGCTCGAGGTGATTTATGACTACCGCTGCGGAGTTCAAGAGTCGATCACTGTGCAAGGTTCCGTATGTATTGATACGGAATAAATATGGGTTTTAAGAACACGAGCCTTTAATAAAAAATAATTTAAGCTAATGGTAGACGAAAGTTAAGGTCAGTGTTAAACAATTGCCCTATCAATGATATACGCCTGTGGTGGACAAGAGTTTTGGATAGTGTGAGACATACACATGTCGACGTGCTCCTGTGTCCGCTTGTACTTGACATGCTCGCACAAGTAATCAGAGATTATCCATGGAAGCTCTAAAGGATACTACACACTTAATATTTAAGATGGTTCAGACGAGATGTATTACATTAAAATAAAAATTGATGCACTGCCCTGGTAAAAGATTACATTAAATTACGATACATGTCACTTTTGTAAATCCAGTGGTTCATTTTAAACCAGCAGTGAAAGCCTAGCTGATGAAAACAGGGTTTATATGTCAGCAGCTTTAGGGTATCTCTGTGACGAGGTACAGTGCAACACGGACGATATACGGGTGCATGAGGTGTAGAGGTGCCTGCGTGCGTGGGAAGCTGGGAGACAGGGAGAGGGAAAGGACACTGTGTATGCGGAATGCATGTTGATGTCAATTTACGTTTAGCTGAAAATATTCATTTTCAGTTCACAAGTTCTTATGGATACCGGTAAACTTGTACGAATCTATAATGACTACTTTGTCTCGTGGTACTCTAGGTCACAGATCCGCATGTGTGTTCAATGACGTCAGGCTGTCACCCGTGTTACCCATTGGCTTTTCAGCGTTATATTATATTCAAATATTTATGTACTGCATAAGCTAGCAGTGTTTTGCGTACAAGCAAGCAGGGAATGTCTTGTATAAAACTCTGGGTGGTGTAGAAGTGTACACCCGTATACGCCTTATTTACATGTAGTTATATGATAACCCCCATATTGTTACCGTGCTGTTGTTAACAAATAGGCATCTGTTGTGTAGTTTGAAATCTATAATTTGCGTTCAATATTTCGGCATTGTCTGAATAAATTGTTATAGCTGATTAGACGGTTGTTTTTCTGGCATTTCTACTGTTAAGGTATGGACGATCACGTTGGAACTATGCACGATCTACAATACTCCAACAATCGGCAACGACATAGAATATCATTTAGGATGCACCGACTAAACCCTGTCATGTGCAAAACATGTCTGAAACAAAGTCTGAATTCCTGTGGAAGCCAAGGTGATCACTCTAGTACAACATCTGTTCGAAGACCATTTAAACACTTAACCCATTTGAACGTGTTTTGTCATTTCGTTAAATTGATCGCATTTTGCCGTTCGCAAATTACATAAGAAAAGCCTTTACTAAATAGAAAGAACTTCCAAAAAACACTTGGCGATGATTACAATTTTGCTACAGAATTGTGCATCCATTATAATCAATTAGAGACTTTTACTCAAGGAGGTTTCCCCAAAGAAAAAAATTCAGAGCACTGACATATACATTTTCTCGCATAGAACGAAGTATATTCCCTGTCCACCACATGGAAACATTTTTAAAAATTATCTTTCCTGCGTTTACTGAGCACAAAATCTACTCGGACGTGCTCAATGTGTTACACATTTGACATCCATGGAGGAACAGTTGTACTCTTAGCCAGTATTTTACAACCAGTTCACACGGCTAGATCTATCATGTCAGATCGCTACTAGCACCTCTGCAATCTTCTCTGGTTCCTACTGCAATGAAAGCATAGACACTCAAGTATACTGTAAGTGACCTGCCCCTGCTAGTCTGATACTGGTGTGGCATTCGCCAGGGAACTGGAAATTCACCGTCAAACGAGACATTCATGCCTTAATGTGACCAGAGTGCGTGCATTGTGCAATACGGCGCTAAAGTATATAACAAAAGATCTTGATTCCAAGAAAAAAATTGGTTTAAATATTTGAAATTAGCATGTAAGGTATGGTCATATTGTGCCGAAATGCGACTGTAATAACGTTACGATGAAACAAGACGATATTTGAGACCTTTCAGAACGGCGCTATAGGTTATAAGAATGCATTGATTTTCCTTACTGTTTATGTAGTAAATTTGTCAACTTCAACCCCCCCCCCCCCCAAATACATATTCTTTCGCGTGGTACGCCATACCACCACACGCAGATCGGACTCTTTTCTACATCACATCAAAAAATGAACATAGCATGACCACCATTTTTTAGCTGTTGCTCCTGGAAGTGAGGTAATAAAATTTTGCCATCTTGGTAACCTCCGGTGGAAGGGGGGGGGAGTCCGCCTGACAAACGTTTACAGTTGTATCCAAAACAGATAAAATTCTGATAAATTTTAACTGGGCGTAAAATTACAGCATAGAAATGTATAGTGTATCAACAACCTAGACTGTCTGTGTGACAGTATTATCCAGTTGGGGCTCCAGGACTCCATTTGGAGCCAAATCTTGGACCCAACTGGTCGAATTGCGCAAGTGTAACCTTTGAGTGTAGCTATTTTCATTTCAAAACAATGCAGTAAAATAGAATTATGTCTAAAATTTGGTGCAACCCGAACGTTTGAGTTTCATGACTTCATGACAGATACAGCCCCTCAAAGAATTCATCGACTCTTAGCAGATATATGTCGGTACACGAGACTCCAAAGAAAAAACAAAAAAATTAAAAAAACTGGGCTGGAAATCAGATATAGGTCAACTCACAGCATGACGGCAAAAAGTTCAACATTAGCAAAATATTAATGTAACACTTATAGTTATATTCATATAGTTATAGTTTTGATGTCAGTAGATATTCATCTCAGTGATGCTACATCTAGAGAAAATCAAAAATAGATAATTTTTTGGTCTCTGTGCCCGTTGAAAGTCACAGGATATGTTTTGTTCAGGTCGAGTAGAAAGTTGATGTTGTTGTAAATGTAAGTTGTAACAGCTGCTGGCGGATATCCGAGGCAGTTAAGGAAATTTTCAGTCGAGTTTCTGGTCTGGGTCCTGCTGAGGACCACTCAGGACGACTCGGTCAGCGACGTTAATGCATGATCAGGACGATCTGTGTCAATTCAGGTCAATCGGTGCAGGTAATCTTCTTCAAAACCACAGTGATTGCTGACAGTTTAGAAAAAATTACCTCTTGTCTTTTTTCTGCTAAATCGCAAGTATCCTCCAAAAATTCTCTCTGTTTCATCATACTGACGATGTGCGGACCCCTTTATTTTCGTTTCAATGCCAACACTCACTGTGATTTGCCAATGGCTCGACAGATCCGTTTGATGGGATCACTTGAGGGCATTGTGGGATGAATAATAACCAAACCCCACTGCACGTGACTGCTCTCAAGTAATGTCTGTCCTAGAATCTACAGCGTGTACAAATAATAGATTTTAACAGTTTTACAGACGAATACACAACCACAGCAATTCGAGAAAGTCCGGAGAGGAAAGTGGAGAACCTAAAATCGACGAGCAGGTGCATGGAGAGCCTGGAGATAACCAGTTCGATGCTTAAAACATCTGGGTAATGGGTGGTGTGTTTTGTTTTTCAGTAACAACGGGAGACAACTGTTTTGTTTCAGTTCTGAGTAAAAGTAATGTCTGATTGCTCCTTTACGATGATATTGAAGGCTGCATCGCATATTTCAGAGCAAGTAATTACATACTTACATAACATGTTTAAACCGATCAACGAGGGTTAGTTCTGTAGTCTACAAATATTTTAGCACAAGACGAAAATCGGCATATAGATAGGGGAGGTAATATCCTTTGATGGAAGCAAGTACTTTCTCACTTCACATTAACATTAGATATATGTCTATGTCTATGTAAATAACATTAGACAATTTTACATTTTTGTACAGATTCAAACTAAGCTGCACTGTTTTTTCTTTTCCTTTTTTTGGGGGGGGGGTACGTGCTTTCTACCTTAAAGATCAATGTGCATGCGGCAGTATATATGATTACAGCTCTTCTTAACACAAGTGTTAATTTTCCAAAAAACGCCCCCGCTTTCGGAGGGGCGAGGACCTATCCCTGCTGCATTTCTTCATATGCACTTCATGGACCTGACAGGTGCGATTTGCGAATCATCATTATGCCATCATCAAAGCGATCCTAACTCAGACCTGATGGTTAAAGGATTTGCTCTGTGTGTACTCTGATATGCATTGATATTGGTTACGCTGTGCAGATTCTTGTACATATGTAGAATTGTCCCAGTGATCTACTGAAATCATCTTTTCGTCAGATAATCAGACTCATACCTAACGAAGATGTGTTGTTGCAGCCTCGAAAGACACAGTGTCGCAGCAAGCTGACTGAGGTCTATTTATCTTTTCCAAACCTCAACATTTCCATGTACAGATGTTCAAATGAGAGCGGACAGTGGTCTTTCGCTACTGACATCCCCAAGTATGAACTGCGATATAGATACTAATTACAAACTTCAATCTCTCACCAGAGATTCAGTGCTTTTTTCGAGCAGAAGGACAGTTTGCACCCAATCATGTTGTTTATTTTTAATGCCATTATGGATGGTTCAGATGCTATCATTTAAACAGTAACTGTCGCCAAAACAAAAACGGATGGTGGAAACTCAGTGGTATTTTTAATCCACGAATGTCTTTCAAAAGAGTAACAATGCTGCTTTTGCAAACTAAAATGAATGAATGTAGGGTGTTTTGCCAATTACTGCATGCCTGATGCAGATGGCTTAAAAACGGAGCGTGTTATTTATTTACTTGTTTTTTTTTTTGTTACATCATACAGGGTAAGTGTTTTCAATCGCCTTCGTTTGAAATGGCACGAAAATCATTCACCATAACTAGCGGAGTAATATTCCTCATGATAGGTAAAATGGCCATTGTGCTTCGGACAGCAAGCCAAAATGGCAAATTGAAAGATCCGATGTTAACCCGGAACACGCGAATAAAGGTTTTTGCTCGAGTTGGTGTGCTGTCCAAATATTTGACCAAGGATGAGAAGGCCAGCATATCCGGTGGTCCCAGATGATAAGGTATGGCTATATAATCGGTACAGCAACCTCAGGCAAACGTCAGCTTTGTCGGGCGACCGGTAAAATCTATGAAATAAAACCTTATGTCCTGGTTTAGCTTTACATTGGACGTAGACCACAGCCGAGGTTTCGCAACAGCTTTGCTTCGATTTTTCTGTCAAACCACCATCCTCTGCTCTGTTGATAAGCATTGATTTAACGACGTTTCTTGTCTGTTTTTCACTCTGGACTGTTTGCAAATCTACTTGAATAAATGGAGTTTGGGATAAAATGACATGTTGCCTCCGGAGGTAAACAATGTTATGGTAGATTAAGGGCCGGCATATCCGAAATCTCCTCCAAAATATGATCAACTGGAAATAATCCTGCAGAAACAAGCCGATGTCAAGCAGTACACGCAGGAATATATTCATGCAATTAAGGAAACGCATTTACTCAAAGCAAAACTGAGCTGTTCACCTCTGTCGACGTATTTATCGTTCAGTTTTATGTTGTGCGCTGGTAATGCTTTTCTCTGTCTTCAAAAGGTGACTTTTTGTGTTTCGCTGCCAAGAACGTTTATGCGCCCGTTCAATTAAAGTCAGATGACCCAAACTATAAAGGATGTTGCCAGGCCCACTGGGATCTATTTCACGTTATGGGAACCTTGTTTGAGGTTAGGAATTCAGAGTGGCTTTTCCTCTTTCGCTGCATAAGATGTAGTATCGGTTTGATAATGCACGGGTAGGAGGAAATCGAGCGGAGTTGAAGCGATTGGTGAACCATTACGACGTCGGATCCTACCCAGTTCAGAAGTGAAGTGCACGTATACGTTGGCTTGCATGCGTGAAACGTACCCACAGTAACTAAATATAACTATACCAACGAAAAGCATGGCGTGTAAATGCTTCAAAGAGAAAATACCATCACGAAACAGCCCACAGTCGGTGCCGCAAAGGACGTTTTCGTTCCAGACAGTCATGTATCTGTACGTAACTCCCTGTTTTTGACTCAAGGTGATCTGGGCTGATTTTTTTTCACGATAACGGGATTAAGCAATGTTTTTTAAGCACGATTTTGCAAGAACACTTTTTATAAAAATCTGAAACATAAATCAGCGATCACAGTCAACTGGCTAAAAGCAATGCCCCATTCCCCCCGCCCCAACAAAAAAAACCGACAGTGGAAATTTTTTCGTTTTTAATAAACCTTTCCGGATATGAAAGGCACGATTTTGAAGTAAATTATGTATTATGCTGTCCATACCATTGGCTATGGTCAATTCATGAATGTTCATAGGCATGCATGGCTCTGACACAAGTTGTTCAAGTTGAGCTTCGTGAATAGTGAGATATATTTCAGTCTGACATAAATTCTTCCATAGTTTATCGGCTGTGCACTTAGATTCCCTGGCGGCCCGACATTTTATCTTCTCCTTACTCGATAGCTAAGAGCGCTTGCTACAAGGCGCAGTAAAACTGGACAGTGGTAAGTGTGTGTATTTAAGACATGTGGTTCTGAGCGTTTGTTTGCAAGACAACTTCGTCGCTGGGCTTCTTGGCTCTTGTGGAGTGTGTCTGGTGCCAATGCAGCTGACATGTCTAGTTTTTGGTTCCCAACCAATCTCTTATAGTGGCTTCCAAATTAGATAACTCGATCAAAGCCGACCGAATTACGGTGTTGTGAGGGTAGGCATCGGGTATCCATTCACCCGTGCCGTGACCTGTGCAGCTGTCTGCACCTGGAAGGCCCGCCAGGAGATCGAGAGGTTGTCTATATCGCGCTGCTGAGCAGTGCTTTGGATGAGAGTCGGCCAGCACGCCAGTGTTCAGCGACGGCTTGCTGATGTCATTTGATTAATGCATATTTTTCAGATATTACATGACAGAGTGGTTGAGCAAATTAAAATGACACGATTAACGGCAATGGAGAAAGAACTTGAACAAGTTGAATTGTGTATGCGTATATGTTTCAAAACGAGTGAAACATAAGCACAATTTTAAATATACTGGTTGTGTCGGTCAATGTCCGTGTCGTAATGTAAGTTCCGCTTTACAGCCTCTTTACCGGTTACAATTTAAAAATTCATAAATATAAACAGCAATTCTCAATGACATCATTTAACGGAAGCTGCTAATGCTACGAATGAAACCTTAGGGCTCTTCGGGATATATTTTCTTCAGTTTTACTCTTCAGTTTGCATCTACAGACTAGTAAAACATTTTTTTCCTTTTTCAAATGGTGAGTAGATATATAAAAAGCTAAAATTTTGAAATTAGTTTGGCGAAATCGGTACGAAATCGTGCCATGATAAATGTTCTGGGCATGTTTTGCGTTGACATTGTGAATGACATGTTAGAATGAAACAACACTGAATCAATAAAAGATCAGTTAAAGAAAATACTGTACTGTTAATGACGTCTGCAGTCTGGCAGTAAAATGTCTGCAATGTTTTATGCAACCGTCAGTGTTTATGGCTTTAGTAGTCCCACTTATTTAGGCCTTAACAACTTACACTAATATATTGACCTTGGCGTCAATAAGCGGATTGCAATTCGTGTAGGCACAGCCACCCTTTAGCGCAAGATTGGCATATTCTTACACAGACTCGTGTTCTATGCGTCAGTTCTATCATTCTGAAGACGGATGGGACTGACAGGCGAGATTTCGCGTAACATAAACTATATCCCCATACGCCCTCTGCAACACTACTGGTGCACTGAGGCGATCTTTCATGAAGTGCATTGGAGACCTCTTGAATTCCACCAGAATGGCATATATGCACTGGGTTAAGAACTGTCTGTCGCACGTGAACATGTTCGTAACGGGCCACATGCCAGTTGTTTAAATCGAGAACCCCGGTTTCCTTATCCTTACAACCGTCGTATAAGCGAAGCGGCTTACCTCTGTTTTAGAAAAAAAAAACTGGTGCAAAAATTAACTAAAATTAGTAAATATTTATTTAGAAAGTTATCCTTCCCTGTGCCCACCGAGAATTATTAGTCTACAACTTTGGTTTACTTCATCAAGCTGTCTTAAAACAGAGACGTGTATGTAAATGTCTAATGGCTGTATTGATTATGAAGTTAAGAGATTCCTTCAAGGCATTCGTTATACTGTTATAGCTGTTACAGACATTGCCCTGACTTGGCACTGCAGAACATCTTCTGGTGGAGTATCCCATGAAAGCAGCAAGGAGAGATCGGTGTTCTTCCTCCCATATATGCTGTTTTTGTTGTTATAATGTTTGTTAGTTAACTTGGGCATTTGAGATCACTGTACTTTATCAGATGTTATTATTTACAGAATGCTTTGGTGTGTTTAATGAAGGACAGTAACACACGGTGTGCTTGTCCAAAAACATCACATTTGTGATAACCAACGATTGCAGGTGTTCACTTGCAGTTGAGAGTGAGTATTTCAGGCAGTCCCACACATGTACAGTTTTGCACCGAATCGTCCCAAGGCAATGTGATTACGGTTAGCAGCTAAGCGCAAAGCACAGGATGAAACCATCTCCCTCTGGCTCATACAATAATCAAGGACGAGTAGATGAAGGCCCTGAAATTAACCAACTCTGAACTCATGAAGGGGACGCTAATGTCAACGTCATCGTATGGCACCTGGTTCGCTTCGATAATATGCCTCTCCTATTCATGCCTTACTTTGCACTATGCCAAAGATGGATGACGCAAAAAGGATGTCACATGAAGGCTTCATTATTCAGAAATAAGGACGTCTCCATAAATTAGATTCTGTTCAAGTAAATCTGTCAAAATATTGGCTTCTAAGATAAGAGAATCATTATGTGTTTTAATAATGACAACGATTGAGAAATGTAGTTTATTTAATTCCTACGATAAGAAAATGTGTGTGAGAAGATGGAGAGGGAGGGTAAATCTGCTTGAGAATTCTTCAGTTGCAGTCGGCACACAAGCCAGGGCCGTAATCTTTGTCGTGTCCACATTAAAATCTAGTCCTCAAATCCTCTTCGAGCTGCCCCAATTAAGTCATGTCCATTTCTCAATAAATACTTTGGCCGTGGGGTTTAGGCTTGGTGTATGAATTGTATGGCCTTGCAAAGACGAGGCGATCAGAAAATCTTTCAGCACTGAAGCTATAATCCATCATGCTAACCACTGTCACTAATTAGTGTTCGCAAACATATACCGAGATAATATGTGAGGAAACAAACAAACAGTCTTATGTTTTGCAATACGTGGATGAAACAATAAAATACAAATACCATTCATAGCTTTGGTGAAGAAAACCGTGGCATCCTGAAATCAGCGGGTACACACATGTCGTAACAAAGGGGATTGTGAAACAGCAGTACAATTGTGATTTACATTCACAGCTATGGGTATTTACAGTGCTCTGTTGATATTCTACGGCGGGGGATCTTGTGGCATTGATTGTGTTGACGGTACCAGCCATATATATTTGCTTGACCTCCATTGCACACGCCAGTAGGTCTGTGGTTCTACCATACGATCATCACCATGGACGATTTGATGTACTACGACAGAAAACATAATAATATCCTCTACTACTACATGGTTCGATGGCGTAATTATACTCACATTGACATCTGGTATGCTTGGAATCAATGCAAAACGCTGGCCTCTAAACATATGGTCGTATGGTCTACAATTCAAACATTGCACAGAGTCAGCGAAAGTAATTCAAAACGTGCAGTGTAGAGGTCTGCCTATCCTTCCATGTGAATTATCTATCGACTCAAAATGTCTAAGAGTTTTTCCTGGAATGAACCGGCTCCACACTGAGCCACGGGCTAAAAACTGATCCCAAAGAAAGTTCCAGGTGTGTTGCAAACTTGTTTTGAATAATTTTCAGGGATTTGGCCTGAGGCACCATCTCGCCTTTAATACTGCTCTGATAGCTCTGCTGATGTTCACTCTTTAATGATAAGTTGCACTGATCCACATAGGTGCACGGGGTAAACGATATACATGCGCTGTTTCCATTCTGCTGGTTAATTCATTTATTTATTGAATTATTTGATTCTGCCTTCACGCTTCACCCGAAAATATTTAGTGGGATGTAAAAATCACATGTCTCTCTTCCGGTAAGTAACTGACAAACATTCCTACGTGTGGCATAACAATTATCGCCCAAGAAATGTGCTTAACATGCGTCGGTGGAAAGTAAGACATCCCCAACGAGCTTTATGTAAGATAAACTATTGGCCATTGATCGCTTGCTACCAATGAAGCAACGTGAAAAGCGGTGGTGGTCCACCAGATGAATTGTCCTTGACACGTTGTCGGCCTTGGTCATATGCGTGTATTCAGGTCGGGGCACTGTAGTGTGTTGGAGTCAGAGTGCGTGCAAGCATCGAGGGAATTACTTCTTCGGTAAACTTGATTTCTCTTGAATTTTCGACCCTGAAGATGAAAATTCCCTTTTAATTCTGCTAATGTAATCAGAATATGTCACTGGTACCCGATCTCTGCGGAGAAACAAATTAAATTCTCCCCTCAGGGAAGAAGGTATTACCCCTTCGACGTGTTTACGACTGATAGCATTCATTGCGGTCTTTTAATAGTCTAACTTGAACACAAGGGAAAGGTTTAACTTGTTCATTTTACCTTCTCTGGTTTGTCAAAAAATATTCTTGAAAAAAAATGGTCTCAAATTTAAATAAAAAGTAGGCCTAAATTTACGAAAATTAAGCATAAAAATCCTGACCCTTGTTTTCGGAAAAAATTGATTTCCAGACAAAAATGCCCCCAAACAAGTAAAACTAAAAAATACATGATGAGAGAGTCCTTCCGTGACATCAACTCGCCTGGTGTATAACCAGAGATGTACATAATGAACTGACAGTAAACCTCTGGCATATATTTCTACCAAGAGTACCAAGTAACTTCGCAAATCGCTGTGAAATGTGCCCCAGGAATACAACCGCGTCAGGTTACATTTTGCACCAGGGTATGCTTTGAAGGCGTTATGGGAGGTCATCTCTTGTACAAATTAAGGCTTCTCAGGGAATGTCGCTCTTGGGCTCCAATCCGACCGAATACCGACACAATCACTTAGGTGCAGTCACCGACAAAGGGAAGTAAATTCCTGTCGGTCATTCTGTTCTGACATGACATAGAATGTTAGATAAACACTTGTGATGTTTTTCATGCAAAAGCAAAAATCCTAAATATACCTGTGCTTAAACAGAAGTGCTGGCTATGTCTTCAGATTATTAAAAGTAAATATTTCTGTTCCAAGCTAAAATGTCTCTTCGACTTTTCAAGCTAGAATGGATGTCTCATTAATTTGTATGACAGCTGGTGTCTTTTTGTTTCAGGAAATTTCTCAGCTGGAGCTAGTGACATCCTGCTGTCAGATTTAAAGAGAGTAAGGCTTTTTCTGCACGGTTTCATTTCCTGGCAACACGGCTTGGGCCCATGCCGTAAGTACTCGGCATCAAAATCCGCTATTTACGCCTAATACTTGCATTCAGCGGTTGAGATATTGCAGTGGTAGTGTGATCTGAGCATTGATTGACCACAAGAATGGGGCCAGCACCGAGAGTGGAAAAAAGTTGATGACCAGAGATGGTGTATTATCCGTTTAAATGAACACTCGTGACCGCTTAATAACGCTGAAGGAAGAGTTGACACTGTCGGGTTGGCATTTTGATCATTAGTTCATTTGACTGTTGTAGTGCTTACACAGATAATTCCACACAAGTCTATGTCGGAGAAGAAGGCCCACTACATGGACGCCATTCAGGGACACTATCCTGCGAGCTTCATCTCTGGTGCTACTTTCTGGCCAAGTTACACAGTAACGAGGCTGAGAGAGAAAAAAACAACAACCCTGACGTGGAAGAATTGATTTTGGTAAAAACAGAGAATCCGATGTTAAGACGGTCATCAGCCATATTAGGAAAGGTTTTTTGCCGCATAACAAGAAAACCTCGGCAAGACATTTCCTTTTTTCTTGTTGGACGGCTCATCGTTCATGTATGTTGTAAAAAAAATGTGCATATTTTTGAGGGGATGCATTTGTCTTGAAAAATCGATTAATTGGTATCCACGAGTGGCGTGCCGACGGGTAATTGTGAAGGACTTTACGAGGGCTAGCCGCCATTACGCGCCATCTGCCTAACCCTTTCCCAACAGTGTATAAGTAAACCATGTTGAAGACGTCACCCAACCCTTTCACAGTAGTTTCCGGAGGTTGCCATAGAGTCGGTGCAGATTAATGTTGATGAGCTATCCACAACCACGAGGGCGTCTGTCAATTTGTATGTTATATCGTGTCCACTTATGTGAGATGCGGACTGGACTGTCAGCATGCAATTCAATTGCTTGCAAAATGGCGATCCCTACTCCGCCAACAATTTATTTCCACTTTTGACTATTTGATCTTTCTTATTCCATTGCCTTTCACTTTGCTGAAGACATAAAATACTGAGTTTTGATTAACACATTAGTGGTCTGCCTGGTTTATGTGCACTCCCTGACATCCTGCTGGTCTGTCGTCATGTAGACCACAATGATGTCGTGATGTCATTAGCTCGTGCTAAATACGAGCTGACGCACAGCCAATGGTCGTGACGGAGATACGTTCGCCTAAATCTGGTAACTGGTTGGCAAACTACAACCTCAGCCAATCAACAGATTTACAGATACAGAGAATCTATCACCCCATCAGTCAGTCTTAATATTTAGCTGAGGATGATCAACTATTTTCCCAGGGAATGTTTAAATTATATTCTACTATGGATGAGTAGATAATTTTAGGGTGATATGCAAAATATACTTATTGAGAAAAGAACATGTTTCATTTGCAAACTTAAAGTACAGTGTGATGGAAGTACCGAACAAACTGGTTAATGTTTCACGGCTTATAAAAAGACTCTTGCAGCAATGTGGAGATTTGCTCGGTGAAAAGGAAATAAGGTGTTATTTGTCAGAGTTGCTTCTCCATTTTAACGATAAATAAGTAGGTCATTAAAAGGAATGTGACATCCAGCAATATTTTTTGTCCATTCTTCCTTTGGACAGGTTTGGAAATGTTGACAAAGCTCCCTGTTAGAATGGAAACAGTTCAGTCTAACGTGGCCTCAAATTGTTTGAAGGAATTGTGTAAACTTTTTCAATATAGTCAGACATTTTTTTTACATAAATGTTTTTATAGCATATTAGTTTTAACAAAAACCGGCTTTTTAACTGAGCATTATACCTTGTGATTAGAGAAACTATTTTACTACTGCCTCTCTCTGAAGACAGTTCTTGTTTTCTAACGATTTTCGGTTGATATAAAGTCTACCTAAGTGATGTGTCAGTGCAGGTGCAGGAATCCACTTATTTGCCATTGCCTTTCTTTCTCTAGACTGTTGTTTTACCTAATCACCAGTCTGAACAATTACTCGTTTAGGTATTCTGCTGCTTTAGATTATAAACAGTAAGGGTCCGGGGTGGGAAAATTGGCGTACATTATGATATGTAATGTTTACTCAGGGTGTGCGTGGGGAAGGCGGGTGGTATAGGTGGATGGGGGAAGTGAGGTCTCGATTGTTCGAAAAGGCAACTGAATTGGAAAGGTTATTGCCATATAAACACGAAAACTCAATTTCTCCGGATTTGTTTGTCTGTGCTATTACTCTGTTACGCCATAATAAACTGGTCTAGCGGAAGCGGTGTAATACGTAGACCATGTGACTACAAGAACCCACCATTTACGCGCTTCAGTCAACACTGCGAGATAGGCGCTGTTCGTATTGGAGAAATGATTGATTGATTTATTGATTGATGTTCATCGCCGTCGCTTAAACTACGGACAGATAGAGGGCAGAGTCAACCGTGCTACCAAGGTTAGAATTTGGCTGCAGTATATGTTTTTCATCCTTATCAAGTTTAGAAAAAATATGATTCCATAAATCAATCAGTCTCCTCCCGAGGCCAAATCACACTTTTAAGCTGAATGTCGGGACTGGTCATTCATCACTGTCCGAGAAAAAAAAAACGATGAGCCCATCTGGAAATTCAGGGGTGTTAGATTTCATATAACAGTATTATACAGTAATCATTTAAAATAGTAAATTAACCATGTTATCGGTGATACATTTGTCTTAAACTCAGGTATTGTTTAAACCGCCTAGCAGAGTCATTTTATATAGAGGCATATGTGCACCCAGGAGGTTTCAAGAGGCGACGGAAAATAGATCTGAAAGTAGAGGCTGGAATCGGGTCGTTAAGCAGGGACATTGGTTATGGAGACAAGTTCCTGGGCGAGGGTATATGTATGTCCACCCTCCGCAGCAATCCTCCATCAAGATCAGCGCGCAAACTATTCACTCGCCACACGCTTGCTGTTCGCAAAGTTTATCAATTAACAAAACGAGGGCGTTCCGTGATTACATCTCAAGACTAATAACCTGTAACGCGACTCCGACACACGAGTCTGTTTGTGCCGGGTTACAACTGTTGCCTTCCTATTGATTAAGTTTACCTAAAGCGTCATGTAACAGTTAATAAAGTACCTTCGCCTAGTGTGCAGCGTTACTAGGTTCTGACATAAGCCGTGAACATGATATATGTAAAGAGTGAACAGCGACAGTTTGCAGTTAGATTTCAAAATCGATCGATGATGTCACTAATCCTTCATTTCATCAAACATAAGCTAGCATATCAGGCAGGAACCAGTATTCACGTATAGCTGGAGAGATTTCAATGTGCAGCGACAGGTCTCCACCATTAGGTATCAGTCACACGATTCAAATACTGAAGATAATTATCTCCCCTTTAACTCTGCTGGTTGGCAACACAAACGGCATTTACTGTCGACCATATTGCTTCTCCACTGGATGGAACGGAGCTTGGGCAGATTTCCACAGCAAAGAACAAAGGTGTGAACTAACTGTCAAATAGATTTGAAGCGTTCAACTCTTTCATTTTTTTTCTCGGACGGCGTTTTCTGCTAATTCCGATAGAACTTGCTGTATTTCCACATGTATCAGTAAGGTTTTGAACATCAGGCTCTGCAGGCTTCTCAAGCAGATATGTTACCAGGATCTTTGTCTCTCTGATTAGTGATGACACATGGCCGAATCCGGCTTTCGCCTTTATGGTATCCAAAAAGTAGCTTTGTAAGGCAGCTGGCGACTGGCCATAGTTAACTCTGGTCTCCGGCCACCCACAGACCTCATCGCTTTGGCATTGCTAAAGTTTGTTTTAATTCAGCACCAAGCCATTGGAGTAAAGACACATAGGTTAATATATTTCATATTTAAAGTATTTAAATGCTTGTAGTATAATGACATCATCTGGGTCTGGGAAACAACCGATTCTTTGCTTCAGATCTGAATATAAACATCATTTATAACGTTTATGAAGCAATGTTAACTTCACATATCACACAGTAGCTAGAGAGTCAATAAAGTAGCCGTTTGTTTACGATATGTCTTATTTTACTCTGAATTCTAGATGAGGTCAGCATCGAGGAGAATTTTGTCAGGTTTGTGGTCAAAATCGGACAGAGACACTTGTCTTTTGCATGGGGTGAATTCTTGGCGAATAGGTAAAGCGCAACAGGATGTACATGACGTTGGAGCTAAGTCGATGTATATAACGGTATTTGACTGTCCATGTCACACATCGTGGAAAATATTTAACTGCATGTAAACTTGATATGTCCATTTACATGTAGAAGAGGTCGAGCAGTAACGCCGGATATAAGGTCTGGCATCCTAATTAGTGTCATTGCTGCCAGGACCGTTATCTGGCATTTGTCATTATTTTACCCCGCGTCATCATAATGTCTTCGGCTTTTGTCACCACATAAACATCATTATGCACTAACACGACGTCTTACAAATGTCACTAGATCTAACACCAGCCAGGACGAACTTAGGCGTAAAGTATATTTATCTTCGTAACTATCACTCCCCATCACATGTCAGGGGATGTGATGTCAAGGACACACTGCTTCAATCACCATGTGATAATTTTAGAGTGATTCACCAACCTTCGCACTTATCAGCATCTGTACGCCCTCCCCCAACCCCTGCCCTCCCCTCTCCCCAGCCCTACATGCCCTGCCAGCCCTTAGGTATAGGCGCAGTACCGGTAAACACATGGAACCGTCGTGACGTGGGTTACCCCGGACTGATTTGAGCTTCTGGTAAGCTCACTTTAAAGAGTCTTATCTAAGGCCAAAGCAGGCCCTAAATAGTCCGACCCTGAAGTCAAACAGGTCTGGGAGATCAGTTTGGTACGTCAGTCTGAGCCAGCGGCCTTGTTCGCTCATGACAGATGGACTAAAAGCCTAGAAGTACAACACATGGCCACACTCTCCTCTGTTCACGTGTTTAGGGAGAAGGCACATCATTTATATGCGTGTGTCTCATGCCTTACTGTGTGTCAGGTATAGAATGTCTCCCGGAGCTATCTTCTTTTTACAACCCATCGCTACTATTCACAATCCCACATAGCCTTTTCATAATGTTGATATACATTTGTATTCAGACCTGGTTGTTTGAAAATCGCTAATGACAACGTAAGGCCTGGCTTTCCTGGGTAAACCGCGTTTGTGTTTCCTTAGGTTGCTCCCAAGGTTCTGGCAATGTCAAAAAAGGGAGCGAATACGAAGTTCCATGTTCCGAGGGATTATTGCTGCATCTTGGAGATTTGGGGTGACAAAAACATTATGGCCTTTACAACATTTTTGCCTAAGTAATAATCGATTACTCGAAGAAAATATGGCGTCGGCTTGTGTCAGAAGGAGAAAACTATTGAACAAACTCTTTTCTGCAGCTCTGTTCATGAAAGGTGTTGTGATAATGGGTCTGCTCGGCCTCCGCCCTGATTATTCCACCGGGAAATATGGTTGAAGCCCACCACCTGCCACTCCATCATTTGTACATGAATGATCTGGTGTTCACATTAGCGAATTAAACGCCGTACAAGCTGGCCAGTCTGCAGAACCGAACATGATAACCTGTCACTACCAAGGCCAGTGCTCTCTTATCCACTAGGTTGATAAATTTGGCCGCACCACGTGGAGAATGGCTGCTGTGTGCGACCCACTGCGCCGGAAGTAGTGAGGTCCCCACACCGGCTTGCCAGAAACGGAATCAAAGCCTCTCGGCGAATGATATATATAATTTTAAGGGGTCTGTGACTCGAAACCGCAGAATTACAGCGCCTACGGAAATCTAATCTGGGTTTTCAGGCGATTTCCCCGGAACGCGTTAACGCCACCGGTAAGCCTCAGGAGCAACTTATCCCACTGCAACCTCAACACAGGCAGGCGAGGTCAGGTCAGCGCACTGCAAGGCACTCTCACCAAATGATCGGATGGCAAACATTTGAATACCAAGTAACGGATACACCAACGATTACTTTTGTAAATACAAAGCGAAACAAACAAAAGCTTGTAATAAAACAAAGCCACTGCAGGAAGGCTTTTTTTTTCTCAAATAGTGACATCAATACGGGACAAAGGGGCATCTCTCTCAGAATACGCACACAAACTTCTCCTAACCTTTTTATCAAAATCTACAGACAGCCGGGTAAAAGTTCTAAACCGGCAGCAGCATCATATATTTGTGCAGTATTTTTATACATCCATTTCATATGTCCCAGCAAAATCTTATGACGTTTTACACAGTGCATAGTTTCTGGAGACCTATGTTAAACTCCACAAACTCTGACACTAGGCCCTGCCATCTCGCTGGATCAATCCAACTTTATCCCAGTAACACTTGTGTCTATTACTTAGTTGTACACAGTGGAACACTTCAATCCCCATAGACCATTTGTCATCAAACCAAGCTTGCATTTATACACAAAATATCTGCAGCTAGAGATAATTTGTTTTGGGGAAACTAAATCTGTAGTTATAGGAATTCTATACTGAAACATTATGCATGCAGAAAAGGGTAGTTCAGTTTCACGAAACAATAGGCTACGATGCAATTCATTATATACCCTCGAGAAGGAGAACAAATATTGCAGGGAGCTAACTAACTCACTAAGTTTGATGGTGGTATATATGGAAGAGGTTTTGCTTCATCAGTGCAAACTGAATTTGTTTTCGATATATCTCACGTGCTCGAACAATATATGGCGACCTAGGCATTATTGTTAATTAATTTCTTTACATATTGACAGGTTATTGTGATTTAAGACATTTGTGCCAAATGAAAAAAAGGTACAAACATTTGTCGGCGTTTGTTGTCAATAGATATTGCCTAGAAACGTCTTGTAGGAAATGTGGTAGTACTAAATTTTAAATATCGAGGCATGACATTTCCATGGCTACTACGTCACAAAACTCCAGTGGCTTTGATTCCAAGAAACAAAACAAAAAACACAACAAAAAATAAAAACAACAAAAACAAAACTAATACTTTTTTCCATTCGGTAATTATATGATATATACATATATACAATTACTCGTTACTTCGGGGAAAATAAATATTTCATTTCCATAATTGTTGTCTGTATATCCCTGAATGTCAGTCCATCAATATATTGTACTGTAACGACATCCTGATGTCTTAGGCTTTTTGCTTTGCCCCAAGAGTCATCTATTTCGTTATACATAACAAATTTTTGCCCCAGATGTATCTTTTCCTGCATAAATACTCTGTTTTGAAAGTTCTAAGCTACCGTATTCAATCAAAAAGCCATAGGATATTTGGCGTGTAAAATGAAATCTTGTTTACTCCTCGGCCAAACCACTCTTGTATGCGTTTTACGCGTAAATAAAACAGCAAATGCACACCCTTGCGACATAAGTGAAAAATGCTTTAGTGTGGTGTTACACATTAATCAGTCAATCATATTCGACACGTTACAAACAGAATAAGACGAAAAGGTGTTTAAGAGGATATTTCCCAATTCATGCTTTATGTATAGTGACAATTACTTGAAGATGACTTCTTTAAAGACTGCGGAATAAGGCGAAGTTTTCCCCAGGAGGCTGTGGACATGTTGTCGTGTAACTGTTTAATTTATTTATTTAATAGGTGCTGTACGCCCTTCTCAAGAATATTTTACTGCATTATGGTGCGAAGAAACCGGGCAGAGCCCAATGGATTCTATGTAATTTGAGTAGCCGACAGAACAGGCGAGCTTAAAAATGTTCTGGCTTGCTGTGTCTCTTTTTTTTAATACACGGGCTATTATCATCTTCCGCTAGATATATCGTGATTATATGACTGGATTTTTGCCGGACGTTTATTTAGAAGGAGAACTCATAAAAAACATGTAAGTGCTCGTTCCCCATGGCAAGTCTTACTATATGTTGACACCTAAGACGTGGTACGTCGAATCCGCCTGCCAGTGTGGACACCAAGTGCATATTTCGGCTGCAATGAGTTTCATTGTAATGTATACCACATGTCCCACATGTACTCTTATTACATCTGGAACCTTGTGTCAGACATAACTTGGTAAAAGAAAAAGTTTTCCACTGGGATTACCTATTTTCCCCTCATGCGCCAAGTCAAAATGTCATGAACTTTGATGGTGAGTGTACAGTTCCAGGGATTTTTTTTTCTTTTTAACGGTATGTTTGCGTGAACCAGCACAGACCTTCGAAAAAGGCATACTACACTATAACCTGATATCAAATATTGACGAATCAGTTTGGTTCAAGAAGTTTTTTTTTTATTATGATCGGAATTTCCCCGCAAAAACTCCATAAAATAGTGAAAACTGCTTCTGACTTTGCTTTTGTCATATGATAAAGCATGAATTGCATCACTCCAATTTTTCACAGAAGTGCAGTACTTAGATTCAGGTCAGTTTTCCCTGTTCATATGAATGGAAAAGGAGAAGCTACACCCCACTATTGCACCACCTGGGGGAGGAGTGGGGGCGGTTAGCACCTAGTTGCAACTGTTAAACAACACAGTATCTGCACTGTCAAAAACACTTATTTTACATTACTTTGCAGCTGGTGGTTTCTCGGGAACGTTCGGGTCGTCTACCATGTGACACAACTAACTCCGGTGATTTGGAAACGTCGTGCTCGGTTTGTACTGCTTTCTTTTGACTAACGGAAACAACTGCAGGTTGTCTGGTGATTCTGCTGTGATTATTAGTTGGTCAATATGACGTTTCCAGGTCAGGTTTCCTATCTGTACAAGGTAAGTGCTAGGAACAATACCCATGATCCAGGTTCCCGTATTTTTCCTGTAATCCAATACTAGAGCAGGTTTTGCTATTTCTACTTTCTGGTTATGCTCCGACGTCACTGTTTTTATCTGAATTTGCTGTCCAGTATTTGGTCTGATAGCTTCAAGGCTGGCTCTGTTTTCCACCGAGAAGTAACTCTGGTATACCATCGGTGCTTGGTACTATGAGACGTGTACCATCGGTGCTTGGTGCTATGAGACGTAGTTCTGTAGGGTGGAAAAATTACATCTTTTGATTCCGGGAGCTGTTGACATTTTCTGCACTTAACTCTTCGTTTAAATGCCCAAACGTTTTGTAAGGCCATTCAAACAAGCAATATAATTCTTTCAGTATTTGGCGATGAAACTTAATTTGAATGATTTAGGATGCAATACGTGAGATATCCTTTCCTCGTCTACGTTACCGTTTTGTTTTCATGTTCGAGGTTAATACAAAGGTCAATTCTGAATTCTGGCTGCATTAACTACAGGCATCCCTTTCTTTCATACTAGTATTAATCTTACTGGTTTATTATTTGTGATGAATGTGAGCTTCTTGTCGTAGATGTATTGGTGAAATCTGCTCTGTCAGAACATTATTGCTAGACCTCCCCCCCCCCCCTTCGAGGGAATAGTTATAGCTCACTGTGTGTCAAAGGTTTGCAGGAATTGACCGTTTTTTGCCATCAGGAATTTAACTGGATGTAACTGGATTGTGTAGACACACTTTGATTCTGGAGTAGAATGTTGGCATTGTCGACTCGGTGAAGTACATTGTAAACCTCCTGCAGATCCCAAGGATCTTTGTCCCTGTGACTGCCATATATTCCTGGTAACATCCGGTGGCTAATCCATTCAGAAGTTTGTCTATGGCTGATTGTAAAATTGATGGTGACGGTGAAATTCCGCATGGGAGCCTTGTGTGGGTGAAATATCTACATGACCTACATGTTTATTGTCCCATAGTTCTTCAATTCCGGATGCAACTCAGTCTGTTGATAAGCTTGATATAAATCACTTTTCTTGCTACCTCTTGCCACCATTCAAAGATTGAAAAGGTTCTTCCGGTTAGGACATCGCATGTTCCGGAATTTGCAGGTCCTGGTTAACTGTGACGTTAAAATCTCTTCCTGGATGCCGTCCAATTGATGTACTCAGCTTTCCCTGTTATACCTAACCTTTCAGATCTGGTCAGTTCTTCAGTAATTCCATCCCGTTCCAGGACATGTGCCATGCGCAAAAACATTTGAAGAAACAGCACGTTTAGTGAAGCCATATGTCTGTCGAAACAACGCGTTCCATCGAATAACGGCTGTGTATAGCATGCGTGAGGACTCAAAGAAATTTACCACTTATACGCTGGTGGTCAGTTTTATGCATGGAGGAAGCCCTTCATGGTACTGAAAAACCAAAGGATATCAACAATACTAGGTCATAATGTGTATGGATTGGTGCGCAAAGGCCACTTGAACAAGTTTGCAAAGTCTCCAACAAAGAAAAGAGAATCAGTCAAATTGCCCCACAATGGTAATAAATGGCTCAGACCTCTCAATGTTTAGTCAGGACCAGTGAAAACAAATTATTACTATGGTATCCTTGTGCTTAGAACTTCTTTTCAAAAGTAACAAAATTTCCCTCTCCTTTCCCTATGAACCCTTTCAAATGGCCTCAGATTGCTATTTAGTACATGTCAGTTGTCTGTTTTCAATAACTCTTTGTTACTCTAGTATTCAGATTTGTAACATATGTTTGTAATTTTATAAAAATGTACAGCTGTGGCGACCATCATATGTTTTTCAGGATAATATCACTGGCTTACAACAAACTGAGCTGTCTTCCGGTTCAGTCGTTAAACGAGGTTCTGTTCATGTGCTATTATCCCGCTATGTCATATATGGGACTGAAATGACGCCACCGGGTCTTACTAGTGTGGCTGTGGCCTTGAGTGAGAAGGTTTGTCTTGTATCTTGCGAAGGACGGTGCTTTTCTTCCATATCTGCCCGTTATCTTCTTTCTATAAACTTAACCGCTAACATAACTGATTGAGGCGGTGAGTTATACCGAATGAAAGAAATAAATAAATCCCAAAACAATGATACTTTAATCATCAAATGATCACAACTTAATAATTTAGATTAGAATGAACGAGGTTAAGTATTCGATGCCAGTTTCTTTTTCCGGATGATGCTTTAAGTCAAGAGGTTTGTCACCTGGAGAAGGCTGGAGGTTCACTAAGGGAACTCCGGTTCTCTCCATCCATAAACTTTATTGTCCTCACATATGTGAATAAACTTGAGCTTGGCGTTAAACAGAAAGTTAGACAGAGTTGTCTTATATTGATTAACTGGTACGCAGAACAGATAAAGACTCACTTGACACAATCCTATAATGTTATATTTATTAGTGAAACACATATAAACAACATTAGCATTGAAAAAAATATGGTCCTAATCGATGTTAGTACAACACAACTAGCTTGAGCAATCTATGAGGTCCAAATGATAATTTATCATAACGCGAGGTTTATGTTTTTTAGTCGCAAACACTATTTGCTCACAACCAGAAGGAGCTTTGAGAATGACTTTAATGGCTCAAGATTTGATCTTATTCTCTTGATTTTGATCTTGACAATGTTCTCTAACAGACTTTTGCAATGAACACTAATCAGTATGATGAAACGTCTTTATAGCCTTGCAAAACGACATGTGCCCGTATCAATTTCGGTATCCCATTATTATCTCCTGCTGACTGGCGACAGGTCCTCATATTGGAAAGGGTTATCTTCAGCAATAAATTACTCTATTCACTGTATTCAAATGGTCTCCCATCACAGATAATTTATCATGTTCCATGTTGAACTCATATGGACGGTTTATGTTATAGGCTCATCCCATACCTTGTTTTAGAGGCGAAACTGAAGATTAAGCTCACGCATCAGGGGTTTTGGAATACTGAAATATAATTCTCGAGTTTATGAAAGTTTCGTGACAACATGCAATCAGGACATCGCTTTATCCAAGCCCTGTGCCGCGTGGCTAACATGTGTGTGGTCTTTATGGATATTGGTTTTGGTTCACAGTTACAATCGCCGTATCATGATACCTTTAAGTTGCTTTTAACGGCATGTTTGAAATCATTTTCATTCTCCTGGCTCCTCAGTGAGTATCTCGACATGGACATCGACAGGTTGTGTGTTACACATAGCGTGTTCTGAACCAGGAGCCTAACTAGTATGAACCAAGTAGTGGCCGTAACTATCTGGGCAATCAGGGTTCGATAACCACGGATCGTCTGGGAACTGTCCATAAATTACGTTCCCGATATCACAAGAAGGCTCTTCTGTTATCAGTGTTTCTTCTATCTCATTTTTCTCCAACTTTTTGGTCGCTGTTATATAAACCATTTCTGTATATTGAAACTGTAAATGCTGAGGAAACCAAGCACAACCCAACAGTCCACCCTGATTGTTCACTCATGTAGGTAATCACAGTGTCAGACACTTCCTGAACACGTGAGGTGAGCAATACAAGTCGTGGCTACTACTGCTGCTGTGAAAATTGTGTAAATACTCTTCCTCGGTGCGTCCATTGCGGTCAATGTAAGCTTGTCTAATCCATTCACTCAGAGCTATGATGTATATCTGATCAAGCCACATCTTCCCGTTGAAGACGGTTTGAAATCCCCCAGAGCACATTATTACTCAGCCTGAAGCACATTTGTATTACATCACACAGTCAGCGCCTCCCATCAAACACTCCTATGGAAAGTAGATGCCATTGTTGAGAGGCAGCCCAAATGTGTTAAAAAAAACCCTGTTTCTGTTTTCTCATGAAATAATGCTATCGTCATACAGATTCTCAGAAAAAAATCGAATTTCTGTGCAAGTTAATTAAAATGAACAAATGGTGCCAACTGACCCATGCTGTGCAGAATTTACCTAGGTTGAAACATTTGCTAAGCGTTCTCTGTTGCCTGTGAGTGGCTTTCGTGTATTTGTGTGTTAAATGCTATTTTTAAATAATTCTGCTTAAGACATTTGGCTGTGAGGGCCGTGAAAATTGTCACTGTGTATGGACTTAAATGAGCAGTTTATAAATAATAAAACCCTAGCCGAGGTAAACTCATAAGAGGCCAGATATCGCTGCTGTGACCATTAGCCAAACGTCTCACAGTGGTCCTTCCTCTCGTTTCACTGTCTATGCCGTGATCGTTTATCTTGCATGCTTATCGGGATAAAGATTGTGACCTGGTGTATTATGTGGGGGCAATCGAATATTTTTAACCAAATTCAATATTACTTTCTTTCAAAACGTTTTTTTTTTTTTTTTTTTGGTTTTTGAATGAATGAGCTATTTTCATACAGGTAGTCATTTGAACAACCGAGAGCCATTTTTACAAGGTTCATTCATTTTTTTATACGTTTTATTCTCAAGAATAATGGCACTGACAAGACGAGAGTTTAATATCTCCCTTGTGGACAGAAGCCTTGTATGTGTGCCAGATCTCGTGACAACATATTTAAATTCCTAATCGTTTTGTTAAGATTGCTATAAACAATTTCATCTTTGCTTTGCTGTTTGACACCACGATGCAGGATATTTCATTGGTATCAAGCTCGTCATGTTAATGTTTGGACGAAAACCGGGCTCAACAGCTTTGAAGCGTTTCCTGTCGCTATCTAGAGCGAGAATCCATGGTGCGGCGAAATGAGCGAAAGGTTGATTGAGCACGCCATGTCGTGGACGCCCATGTTTTATACAGAGCGAATCCTCTTAATAAACGCAATGGAATATGAAGTTTCAAAGCCAAACGTATAACTGACTGAAACTAAGAATATACATAGAAATCGATCTTTTATGATTGTTCCACGCAGACAGCAGAACAAAAACGCAAGCAAAAAAGGAAAAAAAACATAACACAATTATGTATATTTGAGAAAAATTTCCGCACCGAATGAAATCAAGCAATAATGAAGGAAAGGGACGAATTTACGATTCAGTCAGGCTGTCTGGCCTACTGCCTATCATTGGTTTCTGTAGATGATAGGGCTAGCCAATGATAGCAGTGCGCAGTTCATACTTCAAACATAGCCGCTGTTCCGCGGTACCCACGTAAATGCCTTACGCACACATTCCATGCGCCTGGTGGAGTGATGTATTGATATTACCTCTAGCAAAGCAGAAAACGTGTAACAATTGTTTATTATTCATGAAGTTTAGCGGTCGGTGTGAGTAACGTCAGCATATGTGTGTCTATAAAGCTTTGTGATCCGCGCCAGGCGTCCTGTGCCCATGTACGGCTCACAGCAGCTGCGCAGTGCTAGAGAGTCCAAGGCGATCAGCATGCAGACTGAAGCCCACGGCTTTCTATTCCGGAACCTACTGACCCGAAGGACTAATACACGTAGACCTCTCCGTAGGCCAATGTCCGTACTTAGAGATGTGGCTAAAAATAACAGGAAGAATTCAGACAATGTCACTCGGCATATCTGATATGGTTTCATGTAAGCTCCTTGAGTAAGGATATAGAATAGGCCTGTCTGTGGCACTTGTCATTCGGAATTTGGCTCCGGGGTTTTATTCCACAGAGATAATCCCATACGGAACGCAGGGCCATTTCAAATCACATTGGACCATGAGTTTAAGTATTTCTCTTCGCTGTTTAAAGTCGTGTGATATCTGTCACATTAGTCGATAAAGTATAAAGGTCCACAGAGTGTCTTATCGTGGGACTATGGCGTCATGAGAACCAGGAGATTTTAAACATCACAAATACACGTCCAGATCACCAGAATTTCTCGCCTTGGACAGCGAGAAAGATTTCTTTTCCGCCAACATGGCGTCACATACTGAGGAGTTGATCAGTAACTTGCCGAGTGGCGGTGGCTTATCCCCAATCTGATCGCCAAAAAACGAGTCAAAAATGATGGAGCAAGGTGTTCAACAATTCAAAGAATCAATCAATCAGCCTTTCTGTCGATCAAGACGAACTAATACAATTCGAGCGACTTGTGTTTTCCATATAGCTTGTGGAAGAATCATGTTCTTGGTGTGTCGAAGGGGTGAACATTTCGGCGCGTACCAGACTAAACAAGCGTTTTAACACCCACTCTAGAGAAAATTCCCTATGTTCAGAAAGGCACCAAAACTATATAACTATTCAACGCCTTTGAGATGCAGGGCAGTTAATAGTTTTGCGTCAACTTTTTGTGTGTGAAATTCACTTCATAGAGACAAAATCTATTGGTTCATTTATGAATACGACTGTGAAATGTAATACTAAAGATATCATTCATTCTGTTGAAGTACTGAATACTGTGGGCTTTATCTGAAGACCGAGGACCGGGGATAGAGCCTCCTTGACTCAGTCGGCTAGAGCGCCAGCGCAGCGCAATTACCCAGAGGCCTCCCACCAACGCGGTTTCTGTGAGTTCATGTCCAGCTTCCTCATGCTGGCTTCCTCTCTGGCCGGACAGTCGTGGATTTCCCCGGGCTCTGCCCGGTTTCCTCCCACCATAATGCTGACTGCCGTCGTATAAGTGAAATATTCTTGAGTACGGCGTAAGACACCAATCAAATAAATAAATAAATATCTGAAGAGAGTTAGTGGCCTGGGGAACAAACGCACTATCATAAACAAAGCATCCCCGCATTCAGTTGTTTATATTGCCCTGCACAAATGAGCTGATCATTAAGAAAATTGTTAGAAATGTGTAAAACAAGATTTGAGTCATTAATTGTGTGCTCAGCTTTGTATTTACCGTGGCTTCCATTAGAATTTAATATTAAATATTACAGTATCAAAATTCATGGTAATAATTTTGCGGCTGCATGATATTAATTTTCAGAATGGTTGCTAGTTAGGATTTTTGTGCGTCCGACATGGTTTTCCAAATAGTAACCACACGGTGTGCATCTGCCACTTTGATCACTTGAAATATGATATCAGCGCTGTGCATTTTGATATTTGCTTTCACTAATTAGTACTGCGTGGTGTAATAAGCATTATTATTACACCTTCTAGAAAGAGTCTTAATTTCCATTGGTCAATACACGGTCACATGATATTCATGAAGTATCCAACGATGACGTGCGTTTATTCCACAGTTATCTCCCTTTTTCCGCTCTTTATGGTCAGTTTGTTTATGACGTAAACAGCTGGGAGATCTCTAGCTCGTACAAGTTCAGCAATTTAAAGCCTCAACAGAGTAGATTATTTCTTTCACCTTTTCTTCTTCTTTCTTTTCGGTATAATAGAACATAATAGTGCATACGGTAAGGAGAGATATCAGGAATTGATAGTGCGAGACAAGTGTTGTTCAGAAGAGTGTGGAGCATGCACCATGAGTATAATACATAAGTATTGAATACAAAGTTAATCATTCGTTATTTACTTTATTCGTAGCCTTCTTGAAAAAGATATATCATCTGTTTTATTAGTGACTGACGCCTTTAATGAGGCTATGCAGTCCCATGGTTCAGAACCTGTGATCATGCTCCTGGCGCCACCAACAAACATGGAGGTATCAGATGTGCTGCCCGCACCTGTATCGCAGGAGAGAGTAACACTTTGGGCTTGCAAGAGTATTGCAAATACCACCCCACCCCGCCTGCAGGAGCAACTCTATATTTTGGTAACAATACCCGATTCAGCAATGACAAATCTATATGTCGTCCACATTACACAATAGATTATTTTCATATTTGGGGTTTTCCTGGTCAACACACGGGAGGTGATCCGTTAGCACTGGCTTTGTGCGCATTGTACGCACAGTGCCACTGATTCGTGGCTCCCCTGGGCTTTCAAACACATTACGTGAGACAGTACCTCTTCACCACAGTGATGCCACGCCTGATTGGCTGATCGTGACAGCCAACATATAACTGTTCCACCGTGGTGTACTCAACACAGCTGAAGCGTTTGTCTGGGGACCGTTGATGTGACCACCATTAGATCTTGTTACGCCCAAGAGTGCCTGTCACATTGCAGCTGATCCCAGCTCATTATGTGCATGATTTATGCTGGAGGTTTTGATACAGACTCCAGCTTAGGTAGATCAAGTTGAAAAAAGAGATATTATACTACGAAGTTTTATAAGACATGCACATAATACACCAACGAGCTCAACAGTTAAACCTTAGAGACGCGAGAGCGCTGTCTATGGTTTTTTTAGTTGGAGAGAACACTGGGAAAAGCAAAAAATTACTAAAATACACTGGACATTCATAGCCAGCCGACAACCAATGAAACAATGTCAGCTCACGTTACATCGTAATAGCGAAAATTGCAATTCCCGTCTTTAGCAAAGCCGTTGAAGACTGGATATGTACACTTTTTTCATCCCTGTAGTGCGTCACAATGTTTGTGGGCGTAAGCTCATAAAACACTTTGGCAGTACGCAAGCAATACAGCATTACAACAGCGAAAAGATGTGGGCTTTTTACTGTTACTTGATGAAGACCATCAGTCTCCCATTCTGCGTGGTTTCTGGTGGACGTCTGGTCCGGTGTGCTGTACAACTCTGCTGTAGGAGTATCTACTGTCCTGCTCATGTACCGCCAACGAGGGAAAAACAACCCATCAATACTAAATGAGTGGTACTTTTCTAGAAAGTTTCAGAGACGCTGTCAAGTATGTGTTCTAAATTTATGGCAAAAATACAAGCTATGTGCTCGGCAATTACGCTGAAATCATCCTTCACCTCTTAGTATTTACAAAGCTATCTTCTCGTTTGAAGTTCACCTCAACATAAACCACATATCTTTTTTTTATAAAAGTCTTCCATACTTGTACTGTTAAAAATCGGCGAAGGAATTCAAAGTATTTTTTACCGTGATTGTTGTTCACCTCAATTGAAATATTGTTCACCGTTACTAAAATAATTTTCACCACGAATGAAATATGCTCTAAGACACAATTTTCTGTGCATGGATAATAATTTCCGGTATATGATTTAAAATAAAATATTTCTTGTCAGTGATGACTTAATGAAAGGACCCCTTGCAACCTAATGGGAAGCCCCGTGTCACTCACGCCAATTACCAACATGCTCAAGGTGACATATGTGCGGAATGATGCCAGGGATTCTCATACATGCTGGTTGACATGTTGTTATTGTAGACAGAGCGATAAATGCATGTTGAGTGGAATCCTCCCTTACGCGTGTGTAGGTACAAGTATCTCCCTTGCTGTGCGCTCTTCACCAGAACGCACGATCAACGTAGACGTTGGCTACTCGTTGTGACCGTTGATGAAATGTTTTAATCAATTTTACGTAATTAATCAAATAATCAACTCCTGTTATTGTGCGGTATGATCAATCCTGCTGGTGAATGACTTGCTGTAAACACCGATGAAATGCAAATTAGGTATTTAGTTTTCTTTGTGTATTTTTATGCTGTTGTTGTTGATAAATACACTTATAGGATAATCATGTTTGGCTCGCGGAAATCACTTGTGTTATGTTCTGAATACATCTATTTGAGTGAAATATAAGTAACGTTTCTTGATCTACAGTAAAGTGTACTTTTCATTTGCATTTTAGTATATTTGCAGTACGAAATCCTTTATGTGATTATGAGGTTAAATGAAACAAATGATTTTACTGTTAAACCATTCCTTTGTTACTTTTTGCTACTTTGTTACCCAATTACGTTAGTTAATTTTACTATGCAATCTCAGCATTGACCTTGTTGTATTGTATTTTTGGTTTATGTTTACTGGCGTTTGATACAAAAAGGGTTGTATTACATTCGTGTTAATTCACCAGAAATAGCACATTTCATAGACTTTACTGTCTGGGTTTTATTCGTTAAGTAACTAGCGAATATTGTCATGTTGTATTCTAGATCACACAACATATGACGATAGGTGCGAATTCCCATCGTTAATTACTTCGATGTCATACTGGTACTGATAATCCGTGTGGTGACGTAAGTAGGATAATACTACTGTATAAAAGTCAATGTTTACTGATATGTTATGTAGCATAAATAATATATACTACATATAATATTCGTAATTAATGCACCTGTTGGCTGTACAATTAACGTACAATTAACAATTAATTAACGTCACAAGTACAAATTGTTTGAGATACATTTAGCATATAATTTCTTTGACATGTATTGCTTATTCATATAAAATGATAGTAACTACATTTTGGTGTTACAAACATTCAAGTAAAATAAACTATGGTGTGTATCTTATACAGATTCACTATCGCCCTTCTAAGTGGACGCTCTTCTAAGCGACATACAGTGTGTAGCATAATTTCCATGACTCATCATCCAGAGAACCAGTAAAATATGTGCACTCCCAAGTGTTGTGTTCATATGCGGAACTCGGACTACATTATGTAACAGGTGTAGCTGATGTATTAAGGCAGCTCCAAATATTCCTTTACTAGCCATGGCATTAGTGCATCTATTTTAAATAAAAACGGGGGGTAATGTCTCTTCCCATCACATCAATAAGACGATCGGTTTTGGAATTATGTCCTGAATTTATGACTGGTCCCTTGAAAGACATTTATCAATGTGGTGAAAGGATAGACTCATATACACAGGTGCCTGTCCTTCTGTGTCATTTTTCCATATGCTGACAACTAACACATGACATGTCGCAAGTATATATCATATATCATACAGGCATACTTATTATATTTGAAAATTTATCCAATATATAACCATGCAAAATATGAACTGATACGACATGTTTCTTGTTGAAGTGTACACTTCATATTCATAATAGCCACAGCAATTAGACCTAGATCATGGACCTTTACAATGGGTCGAAATTGCCGCAGCTGTGTTCGAATCACATGTTAGGTTCATAACACTTCATATCAAACTAGGAGGTGTGCCAATCTGAGCCCGAAATTGATTCCAAAATACATCAGTGCGAATGATACACAGCTTTTAAATATGAATAAATCTAAAATACATCTATCGTTGCAAATTAAAAATATTTCCACTCAACCAGTGGAGTTAGATGTAGTTTGTAACCTGGGTTTGTAACAATATTTTGGTGTCAATATTAGTAAATGTTCAAGGCTTTCAAAACATAAGAGTGCTTCACATATCTATCTGTCCGGCAGATGTGACATACTTCTGTCCAGGAGTAGTAGGTCGTTATTTCTGTAACAAGCTGGCTACAGATTCCATGCTAATAATTACATCCTTATTTTGATACTACTTTCCAGAAAGTTTGTAAATTTTTGATAATTATTTCCTTCCTCAATTTTTATTCCGGGTAAAGATATCTCACGGCAATTCCAGGAATCTTTTCTGTGTTTTACCAGAATAATGTTATCAAAAAAAACTGAATTACATCTCAAATGCATGACTGTACAAGGCACTGTTCCATATATTTTACTGAACGCTTTCAAACAATTATACAGCGACCATCTAGAAAATCAGATGGTCTTTCATTTGGCTGAAGGATGTAGCAAATTCGTAGTTTTACTTTCATATCAGGCTCACAGCAGCTGTGTAAGATACACCTTAAACAGAGACATGGGAGGGATAATTGATTTCGTTAGGTATTTCTCCTCGAGCTACGAACGAGTCAAAACTGATTCGTCCATCCGCGTTTTTAGGCCACGTGATGGCTACTGTATTTTGTGGTTATACATTTAAATGTGCCGATGTGCGGCTAATGCAGCTCCGGATGAATGAAATTAAATGAGGTTGTATAGTCTGATCATGATGCTGGTTGACAAATGGGGGACTCCGTCTGTTGTACGCCAGCCATAAGCCCTCATTAAGGAACTCACTGTCAATCGGTCTTGACGTCAAACATAGAAGCAGCATGTATTTGTATCCCCGCCACTCTCTCTGCAACACGACAAATGTAACACGATTGCAGCATTTACAATGTTGTTTATCTCTATTTCCGACTCATTTTCAATTAGAATACCCTTGTTCATTCGCTAGGCCTTCACTGACTTCTCAGAACTGCCGATGTCAATTTCGTCAAGCCAGCAGTACCGAAGCCATACCGTAGTTACGTAAAGTAAATTACATGTTCCTCATTTAAGAATTCCACATGTAGCCTTGTTATAGGGGTTATGTTTGCTGCCTTGACCCTGTCCTCTACACTGTTCTAAAATTTTCGTAAAATTACATTGAAAAATTACCGGCAAAAAACGGTCAGAGGTTTTTTTTCACTGTAAAATAACGGTCATAATGGCTGTAATATCATGGTGTGAATTAATATGTGAACCTGACACAGATTCCATGTTTCTCCCATTACGGACGCTTTGCCACAAAGTGACTGCAATGGTAAAACCCTGGTAGAAATACCCGAGTCATAGTGTGGTAAAAGCACATACTTTTTAAACAGTGTATCATAGATCCCTAGAAGTTCAGCTAGAGTTACTTACCGAGAATTAGCGTAAACTTAATGTTTACCAGATTTCAATCATGGCCAACAACAGTCAATACACCACCAAAGTTTGCTCAATGTGTCGGTCGAGATAACGTGTAGAAAATTTGCGACTATATTAAGGAACTTTCACAGGTTTTAGGCAGTGGAGGGCAAAATAAATATCGGATTATAAAGCGGTTGAACGTTGTTCTGTTAATTCTCCCCGCACCGATGTTTATGATTTAACGCAATATTATTCTAAACCCCGTGACTATTAATTTTAAACTTCAAAAAGGCAAAGAAATCCTCAATTCAGTGTTTTTTAACCTTAAACCGTGTCCTTCACTATATACATGACGCTGCCATAGTTGTCGTTGTTATGTGGAATGTCATTAGAAACAGTCAAGATCATTTAGCAATTGTTTTATTGTCACTGTATATTTTGTTATATATTACCCAAAACATCGTCGTTTCGGTCAAATTTTTTTGGCATTTGATTTCCCACCATTTCAAATGTCATAAGCAAAGGCCAAGGGGATTGACAGTGCCATTGTACCAGGACAAATGAAATTGCCAAATGACATTTTGAAACGGGAATCTCAAGAACTACAGGGAAACAAACTGTGCGGAAAACAATAACGATTAAGTATGTGAGCAAAATCCACGCTCATATATCTTTTTTCCTTTGCTGAATTACTCATAACGTTCTTGTAAGAAGGAAAAACGACTCAAAATTCCTTGAACTGGATATATTATCAAATATTTATTGGCTCAGTCAAGGCAGGTAAAGCAAAAATGTGTCCATGTGGAAGTTTCTATGGCCATTAGAACATGCCAGCAAGGATGAACGCAGTCTAACAGGTAGCCATTTGAACATGCCAGCAAAGGTGAAGACAGTCTAACAATTAGCCATTAGAATATGCCAGCAAGGATGAACGCAGTCTAACAGGCATCCATTAGAACATGCCAACCAGGACGAAAGCAGTCTAACATGTAGCCATTAGAATATGGCAGGGAGAACGAGAGCAGTCTTAGAGGTAGCCATTATAACACACCAGCAAGCACTAACCCAGTCTAACGGCTGCCTATTAGAACATGCCAGCAAAGGACGAAATCAGGCTGGCAGTTAGCCATTAGAGCAACGACTGCCAAGTCTGTCTAACAGGTAGCCATGAGAACTCGCCGCCAAAGACGAAGACAGTCTATCAGGTAGCCATTAGAGCATAACAGCAAGAATGAAACCAGTCTAACGTTTACCGAATAGAATAAGTCAGCAAGGACGAAAACAGTGTATCAGGTAACCATTAGAACAGGCCAACCAGGACAAAGGCAGCCTGGCAAGTAGCCATGAGAACATACCAAACCAGGACAAAGTCTGTCTAACATTAGAACATACGGGAAAGGACGAAGGTAGCCTAACAGGTAGCCATGAGAAAATGCCATGGAGGACAAAGACAAGGTCAGATCAGGTAGCCGTTAGAACATGGAAGCAGAGCGAGAGAAGTCTAACAGGTAGACATTAGAACATGCCGCCCAGGACGAAGAGAGTCTAACCGTAAGCCTTAGAACACATTAGCGCATGCCAGCAAGGATGAAGGCAGCCTAACAGGCAGCCATGAGAAAATGCCACCCAGGACAAAGAGAGTTTAACAGGTAGCCATCAGAACATGTCAGCAAGGACGAAATCAGTGTAACGGGTGGCCATTAGAACATACCAGCCAGGTCGAAGGCAGTCTGACAGGTAGCCATTACACCTGGCCAGAAAAGAGGAAGGCAGCCTTTCGGGTGGCCATTAGAACATACCGGAAAAGACGAAAGCAGTCAAACAGGTAGCCGGTAGAGCTTGGTAGTGAGGATGAGGGTAGTCTCACGACTATCGAACAAGTAGCAATTAGAACACGCCAACAAGGACGATTTCCGAATTTCGGGTGGCCATTAGAACATACCAGCAAGGACGAAACTAGTCTAACAGGTAGCCATTAGAACATGCCAGTAAGGACGCCTTCAGCCTGCCCGGTAGCCATTAGAACATACCAGCAAGGACGAAACCAGTCTAACTAATAGCCATGATAACAAGCCACAAGACAGTCTAACAGTTAACCATTAGAACACAGCAGCAAGGACGAAGGCAGTCTTGCACGTAGCCATTAAAATATTTAAGTCATGACGTAGACAATCTAATAGGTAGCCATTAGAACCCGCCAGCAAGGACGAAGGCAGTCTACCAGCAAAGACGACGGCAGCGTAACAGGTACCCATGAGAAAATGCCAGCAAGGACGAAGACAGTCTAACGGATAGCCATTCGAACTTGCTATCAAAGGCGAAGACAATGTAACAGGTAGCCATTAGAACATACCAGAAAGGACGAAGGCAGTCTAGAAGGTAGCCATTATAATACACCAGCAATTATGAAGGCAGCCTGGCAGGTACCCCATGCCAGCAGGGACGAAAAAAGTCTAACAGGTAGCCATTAGAACACGCCAGTAAGGACAAAGTCAGTGTGGCAGACAGCCATTAGAAAATGCCAGCCAGTACAAACGCACTCTAACTGGTAGCTATAATTCCAACATGCCATCAAGGACGAACCCATCCTGGCGGGTAAGAACAAGTCAAGAACAAGTCAACAAGGACAAATGCATTCTAACAGGTAGCCATTAGAACACGCCAGCGAGGACAACGGCAGCCTGGCAGCTTACCATTAGAACATGCCAGCAAAGACGAAGCCAGTCTAACAGGTAGCTATTAGAACATGCCAGCCAGGACGAAAGCAACCTAACAGCTAGCCATTAGAACATGCCAACAAGGACGAAGCCATACGGATAGCTATTAGAAAATGCCAGCCAGGACGAAGGCAGAACAAAGACAAAGTCTAACAGCTAAACATTATAACATGCCATCAAGGACAAAAGCAGTGTGGCAAGTAGTCATTAGAAAACGCCAGCCAGTGCGAACGCACTCTAACAGGTAGCTATCATTCCAACATGCCAGCAAGGACGAAACCCAGTCTAACGTGTAGCCATAAGAACAAGTCACCAAGGGCAAAGACACCCTAACAGGTAGCCATTAGAACAAACCAGCAAGGACGAAGGCAGTCTGTCAGGTAGCTATTAAATCATGGCATCGAGGACGAAAGCAGTCTAACACGTACCCATTTCAACAAGGCACGGATAACGGGGGCAGTCTAACAGGTACCAATTAGAAACACGCCAGCAAGAACGATTTCAGCCTTTCGGGTACAACATGCCAAGAAGAACAAAGGCAGCCTTCCCATTAGAACATGCCAACAAAGACGAGAGTCAGTCTAATGGGTAGCTATTGGAACATGTCAGCCAGGACGAAGGCAGTTTAACAGGTAGCCATTAGAGCATGCCAAAGAGTACGAAGGTAGCCTAGCAGATAGCCATTAGAACATACCACCATGGACGAAGACAGTCTAACAGGTAGCCATTAGAACATGCCAACAAGGACGAAGCCAGTCTAATGGTTCGCCCTTACAGCATACTAGACAAGATGAAGGCAGACTAACAGGTAGCCATTAGAAAATACCAGCAAAGACGAAGACAATCTAACAGATAGTCATTAGAACATGCCCCCCAGGACGAAGTCAGTTTAATAGGTAGTCATTGGCAGCCATGGCAGCCAGGGCAAAGCTAGTCCAACAGATAGCCATTAGAACATGCCAGTCAATACTAAGGAAATCTAACAGGTATCCATTAGAGCATGTTAGCAAAGATGAAGACACATAACAGGTAGCCAACAGGACATGCCAGCAGGGATGAAGGAAGTCTACTAGGTAGCTATTAGAATATGCCAGCAGGTAACCAATAGAACATGAAGCCAGGACGAAGGCAGCCTACCTGGTACCCATTAGAACATGCCAGCAAGGACGTAGGCAGTCTAGAAAAGTGCGACCTGTCGGCCTCTCAGCCAGAGATGTGATAGATAAAATTTTATTTTAACCCGTCTAGGGCAGGCCCGAAGCGAAAGGTAGCTGGTCGAAAATCCGGTTGGTCTCAGCCGTGTTTGAGGATCATCACCTGTGACACATATTTTTAGGAAATACAAATAAAGAACAGCACAGCGTGGTGAATACCACGCCATGCTGCCTGGTTCCAGGTTCATCTCAGTCACAATAGTGTCTGGCTACTTGGGAACATTTTACTAGTATTTGCTTTGCGTTTTGAGTGAGAGTACTTGTATTGAACTTTGAGTTAGAGTACTTGTAATGTCCTCACTTGTCAAGGCTGTCTAAGCTTCGAAGGAAATGTATTTGCTCCTGAAATGGAAACATTAGTTCAACGCTCTGTAGAAAAGTATGTCTCCCGGATATCACTTATGCTGCAATATTTTATTTAATGACAAATTTGAGAATGTGGCATCTTAAGTGGTTAACACTGCTCGTGTGGCTGTTTACTATGAAATGCAGACTGAAGGTGCCCTGTGGGGGAATTTCTAGGCAATACATTTTGGAAAGTTCGTCATTTACGTGCCGAGGGTAACGCGCTCACTCTAGTTCCTTCCAGCCATCCAGCTGACAGCATACGTGTAAGTAAAAATACTCGTGAACGCCGTTCAAATCCCAGTCGAACAAATAAAGTATTATATACACCTTAAAGAGACGTTCGTTGCCATCCTAAAGCATGGTTTTCTAATGATGGATTATATTTATGTATGCCGCTGAATATAGTATTTTCCCAGCATGTACTATAAGAAAAAACAGACAAAGCACTGGCACATGATCCGGGAATAAAGCACTGACTAAGACAAGTAGATCTGAGCGTTGTGCTCTCTTGTTCTTTTCTCGCATGCAAAGGAAAGACTTTTTTACGGGTTTATGTAAACGTGATAAATCCACTCTTATCATAACACCTGTTACTATGTTAAAATTTGACAGAAACACATGCGAGCACACATTCCTCCTACACACACAAAAGTATTTTCTTTTGTTGGTTACATTTTAAACATATTTTCTGAAGAACCCATTGGATTTCATAATGTAGTTTGAAGACGTGCACTATTAGAGCGTACATAGCATTAATTTATTCAGTTGAACTATTCCAAGACCGTCTAAAAAAAATTTTTTTTTTTATTCCTTCTGAAAGTTCTCTCTCCTGTGACACAGGAGGTTGTAGGTTCAAGTGCAATGCCCACTAATTTTACTGTGACTTAAAATCACGAGCTTTTTACCAGGTAGCGGTTTCGTCCGAGCCCTCTCGGATTTAAAACACCCATTTAACTTCTCTCATCAGAGTCATGAAAACTGAAAAATAAATAAAACCCAATTAAGCGGTCAGATACGAAAGACTGAAAAGAGTTTTGGTTGGTTTTATGCTTCCTGATTAACTCTTACCATCCCGGTTTGTCAGTGCCAGCTGAAGAGTTTTTCCAGCAGCAGGTGATATATGGCCGTAATATCCGTTAGTTTTTCGTAGTGGGATGTAAATGATCCCAACGGGCACGGATATTGCGGAATTATATCCAGGTTTTTATACACTTCACGATACGTTATTAAAGAAATTCAGACGCCACATGTTTATCTCGTACGAAATTAACTCTTCAGAGATAAATCACCGAATGACAGCGACATCATGGATGTATCCTTCTCACTGGGGCTACAGACGTGTGTATTCAACTCTATACATACCAAACACCTGCCCTGTCTTAACAGCATTTCGACACGTGATCTCATTTTGTCTGTATCATTTGATGAGAACAAATATCCTCCAGGCCTGTCGGAGTTCAACTCCAAGATACAGACCCGATGCCGTTTTGTCAGATTTCTCGCCCACCTATGCCGGTTTCAAGCTGCGTAAAAACACCTAATTCTCTGTTGTTACGCTTCAGTGATTGTGAACTGCAGTGTGAACGACCACAATTACACAGAACAGGAAAACACATTACTCGATTCTGAGGTTATTATTATCTTACGAAGGTTATACTGTGACATCAATAAACCGTTTCACAGCAAAAGGAAAGAAATCTCAGTTCCCAACAAGATGTGAAGTGTGTCGTTAGTAAAAAGGCAATAATCATTATTTACCCCTGTCGACGATCACATCACCTGATGTAGCCCTGGTTACGCCTGCTGTTGACGGGAAGGGATTTCCAGTTTTGTTCCGGGGCCGCGTCAGACAAGCCTCCTTGTCATTGTTTTGGCTTTGCTGTAAACAGGAGCCTTTTACTTGCTGATCGGCAAATTACGGGTCGCACACGTGAAGAGAGGAGTATATTGCTCCTAGAGGGCAAATGACTTTATCGACCATACAAGTCGCTCTTGGGAATGGAGCCCTCCTTGGTTTGATTCTTGACACCTTTTCATAAAAGGCTCAGACATCCATGTCTGGAATGTCAATAATCTCTGACTTGGCATCGATCCAATCTGTACACATCTACTGCGTACTTTTCATTAAAAACAATGAAGGAAATCGAGGTATTATAACCGAAAAGTTGCTGAACCATCAGCTTCGTTTAGAATGTTTGAACTGCAGTCCCAAAGCCCGGTGAAGACAAAAAGACCTTTGTCGTTCGTTTATCGCTCGTGACAATGGCTTCAAAAACTCCAAGGTATTAAAGAATCAACAAGGTGACTGAGATAAATGGCAAAACAAAATGACACGCCCTAAGAAGAACTCCAAGCGTGAGAAGACTTTTTAGAAAATCACAAGATAGCACCTGGTGAAGTAACATTTCGTTTCCGAAGTCTCTGTCCTCCCCCATACAATCGAAAACTGGATTATTGGTCAAGAGGTAGTCGTCACAGAAACATTTCATCATGCGACCGAGCCTGGGATGGAACTGAACTCAGGTGCATGTTAGTATATATGTGTTTCTTTATTAAAACATAGATCATACCCTACAGAAAAGACTCTCTTTCTTCTGTTCACAGAGTAAAATTTCCATCAGTATCCCTCTTTCAACTGAATATTAAGTCTCATTTCATTGGTTTGAACATTTGATTTAATTTAATTTCTGTCAGTAAGCGTTAATACTTTGCAATACACCATTTACTGTTACATTCATCAATAATTTTATACCCATATATTGTCACCCTCATTCTTTTCCTTTGGTATTAACCCATTATGAGGTAGATCAAGAATATACTTGACATTTTGTTCCCGTTTTCATTTATGAATTGTGTGTTAAAGACATTTTTAAATTGACTTGGTAAATAAATTAAATAAATGCTTTCATATGCCTTTGACATTGCTCCTCTTACGCTGATACGTCGCTTAGGTTATCTCTCATGTATCTATAACTTGTAAGTTTCTGGACGAATGGCTCCTAAACGTTACATCACTGTGGGGAGTTCTAGGTTTCAAAGTTGGTTTCTTCGGCACTTGTTCACAGTGCCTAACAATTGAAAGATTTCGGTAGTCGGTGATATTTTCTGGTCAACATCGATATTTATGTGGACACGCCAAACATTCTCACCAACACGAACTGCTGCATGTTTGTTGTTGTGTAAACACCACTAATTTGGAGAAGAAAGCCATATCTAGGCAAGACAAAACATTGACTTTTAGATAAGTAGTTGGTACTTGAAAGTTTTAGTAAGCCATGAAGGTTTTTTGCTAAGGCATATAGCTTTGCAAAATTCTGCAGCACTTTCTTTTATTTTTCATATTATTGTTTTGTGTTTTCAGTGAAAACTGTTTTTTCCTATTCACCAGATGATCTGAAGAATACAGAATAAAGAGAAAAACTAAAGCAACGGTGCGTTAATTGGCCTCTTGTCAGTTTAGGCCAGTTCTGTCCACTGAATCAACAGTTAGCTCAGTTTAGAATGTAATTTAAGGGTACAACATTATTGCCAAACGTAGTTATAACCCAACGGTTATAATAAGATCAACCATCGTGTGGCAGTTGGGGAGCATGTGTGAGGCCAGAGTCAGCCATAATCTTCCCTCTCCATGCAAGGTGATAGTCTGGAAATTGCGTCCTCATGCACTGTGCCGTCGTAATACAGTTGCAGATTGACCCTACCTTTCGCCATGTGTGAGAAGCCCCCTATGTTACAATTAATTTATCCTGTGCTAAGCCGTTGGTCACACCGTAGTTGATCGCCCCTCTCTAACCTGTCTAATCATGCCGTGGTTGATCTCCCCCGCTCTAACCTGTCTGGTCACGTCATAGTTCATCGCCCCCCCCCCCCCACACACACACTAACCTCTCTGGTGACGCCGTAGTTGATCGCCCCCCTCTAACCTGTCTGGTCACGCTGTAGTTGATCGTCCCTCTCAAATCTATTTGATCACTCCGAAGTTGTTCGCCCTTCTATAACCTGTCTGATCACACTTTTGAATTCTGCTCTCGCTGGTTCCATTGAGGTTTCAAGACAGAATGGTTGTCACGAAGAAAAAGGGCAATTCTTTAGTCAGGGTGTTCCGGTTTCTTGTCGTAATAAACCGGATCGCCGCTCTGTAAGTAATATTCTTGACTTTGGCGTTCAACACTAATGAATATATAAACTTATAAATCATTTTTACGACATACAAATTGGGGTAAGATGTGAACAAAGCTTGGGAGTTTGACATCAGAATTGAGTTCATCCCTCATTAATTTTACAGTTGCAGTGAATAGACGCAGACACTGTAATCTAACTTGCCATAAGAGGTACGGTTTCAAACCCGGCCTTGGATCCCAGAACTCCATTTCCCCGATGTCACTCTTAGTGGGGTGAAAACAAGCGGTCGATGACCCTCTTGTGGTTGTTTGCGTCTGTGCAATCGAACGTTCGTTGAAAATTACATGTAGCCTACCAGTCAGATGTGCGTATCTGTAGGTCATCACGTGGAAATGTTGGTTACTAACTTGCCAGACTTTGGTGGTTTACCCTCACGGTGAAGTTTTCTCCAGCCACAAAAACGACTGCAACTATGTGGGTGAGAAACTATTGAGTATGGCGTTAAACAATTATAAAGAAAGAAAGAAATATATCCAGCCCCCAGGTAAAATTCTTGTAGAAAGCCAATCCTTTTCTTGTCTGGGAGGTGACAGAGTCACGATGGTTTATAGTTATGGAGATGTTGCAAACGTTTACTACACCACACTTTACCACCAACCCACAAAACCACAAAAAATCATCTTCTACAAATATAGTACAAACCACAAGACACACTGACAAAAGCAAACCAAACTACCAAGTTATGAAATTATTGTGCCTTTCCTGGCCTAGCACTGAGGGTTAGGCCAACAACTTGTCGACCCCAAGTTAGCATTTACCTTCACTGGGTGGGTCGCAATGTGTGGTGTCAGGTCAGCCCTGGAGATGGCTGGAGCATTATGTCTGGCGTCTGCTCGGCCAATGTCAGCATTTACTGTGAATGGGAGAGGCATCACGGTCTAGTCGACCGGACCTACAAGGGTGTGGTTGGCTGGAGCGACAGATAAGCTGTTCTCGACAAGGCGTTTCTTTCATGCTGACCCATAAATATATTGATTCATGAAATCGATCTGCCACAAAGGAGATACCGTCTGGATATGGCGTAAGTAATACTGACAGCTATACAAGCTAAATCTCAATTAGATAAACAAAATCATAACAGTAAGTATAATAGGCGAGTACAAAGCTGTATAAACTGAAAGGCCAAGCACGAATATGCCCAATGGCATAAAATTATTGTGGGCTAAATCCTACATTTTAATCAAATTCTACTCCCCTGTTTATAGAGAGCACGATTCAGATAGGCTGTCGATGGCTGTCCTGGCAGGTACATGCGCCCAGAGCATCTAATTTTATGCATTGTATTTCGGTCTAATGGCTTAAATTTAAGCATGATTATCACAGCAGGAAGGGGAAGTTGAAAGGCGACGTCCTCAAGTTGGACAGGAGGCTGTTGTATCTCAAGGAAAGGCAAACTCAGTATTTTTGATAATTAGAATTGACAGAATAATGCCGATACACAGAATTGTGCTAGTTAGCATCATAGGAAAACGAATCGTAGCCTTTTTCTGGTTTAATATGGCTGTACCTTGTTATGATTTGATCGCCTGCATTGAATGATTAGTGACAACATTAATCTGATTGCTGAATTTCGTTGGACTCACGTTTCAGTATTATGGCAATATTTATATTATCCCCGGCCTTTGGCCCTCAGGCGGTATTGGGCTGATTGTAATGTAAAATTAGATTGTTAGTTTCAAATAAATGTTTGACAGCCATGTAGAGCTGCCAGTTCTCTGTGGCGAGGTGTAATTGACTCATATCTTGCCGCGCATCAGCACAGAAACTCCATGCTGGGACCCTTATCCTAACATTGCTTGAATATTGATCAATTTTAAGCCCCGAATCACCCTTTTCAGTATTTTTACACGGAGAAGATGATTGAGAGTTTGGCACCCTGATAGCTTTAGGCAAACTATTCGTTTCCAGTAGAACTGATACTGTCAACTTGCTTCGGAAAGGTAACATCGGATTCCGGGGGTAATCAACCTTAACAAGCTGCTTTGTTTGCCAAACCGTTTCTCTAGTCCAAGGCGAGGCATTCTTAGCGAAAGCAGCTCACGCAGCTGGTTGTAATTGAATCAAGCCTACCAACCAGGAGAAGGCACCTCCTTAGCCCACCTTCATTTAGAATGTCGCCCGAAATAGATCAAGGCCAACTAGGAAGTGCACAATGTTTCAATCCAGATAAACAAAGGTCGGAAGTCTTAATTTGCTTTGTTGCAAATCTAATTTGCAATTATTTGTTTATTCTGAGTGATTTAGTTGCCTAGCTTGGATTTCAAACAAAAACCAGACCATGGCATAGTGCACTTCTGGACAATCATACCATGTTTGGAGCGTCCAAATGAACTGCCTGTGACAGATTAGATGGCCGTGTGGAAGATACCATGACTTTTACCCATTGTATGCCCTTCTTTGCTGCTTTGATGGCAGCCCTTGCTCGCCGCAGAGTCAATTCATTTGACTTGGTAGACCAATGACTGTACTTCTCAGTATCACCAAAGCCAGTCAGCAGGCGCATTTCTGACCACGAGTGCTGAATGTGTCCAGAGCATTCCGATTACACCCCAGGAAGTGATATGCAATTATCCTGTAATTTGGAAAGAGTTCCCGCCCTGCCCCAAGGCTATAAAAGCTGTTACCGAGAAGCACTGTAATTTAGAAAGGATGAGACTAGGTCTTGGTTTTTCCGGAACCTCTTAAACGGACAATTTTAAGATGGGCTTAGCGAAATTGCCGGGACATAATCTAACAAAGGTATCGATTTTACAGTAATGACGTATTGGAATTACGTCTGAAGTGAGCGTGATAGCGCCCATGTCTTGAATTCTGGTGCGTTTTAAAGGCAATATAAAGTGGTGGGGATGAATTTCAATTGAACATTTGCTGAGCGCAATAATCTTGGGGTTTATAGGTCGACTTATTCATTTCTGCTAACGTCTTGTGGTTTATTCCCACCAAAGATTATATACCTATACTACTAGCACTCGCTTGCACCTTACTCTCTTTAAGTCAATTACTGTTTGTATATTGTGATTGAGAATAGTGTTCGCCACAACATCTCTGAAATACTACCGAAGTGGCGTTAAGCCATAATCATTCACTCAAGGACAGTGACAGAATTGACTCCATTCAGCTCTGCTAAAACTAAATCTCTCCACAGTGTACATAAATGAACTTATTTCACGTATTCTTCTATTAACTTCTAATTAGAAAAGAATCTTTGTTGAATTAATAGGAGAATTTACTTGCAACCGATTGGCTTCCTTTTTATACCGTATTTTTTCATAATTTTACTGTCCGCCATGGCAGGCACATGTTCAGCCAATGAAAGTGCTCCTCTCTAATCAAGAACGTAAAGAAGATTATAATGAGTCTGGCAGGGACGGCAGGCTACTGTATTGCTCTACGTAACGACTGGATTAAAATGGACACACTGCGAACGAGCAAACTTCCCGTTCTCTCGGCAGTTCTCTCGACGGATAGCTTTAGATGAATGGTTATATCGTCTCTGTTACAATTTATCAGTGAATTCGGGAAAACCGGCAAGCCTCTGGACAAAGCTCCCGTAGTCTTGGCCCCATAAAGGGAACTAAGCGGTTCAAGGAGGAGATTTGTGGCCACTTACACGCCTCTTCTCTCGTAATCGGCAGCCAGGACATTGTGCTACGGTATTCCTGTGGCCTAACCAAGTGTTTTGATTTGGGGAATACATTCTGCCGAGACAACGCATAGTTGAGGTTTTAGAGCAGCCTTCTGTTGAGACATGGATGGGGTCACTCGGCGGCGAACGTTTGATGTTCGGTAATTTGATTTTTCACTCGAATAGTGATTATTGCAAATTACGTCCACCGAGGCCGTCTCATGTTGTAACGCTGGGTCTGCACCGAATTCCAAGGAAGCAATCTATCAAGTGTCAAGCCTGCCAGTACAAACCAGTCCGTGAAGCATTAGTCGAGAATGCGATGGAGACCCCATTACCGTAGTGGCCTGATAAACCTGGAGAGAAATCGAGGAAGCCAGCAGGTGGGCCTGCCTGTCTTCACCTGACCCATCTATCAGCAGTTTAACGTTTGTATAATACATGGAATTCCGGGTTACGCCACGCCACAACGTCATCTGATGGATGGTCAGCGCGCCTTAGCCTAATCGGCACGGTTTGATTAAAGTTGGTAACTTTAACAGCAGAGGTTAGCATCTTGTGCAGATGTATTAGAATGAATTATGATGAATAGTGAGAAGAGATTCAGTATCAGATGCACCAATTCATGTAAGCGAGGGATGGCTAGCTGCGGCTGCCTGGCCCGTGACCAATAAGGTCGTGTATTCAAACCCAACTCTTGATCCAAGTGATTGCTAAAACTAAGTGATTTATCTGACCACTCCTCCATCCATAAACCTGAATGGCATTATGTAAGTCAAAAATAATTGAGCATAACGTTCAACACCAATCAAAGGTATACATTTATGTGAGTGAACGAGGCTCCAAACAGTCCGGTTTATCTATCCATACGCAGTGTTAAAACTGAACAGTCTAGACTGCATTACAAATTTGACACAGTGGCAGGAACTGTCTTTAAACATAGACTGCGAGGTTCGTTGTGATTTGTTTCCTGTGCATTGACCTGTGTCAACGGACACAAATCTGGTTGTTATATTTTATTAGCTTCTCGTGTGAATAAAAAACATATGTCTCCTTTGAAAAGCAAAGCAATTAATGTCAGCCCTGTCAAAAGTCCTCTGACGAATAAATGTAAAATAATATCAGGTCTCCAATTTTTGTACTTGATTAAGCGGATACACATGTGTAATATTAAAAAAAAACAAACAAATAAAGCGTTAATACACCGGGTCTTGTATCGATTTGGTTCAAAAGATGTGTATAAATAGCATTTTGGTGTATTCTTCCACATACCGGAACATGGATTTTAAATCTCTGGTTTGCAAATATGCTTTGCCATTCAGTTCTGCGGTAAACTGTTTTGTGATGTTTTAGGATAAGAACGATTCGATTATGGATGTACTGTCACTTCCTGGTTGGAAGCTCTTTAATAGTTTGGTTGAAATCGGAGAATCGCTGGCTGATAGGGATTTACGTCTGTCTTGCCTCGGGCGTCCGGCATTGTCTGGGAATCTAAGTGGACGCTCTTCTCTTACTGGCGCGATGTTAAATGTTCTTGTTGCCACTGAGGTTACAAGAGACAAAGACGAGTTGGTACTTCATCCAGAAATAAACTTGTGACCGTCACCGAGAATTAAAGACTCTTCTGTTCACCCCACTGGGGATGTCATAGGTTCTGAAAAAAAGGTGAGAAATAAGGAATCGCAGGTTACATCGTCTTCTTGACGTCTGAACACCGAGGACTCTGGATGGCGTTTCTCATTGCCTTGAGTACCAGGAACTTGACGGCATACTGAGTTACCTTTCACCTTTAACACAGCTTTTCGACGTTAGATCTTGAAGGGTCGGAAATAAGTCAACCACCTGTGTGGTGCGCAGTAAAGTTACTGGACTGGCGTGGGTCAAGGAAGGTTGATAAGTGAGATAACGACACCCTACATTTCGCGCCCTACATTTAGTCATTTAGCTCAATTAGTCATGCCCGGTTTGCCAAACTAGTGGTGCCACAAAGTCGGCCAAGGTTATCGGATATCCTATGAAGGCCTTGTGTCTGGTTTCATGAATCTTCCGAAGTTCAATAAATTACATATGTCAGTAGTTCTCGAAACACCAAACCCGTATATGACTTAATTTTTGCGGTATGCTGTTTTATGATAAGGTCTAGCGGTGTAACCATGCATATAAAATGTCGTTTTTGTTGTATGTTGTTTAAGTATTCGAATCATGAGGGGTCTTTCGATATCAATAAAGATACCATTGCTTTGTTGCAGCGCTGGCTGACTGAGACCACAAGGCCATTCACCATTAAGTTGTTTGTTCGAATCCAGTTCATGCTGTTCCCAAAAGGAAATGATTTACACTACAACCATATGGCAGTCTGCAAAGTTCAAAATGTTAATTCATAATGCAGTAGAAAAAGATTAAATCCCACAGAGGCCCCTGGCTAAGTGCCTGCAGCACCCCCCCCCCCACCTCTCACCCACCCTCCACCAACCCGTTCTTTTCTGGAGGAAGCCAGCCGTGTACACCAATTGGGACTACTCGATGTTGCAGCCTAAAATGTTTTTTTCTGAAATTACAAGATCTTAGTAAACAGTAATCCACAGATTCCTCCAGTTGGCAATGGTCACATATACCCGTAGTATGTAAATTTATTCTATGGACACGTGTATGTAATGCACTTTATCTAGAGAGAATCCTAAAAAGCAACACAGCCTTACGATTTCTTAGCTAAATAAAAGCATCACGGGCAGATCATAATAAAAACGAGTATCACTTTTTAGGGCAGGAGAAAATGAACAATTTAACTGGAGCTGTTACATCAGGAAATTCCAAACCATCTTTCGACAAACAGCTAGCGTCTTAATTCCCTGGGACTCCGACATGAACCAGGATCCCGGCAAAACGCACTTCATCTCCTCCTGAAAACTCACTGAACATCAGCAATATAAATCAACTTCATATAAAATTTGTGACACCCTTTGCCACAGGCAGGTTTTGATCGGTTGAAGACCACTCTGTGAATCAGCATGATCCGGAAAAATAACTGACCGAAGAGGGCGAAAATCAACCAAACCCTGTAAGGAAAAGAGGGAAGTTAAACTAATTAAATTTACACATAAGTTATCAGAGAGCTTGAAATGTTTCTAATATATCCATTCGGAATTGATAAAAGCCGCGGAACACTTTCGAGAATCCGGACAGCGGGAGGCATCCGTAAAGATCTTCAAATATTGAATAGGTAAGTAAATCATTAAAACATATTAATAAGAAGGTTAGAGCAAGGAAACAGGACTGGTGTCAGTATAATATGACTGGGTGGGGTGTCGTGTTTGGTGTTATTGGCTTGAAGTTCCAGTGGCGGGAGCACTGTGGGGCATGGAATCGCCCTGCCACAAGGACACACAGAATTTAAAAAAAAACATTTTAAGTACTCCTCGTCGTCCTGTGGGTGAAAAATTGTTGAGTACGACGTCAATCCCAAGCATGCCCATCTACATATCAGTATGGTTTGACTGATCAGACTTTTTTAGCTTTGTCTGTAACATCCAGACACACTGGGAGCTCTTAAGGGGGTCTTGAGACGATATCAACGCCTTGCAAAGAAAAAATATCCTCCCGAGCTTCATCCCAGCTTGCCGGATTTTCGCACAAAAAATCAGAGCATGACGGCTTCAGTAGATCAGATGCTGGGTTCGATTCTGTAGCCACAGATATGACAACAAACATGAAAGTTCTCACGTTTCCTTTAATAGCTAGAGGACGTTTGCCACATGCAAGCTTTAAAGCTTTGGCAAGTGTATAAATTTTCAGATCATGATATCGAACAGAATCAAGGTTTCATGTTCTGTTTGCCTCCTGCTTCCACATGATGTATTGTATACCCCAGAGCAGTAATTTAATCCAGGCAATATCAGACGCCGATACAAGAGTCTCAAAGACGCCTGATTAGCCATTATCATGTGCCCGAAACAGATCATATCAAGTTGATTATTTTGGAAAAATAATAATGAAGAACTCAGACGTCACTACGTATTTAACTTTTACGGCTTCACATGCTTTCGATCTTCTTGCCGAGATCTTCTGGAAGTGAATCTTCATTTTTATTTCAAATAATATAATGGCATGCTATAGTCATGTTTATATAGCATGTGCCGATCAGCTATGTTGTTCGGCAAGACAATCGAAAGCTTGTGAAACCGTAAAATTTACGTGGTGACATATTGAGTTCTCCATTTTTATTACAGAACCCAAATACAACTACTGAGTATAATGCAGTATTGTTTGGAACATTTTGCCACTTGAGGATCGATATGTTTACAGGTGCCGTTCAAAGGATGTCCCCAGGTATATGAAAAACGACGAAGCTTTTAAAAGAAGTGTCTTCCAACTTCAGAGTAGACTCTTTGACCTGTTGTCATGACTTCTAACTTTCTTGGTGAGAGCGAAAACCTCACTGCTAATCCTACATTCAACTTCACTTTCAGATCTCACATCAGGTCATGCAGCAGAATAAGACAGACTTTGTACTACTTTTACGCTATGGATCTTCCTGTGAGGGGCATCCGCTATACAGTGGGCTATGTTCTCCACAACTGCAGCATTTCGAGGCTGGGGTGTCATCATTTGGCAAATATTTTAGGTATGATCGCAAGCATCGCGACGGCATCGCCTCCGCGAGCTACATTTCGCGACTACTTGGTTAAACATGTTACATCGGATGCAGCCAAAAGTGAGAGGAATGTATTCTCGAACTACGCGGTGGATAATGGCCCGTCTTTTCTAACAAGGATACAGCCGACACAGTGAAGCTGCTTTACCTCTTTGTCCCAGGAACATTCAGTACATGACATGGAGAATAACTAGAAAATCATTACCTACAGCTTTCACGTAATCACCGAGGTTTACACATTTTTGAGCAAAGCCCGCTTGGTTTTGCTTGATTTAAATTCTTAAACGTGTCGACTCGAAGGGGAACAAGCCTACTCTACCTGTCTCCTTTATTTATTTATTTGAATCAGATGTGTCCAATTACAGAATCTTGGTAATAACGCTATACACATGGCTAGGTTAACGAAACAAAATTGTAAAAAAAAATGTATAAATACGCTTTGTGTAAAATGCAATACATTGTAGTGAACAATATCAAAACTTCGTGCAAGGCGACACGTTACAAAATGTTCAGAGCAGTGTAGAAAATAAATAGTGGTGTAAATACATTCAAAACACCTATTCCCTTCACAAGCCTTAACTTTACACAATCTGATAAAAAAGGAAGAAAGAAATTAACTCTATAGCAAGCAACAAGTTATACACAGAGTCAGACACTAAGGCAACAGAGACTTAACTCATCGCCTTCAGATAGTGCTGTCTTACACGCGGAAAGAGCAGGAAAAAGTCCTACGCGCTCAAAGTCCAATCACACTCCAACCGCCAGTTTATCTCCTTGTTGACCTCATGTAAGTTTTGCTCACCTTGTGTTTGCTTTGTTTGCTGTTTATCATCCTAAAACCCTGATTGTGAATATTTGCTGTGTAACATCATCTACATGTATATTTACTTCTATTGAAATTTATACTTTATTCTGGTTAAAACCTATTATTTATGTAAACGAATATCCAGTGATATGCTATCCAAGCTACAGTCTGAAATGTAACCAATGCACAGCATCACAGCGTAAACTGCCTGAGGTTACCTGGCTAAATTAGACAATTTGGCAAAAAGTCTAAATGGTATTCTTGTATGAGATAATTTCGTAAGTCTAAGACTGGATCAGTCGAAGGTTAGTTGTGTTGGAGAATCTGATCCATGGCAATTGATTAATCGATCAGCTTTCATCCTCATAAGACCTTCTTTCTCTTTTCATTGATTTTACCCCCATACTTTATCGCCTGAATCACGGACTCTTTTCAGATAGGAGATTTATTGGTTCAATGGTGGATTTCGCTTCGTTTTCTTTAAGGGAACGCGCTCGATCGAAATTTATCTGCTAGACTTCAAACGAACAGTTTTCAAAGTAAAACCTGTGGCAATATATAATGGTTATTGGTCGGCCTAAGTTGACTGACACTGCTGCCATAAAGATGAGACGAGGAAAAATTTCGTTTTCCTCTCAATAACATCAATATTGGGGTACACTAATTCACACCGCTTCGACAAAACATTTCCTACGTTAAACTTGACAAATGGAAAAACTGTAACTGATATGAAAGACGTCACCGGTGTGTTAGAGGACGTATCTTTAGAAGCAATACAGCTATAGGGATGTTTCTTCATCCCGACAAGGCCTACAAGGGATGAGTGACAATGGTTGACAGATTTTCAATAACTATTTCACCCACTCTGTTAGATGGCCTGGCAGAAGCGAATGGCACCGTGCACTGGGTAGGGTACATTAATATCTTCAGTGAAATGCCTCGCTGAAGACGCCTGTGTTGACGAGGTAAGGCTCGGTTGATTGCTGAACCAATGAAAAACTGACTCAGTGGTGGTACCAGGGAGACTTAGAGCTGCTGTCGCACCACACCACGGCGCAATTTAGCACGTTCCGCCCTCTCGCATCTGATGCGTTGTGAATTAGATGTAAACTGCTGGTGTATTAAACGCAGTTAGTGACATGAAATGTGCGTTTTCATCGGTCCAAATTCACTGACACTTGCCCATTTGATTTATACTAAAAAGTAAAGCTTGTAAGCTTTGTTCATGATCTTATTCATTCGAGTGGCACGTGTCTACCTATTTCGAGAACATGTACGGAAGAAATCAAGATAAAAGAAAGGCATACAAAAAACACAGATATTTCGTTGTCTGTGATATTTTATATCTTTCCAAACCAAAATGGTTCGATGTTTACTTATTACTCTATGGGTGTTTTTCTCACTGCAAAGAAATGGAGTAAACAGTCGTCTCTTTGTCATAACAGCTTCCCGAGGTCCCCATTTGGAATTTTCTTTATTATTCGAATAGTATTAAACACCGCGCTCAAGAATTCTTTAATTACATTACGTTGGTCTCGCTTTTTCGTGGTTGGAACCGGTGGAAATCACCGCCTCTAGATCGCACGGACTTATAATTGTCTTATATGTTTATGTAATGGCTGGTCGCCCCTTGGCAGTCGGATTTCACTATTACAAATTAGAAAGCAGCGAATAATAGAATCTGTTAAAACTCTGCGAAATACAAAACTCATCTATATCATGTCCCATTAGTAAGATTAGCCCAACAAGGCTCTGATCTGCTTATAATGTCTAATTTATGATCCTTTGAAAGGGCCATTAACTGAAGAGCTTAGAGCCACGGCATCGTCACCTAATCAGGCTAGTCCGAGTTGTGTTATGTGGAGGTAAATTCTAACCACTTTCACATTTAGATAACAGCTTTATATACCTTATTACGTTATCTAGTTCGGAATAAGCTCGCCATCAATCAATTTTATTGGAGATTAATTTACTTAAGCAGGTTTAATTCTATTTCGGATGATTGTTTTTATCCTCTGAAGTCCTGGTAAATTATGACATATTAGAACTGCTTTTTACACGCTTATTTGCTTGGAAAGTTCGTTATCATATAACTTCATTTCTTATGCCGTTCTTCAAGATAAACGCTCCCGGGCGAACGGTTTCTGACATTTATGAACTCATTTGTAACATTTAACAGATAGAACTTAGGAAAAACATGGGGCGGTGCCTTGATTGTTTCGTGTTAGAAATAATAAACGGGTTTATCTTGCACGTCCAGACTGTCGCGATAAGGGCGCTCTGACACCCAGTTTGAGCATGTGGTTTACTTGATTAGGTGAGAGGAATGTATTCCACTCATGAACTAAACTATTAATTAAACTTGACATCTCTGAATTCTGAGGGAATATTTTCTATAATAATGGCATCATGCGACCAAATTAAGCATTAAACTTATTATGTTGGGGAGCATTCGTTCGTGGTAAGAAGATGTAATACCATTGCACGAGACATTTTGTACAATGCTTATGTGTATATGTGTATATCAGACTGGAAGGTTTCTCGAAATCAATAAGAAAAACGAAGTAATGAAAAGAAGTCGTAAGGAAAAAATACCACAGAATCTGCCAGGTAACCGTTCTCAGACTAGTTTTATACGCATTTTCCTGTCATGTCACATTCTAGAAAGCATTTTTACGGGTTGAAGTGCGAGTACAGGTCCTTATCTCCATAAATAAAAGCCTATACGAAGAAGACCTATACAGCTTACTTCATGCAGGGTGTCTTTCGTCCGGTGCTCATCACCATACGGTCCGTGTTGCCATGGTTACCCTCACAAGACAGACACGTTATTCGTAAGCCTATGTGACAAATAACACTGAATACAATATATTTAGATGTTCCAAGGTACAAGCTACACGTTCAAAGATGCCGAGACAAATGCACACACTCTCGACCATATGGATGACATTATGCCACATATAAGCGGAGGTTTTATGGACGTTTTTCTTCCCATTTTATTTTAAAAATAATCCTTGGAAATCACACCGGCGCGCTTTTCATCTCTCCTGTTAAGACGAAAGGAAATGATAAGGGATCCATTTAATCAACATGTCATTTACATTTCATCTTCACCACAGTTTTGTAGAGGAAAATAAACTGCGATAGTCTAAATTAAGAAATACACCAAATACTATGCCGAAACTCTGGCTGGTTACCTACAACATAGTGTAGGGGATTCTTCTCGGGCAAGGACTAGGATTGACAATAATGGCTTCCTTCAGTCAGCGAGACGACTATTGCCCAGTGGAAGCTGCGGAGGGCGAAACAGGCCACGCGAGGAAAACTGATAATCATGTGCCATAGACCTTAATGTTAAATCTGAAAACAACGTGTTTTCTACCAGTGTGGGAATTTGTAAGTCAAACGTTGCAATTGTAGTCGGTATCGTGCCAAAGTTCGATGATTCATACCGGGCATCCCGGCTCGCTCCACTCATAAAACTGATCGCCATCTTATAAGTGCAAAGGGGGCCTCCGTGGCCATGGTGGTTAGCGCGTTATAGTGGAGAGTAATGGCCTAGGAGCCTTTCACCAATACTGTGTGTGAGTTCAAGCCCAGCTCACGCTGGTACGTGGGCAGCAACCTGCGTCACAATAGCAATCAGTCGGTGAATAATAACACCGAGCAAACCCTTGTGGTGATAACAGGTGACATGATCAGGCACTTTACTTGCTCGTTGTGTAAGATTTCAAACCATTCAGATTTTACGTATTGTTTTATTTGATTTTTGTACCGTACTTCACATATTACTGATTAAATTTTTCACATATTACTGATCTCTAACTTGGCAATTCTAAGAGACGCAATCATTTGTTATTTATTTTACAGGTATAAAGACAAACTCCTACTATAGTACCTTTCCTTTAAATAGTCGCACATAATCAGTTCCCTTTAATAAAAGTGCTAACCACTACCTACTAAGTGACATTTAATCAATGACAAGGAAAATGCAATAAGGACATATTTTCTGATTCATAATGTTAAACTTCATAAGGCTGTTTTGGAGACAAAGGCCACTGGCTGGACTGGCGTCTAAGGTCTGCGTAGGAAAATGTTTCACTGCCGGTGGCACTCATTACTTCAGAATGGAACATGATGATCACAAAATGTGTGTGTGTTGTTCATGTACTTGGACCAAATTTTCCGCCATTGAAAGTTCACAAGCCATGGCCACTGACATTAATATCAATAGCAAAGAGACTCAGTATGAAGAATTATAGGGGCAAGACGATAGAAGGACAACATTGAATGAACATGGATACGAAATAACGTTCATGTGACTGAAAAAATTTGACAAATTCCATGTTTAAAATTTATACAACTTTTACAGCTTATTTACTTGATTTAAATGTCAAGTTTAATAGCTCAAGTAGCAGGGAAACCAGACTGACGCTAATTGAGCAAAACTTGCCATATGGACCAAGATTCGTGTGAAAGAGAACGACCAGCGGAGGATGTAAGATAGTCTTGTAGTTTTCGAAGGAAATTAGGTAGATGGCGACAGTGAAAAATCGCGCAGGTTCTTACAAGTGAAAGGTAATTTGAAGTTCCAAATGAAGCTGCAACAAGGTTAATTCTCACTGCAGCAATAGTTGCATTCGTAACAGTTGTTTAAATGTTTAACACACTTGCGATGCCATTTTACATAACCGTGTCCGTGTCTACACTGTTGTAATCAGTATACAGAAAGAAAGACACTATACAACATCAATATGCAAACACCCTGTCCGCGTTTTACGTAATCGTTCCACTCACTAGGGAAAGGCACGGCTCCATGATTTCATCCGGCCCGATGTCACCTGTTGATCGCGTGGCTTTGTTCCTGAAACCCCTTACCTCGACGCAAAACGACTTAGATAAAGACATGACCCATGTCCGTTTCTCTTTTCCGTGTGGTCAGTCTAAGTTTAGACGGTTAATTATTGTATTTGATGTCCTCAGTCCAGACGAAAATGAAAATTGTTGTTGCCGAATTTCAGCATTGCGCAGTTCGCAAGTTGCATGCCTGATGTATCGCTTGATTTTCAGAATCCACCAACCAATGAAACATGTATAGTAAGGTGGTTTTGTCGCAGGTTTAATTCATAAATAGAGACTGGAATTCATATAACCGGGATATAATCCAAACTCCATTTTTCTTTGTCTGTCTATTTGTTGAAAAAATCTTCAAACCGATTTTTTTTTAAATAACGCATGCTAATTAGCGAGATAATATGTGGAATTGCTGGTTTTTTCCAATCCTGGACTCTTTGTTAATTACACAATTCATAATTGCCTCCTTCCGGTTTCTGGAGGGGATACTGGATTGTAAGTGTACTGGCCTCTGGAGTGGTTACTTGACTGTTAGTGTATCGGCCTCTGGACATTATATCCTGGTTGTTAGTGTACTGGCCTCGTATTGGGTAATGGACTGTTCACTTTTCATATGTATATTGTGGGACTAATTAATGTCTGATAACTTCAAAAGCCATTGTTTAAATATTCAAAAGATTGCTGTATAAGTCATTTACAATTTTAGGAAAGGCTGTTCTAGATATGAGTGAAATTAGAAATGTTTTTGCCACGTAAATTGCTGCCATTCCGTTTTACGTTTAGAGGTTGAAATGGATTTGTGTTTTAATTATAATTGCTATCCAGGTTCTAATCACATATTTTGCCCATTCGATAAAGCTGCACGCAAAATACCATTAAAGCACAGGCGTCCCGTTATATGACATTAAACAGACATATTAACATTTTGACACCAATAAAAAAAACCTCTGGCACAAGAGAGAGATTACTTTAGGTCAATTACACAACCAGGATGGTTTTTTTTCAGTGGCAAGTGCATGGGACTAATAAGAAACAAATAACTTATTAGCGAGCATGTAATTAATGTTGAACAATATTCACGCAAAACCGTTATTTTCCTGATAAATTCTTTTAACCTCCTGAGAGTGTTTTAATTGACTTATCTTTAAGTGGACTGGCATCTGAGTCAGGCACAAAGAGTGCCCGTTGTGCGAAACGCCCGAGCAAATTGTCCTTACCTACGGTAATATCCAGCGGGAGATGCCGTAAAGGAGGCGAGCTCTTCGTTTGCTGCCAATCGATAGGACTAAGGTCATGGCATACGACCATACTGCCATCGTCTGGAAGCTTTTAGACGAAGCCCCCAAAACTTAAAACAGAGAAATCTTTCAAACAAGTGCGTTACTTTTCCTTGGACTGGGTTTTATCCATCGGCTGAAAATTAATCGATTATGTACTCAGGTCGTCATGTCTACTACGCGACAGTAATGGTTGATTTGTATAGCATTAGGAAACAATGGCTTATGGTGTACTATCCGGCGAGTCAGTACCGACATTCCTACTTGAGGGCGCTAAGGCGAGTCATACCACGAGCTACCACGTCTCCCATCGACGTCTAATTTTTCTGAATACGATGGACAATAAGTTAGCAGGCTGTGGATGATAGAGCTCCGTAACGGTACCAAATCTAAGTTCGACAGAGACTTTGGCTGCTGGGTAATTGGCAACCATGGCAAGATAATAAGTAAATCGAATTTACGATCTAGACAGACCGTAATTATTTAGCCAAATTGTCTTTATTAGTGAGCATCTGGCTCCCTATTAACCCGCCAGGCTTAGAGTAAAAAGAATTCCCTACACCACTCGCGAAAGAAATGCCAGATAACGGGGGATGCAATTAAAGAACAGTCTCATGTGTTTGATATATGATTTTGCTAGCGGGAAGGCGATCCAGACTTCAGCTCGGACCAATGGCTAAATATATTTATTCTTCCTTCCTATAAAGTCTCTTGCTATCAAAGTCTTAGCTTGGCCATCTTGCCAGCAGCGCCATATCTCCAAACTCAGATATTAAGATCACTTGCTTTCATGTTTCGCCATAGGTAAAACTGCAACGGAAAAATATAATAAAAGTGGAATTTTACGAGCTGCGTAATTTGGTCCCTTGTCGGTTAAAAAAAACCCCAGAGCTGTTGCGATGCTGATAGCAACATGTTATAATCCAAGTTCCTTGTGTAGTTCTTTTGAAAAGAAACACACTCCCCCCTCTTAACCCTGTATGAATTTGCACTCCAATCCGGTCTGATGAAACCACCTTTAATTCTGAGGATTTTATACTACGTTAGATTACATTGATTTGTGTTATCTTCCGTTTGTATTAAATTACCAACATTATTTTTTTTGGGGGGGGGGGATCTGCTGTTAAAACCAAGATGCATGCTGTGGTACTCTTTCTGCCCTATGCATAACTGCACACACTATTAAATTTTTGAGCACGAATCAAATAAGTAAAAGAAATAAATTTTGCAAGGCCTGTACCACCAAGTGTTTTCTTTCATATGTAATATTTCTTAAATGCTTTTCTAACCGCTGATTATCTTTCATAAACATTAAATTATTAACTGTTCCATTATATATACCCCCTTTAAACATTCATGTGCTCTTGAACGTTGGTAATAATATTTATTTATTTATGTACTTATTTATTTATTTTATATATTTATTTATTCATTCGTTCATTTATTCATTTATTTATTTGACGGGAGTTTTACACCGCACTCAAGAATATTTCACTTATATAATGATGCCAGCATTATAGTGGGAGGGCAGCACGCAGAGCCCGGGACGAGCCCACCACTATCCGCTGGTGGGTAATAAGAACCAGACTGACCATACTACCAAACTGAGTGATCACAGTATCATCATCATTCACAAGTGACTTCCCAAGTGTCTCATAAATTTTCTTAACATGAAATATGTCTGGAATAAGATGAAAACGTTTCTTGCTCTTTCGAGGAATCTGTTTATTAATCTATCGCACCAGAATCCAATAATATTCCCAAGACACCTCGCGTCGTACACCAAGATCTTAACACCGAACAGAGAGTAGCACAGAAGTAAATAAGTCCTATCTTTCTTTACTGACGACCCAATCCATTAAGGACTGGTCAGACCCTCCAGGGATTGATGTATGCACAAAGTTGACTATCGTCTATTGTCAAAATGCAATTTCCTTTCCATGCAATCCGCCCGACATTGGCGACGGTGAATCAGGGACCCACTTCTGGAGATCCCTCATATTAAATGGAAACCTCGTGGCTCTCAAATGACCAGTTCTGTAAAGTCCGTACCAGTGGCAAAACAGGTGCTCGCTGTCACTGGTACTAACAGCGTGGGCACAACATCGACAGAGAGGAAAAAACGTGCCCTCCGCTCTTGGACACTATATCCGTCTGCTGGTGGATAGCTTTAAGGGGAAAGAAGCTATTTCTGTTTTGTAATGGATCCACAAATCTTTGCAAGTTCAAACCAATTCCGCCAGATCACGGTATAAGCGAGATATCTATAATCTTCAACATTTTATCTGTCCAGAGTTTTTACGCCTTTGTTAGTTCAGAGTGAACCGAAGAGATAACGAAATAATTTTTTACGTAAAGCTTCAAACGTCGTTTTTTTTTTTAATGTATATCGCTGCCAGGATTATTGTAGATAGCTACTCTGCACACGTAGTTTTAAATGGGTATCGTATACGGATTGAAGAAGACACTTATCGTACATGTAGTTTTTCCGTTTTGGCTACCAGGTACCTGGTACACATAGCACACGTCCTTTTAAATGAATAACGCTGTGACGATTTGTGAATAGTTACTACTCAAGTACAATGAGTATCACTAACAGGATTCGACTTAACGGATAGTCGTATCATAACCATTGGTAGTTTTGAATGAATGACTTTTGGAAAGCATAAGCACAAGTGTGGCACTGATATGACCCAGATAACTGTGCCCTGTGAGTTCAAGTCCAGCTCATGCTGGCTTCCTCTCCGGCCGTGGGAAGGCCTCCGCAGCAACCTGCGGACGGTCGTGGATTTCCGCCGGGCTCTGTACGGTTTCCTCCCACCACAATGCTGGGCGCCGTCGTATGAATGAAATATTCTTGAGTGCGACGTAAAACATCAATCAAATAAGTAAATAAATAAATAAGACAACTCTGAATTATATTTAAGTCATACAGTTGTAAATGTTGTCCCCTCGCCAGCCTCAGAAGAATTATGTCCTGTACAAAAGCCTACAACATGGCGATTAAGCCCAAGCAGAGGCCACGGTGGGATAATTTTCAAGTGGTCTCACCTAACTGGTGAAATCGGCCTCTTGTCAATTTATCTCCATCAGGATTTTACTCCAACTGTTCATGTAAATGCTTAAAAACATGCACATTACCTCAATTAGCTCCATGGTCTGAGCATAATTAATACCAGAAATGCAGCGATGTCAATTACAATTTATTAGACGTCTACATATTGAACTTGGATGACTTAAATACATCGTTGTCGTCACACATAACAAACAGTAACGTGAAAACATGAGGTATTTTACAGCAAAAGCCAAACCCTTATCACGTCAATCTGGCTGCCTTTTCACACACACATGCCTTTGTCACATGGTTGTCTAGTGAGTTAAGGAAATATGTAAAACTTCAAGGGAATACCCAATCTATGGTCACGGGATTAAACATATTGACACATTTGCCTAACATTTGTTAAATATTAAATAACTTCAGCTTCAGATGTTCGATATTCAGCTTTGAAACCGCATTTAAGATGTTTACTGAAGTCAAAATTGGACTTAATTTCTGGCATCGGTCCATAGACCACACAATGGCAAAACATACAAGTGGCAGATTTCTCAACTATTGGGAAAAGCATAAAGCAGTTTGGAAACAAAAAATTGTAATCGCTTCATAGAGCGGCATTTCGCGCAATGAAAATTGCATGACAAGGACCAAAGTTTGTCGACAGAGTGTGTTAGTGCCTCCAAAAGGTGTTTACAACAACTAAATCAAATAAATGAAAGCCACCCTTAAAAAAATCCATCATGCTTTTGCTGTCGTAATTGGTGTATGTTATCACGGCAACATGTATCGAAGTGCCCGGTTTTAAGTTACAATGACGGAATGATTTTTCTTTAACCAAACCTCCTATTTTTCTTCTCAAAGTGACAGTACACTCTTAGTTTACATGGTGCTAAAAGGGTGTGAATTTACTAAAATCACCCTGTTTATCAATGAATACATATTTTAAAGGAGTATTCAGTGTACTAAAAGGGTGTTTTTATGATATATAGGCGAAATGGAACAGGAGTCCCTCAGGTTTACACCCTTTAGCGTATAAATTCTTGAAATGGATGTTGAAAAGGTGTGAATCATCCTGTGGTTGATCTTACTCTATGTCACAAGTTGTCTTTCTCATAAATTTTCTTTAAATCAAAATAAGCTTTGGTGAGATTTCTTTCTTTCTCAAGCAGCTGTCATCATTTCTACATTTCTTTGGGGATCACACCATTCATGTATTCATGCATGTATATGGTCTTACCCGTATGAGGTTAGCTGTTGCATTGCGAAAAGGTGTACATCGATTTGTTAAGCAGTGAAACAAACCGGTAATATAGGCTACATTGTGGTGTTAAGGCCCTCGTTTTAGATCACCCAGCCAATAGGGAATCAAAACACTATTAGAGCTGGTAATTAAATTTCGTTATTTGTGATAATACTTGATCAGAATTTATCATCTGTCTCCCATGACAATGTTTAAAGCCTCACATGTGGGCTATTTTTTTGACCATCATTGGTTGGACTATTGAAATGATAGGATAAACTTGAACCCTATATACACCTTTATTGGCCAGAATAAAGCTAAACTCTGGTAACCTTATATTCTTATAAATGTTGCCCCGATGTTTAGCCAATGCACGTAGACATATTTCTCTATGTAAGACAATAGTTTTATAGCCAGCTTGCTCTACAGTTAAACCCTAGATATTACAACAACAGTGTTAAAGTCAGCCAACTTTTGCAGTTACTTGTCATAAAATTAAGGAGGCACACGGCCGTATTGTCTTATTTATGCTTTTCTTTGTGATTGATTTCAGTGAAAACCCGTCTAATGTCCGGTCATAAAGTCATTTAACCCACACCCGGCGTAAGTTTCTGCTGTGACGGACAGATGGCTACATGCAATCAGCATGGGAACGATTCCCGTGTACATGCCTACACACAGTGTAACACGAAGTAGTATGTAATGCGCAATATCATTTAATATATCAGTTTTGCAGCAGATGTGGATTTCACACTTTACATATACATGGTGATACTGGCTCTGGCAAAAACATTGGCAACCTGTCTACAGACCATTGTCGATTGGAGGGAATGAATAAAATTAATTATTAAGATTCCCGGAGAATTAAGGCTCGTGGCCTTATTTGATGGGAGAAATAGGAAAGAACGAGAACTATTTCCCGTTAAGAAACATTGTGCTGAGGACGTGTAAGGCTATCAAGCGTATTAATTCATTTTAACGTCGAACATCTCGTAAGAATTAGCCATGGAACCTTCTGCCACAGATCTACCCAATAAAACTGACGTTATACTAGGTTACAACTTGATATAAATTATTTATTACGCTACATGTCTCATAAATTTTCTAGTTAAGGAAAATAGTATTTAAAACAAATCTGTTTGAATTGTGACAAAAAATGATGCAACTAAGCTGAAACCGATCTCGGAACAGATAAGGGGGTTAACCATATAAATTCTGATAAAGTCATCACACTTTGATGACCACGTGTATCGAAGATCTGGTTACGTTACTCCTTGTGAGTTTCTAGAGGTTTTGTATTTGTTATAATTCCACTGAATAGGTAGAGCTCTCCCAGTTTTAAGATGACACTATAGATATTTAAATATCTGAGTCGGATTGAAGGTTTTAAGCCTTGCTAAAGTTTCTTTTATATCAACAGTGAAGGCGAATCGTTCAATGAGGACAATGTCTTTGTGTTGTTGTATCTGATTTCTAAGATAGAAACCTACATAAAAATTAAACCTTTCACCTATTTTAAGGAGCAGATCAGCATTGGTGTGTGTTGTGCTTAGTGGTATATAAGAAAGATTTGAGCCTTTACAATCTTCTGTTCACTGTTTTCAATTCAGTAGTTAAGTAGAATTTTAGATACATGTTCTCACAACGAGGCGCGCAAAGAGTCACATCAGTCCTATACAGAGGGAACCAACAGTCGCATAACCCATGCAGATCCATCTAGTCTCTGTGACTTCTACAGATACACAAAATAGTCATATAAATATTAAAAGGCTTTCTAGGAGTTGTTCTTGTCAAATCCGTATTTGTGAATTTACCGTATTTTTCAGTTATTGAAGGACTGCGGCTCTCTGACTGACACAGATGTCGACAATCTATTGCTTTCTGGACTTAACAGACACAAACCATTGTTTTTACACATCTCTCAAACCAAGGATATGAAATGCAAGCTCTTTATGGAGACCATACAGTTGATGAAGACACAGCAAACGTAAGTTGTTTTTTGTTGCTTACTGTCTAGTATTAGTGAACATTGCATCCATTTTTGTGCACTCCTTTAAAGAAATAGAAATAAATTAAAAAACTGAAACTAAAAAATGTAGGCCGGATAATATTTTGCCCACACAAAAGAAATTTTTTTACAACCCTTTCCGAATAATAATAACGCATGTGTATTATGGATACTGCAGTATGCACCAGGAAAAGCAAACTGATCCATTTTGTGTTATTAGGATTCATTACTGTGTTTTGTCAAATTTTTACGTATTTCTTTTGTGCTACAGCACTTTCCTCTCTGTAACGTAGGTATTCTTGGGATATTCAAATAATACATTACAACTGAAAATGTGTAACTACAATGAAACGTAATTTCATGAAATCCATACCAAATCCTGTGATGATAATTAATATCATTTAAGTATTATTAATCTATGTTTACCGGCTACATATACACATATGATTATTAAACTTGTAAATTTGCTAAGAGTTAAAATATATATATGATAGTTTCCTTTGGCAGGCTATTGAGCCATAGTTATGCTAGTGACAAATCTGTTAAATATGTTACAAAAATTTTCTGTTTTATAATTAAGTAAAAACTTCCTTTGCGGTACATGTAGATTCCATGATTTGTTATACAAGCTACTCAGGGGAAGCCTAGATATTAGATTGTGTTGTTTGAACAAGGTGTTAGTTTGACATATATTGTGTAGTTTTCAGTGACTCAAAATTTGCTAAAAGGTCACTTATCATAAGAACGGACTGGTTAAAAAATTACAGTACCCGAAAAAAATGATTACAGGATTAACATTGCAGGGTGAAATGACAAGGTGATGTCATCATCAAATCCAAATATTTTACAAAATCGTGTTCCTCATATTTAGAACTTTGAACAGATGCTGAGTCTAGTTTATTTTATTTCACAGCGAAGTGATCACACCATTTCGAAAATATGTTGGAGAGAATCTCAACGAAGCTTCAACAATCTCGCTGTTTGTGAACAAGGAACCATCGTTCGAAGGCACCGACTTGCTCACTGGGCTGGATAGACTATTGGCCACCTATTGGTTGTTCTACTTGAGACGTGTATCCAAAGTGTACAACACCCTTACAGTGTTGGAACTTTTTTATGGAATTGCTTTACTCCAGACCAACTGTAGCTTGGACAATTAACCATATTAACTATGCAACAAGTTAAGCATCTGCGTGGAAATAAAAACAACATACGCGAAAGACTGATTTTAAGACACAGATACATGTTGGTGACATCCATATTCATTTTGATATAAGATAAAAGTACATTATCATTGCAGAATAAATCTTGTTGTTTTCTTTTTCGTGAATGTTGTACATGTTTTTTAAATTTATAATGAGATTAAGGAAACTGTTCCCCAGATTTTCGGCGAAAACGCCACAGATATTACCATGTTAGGCAAAACATTTTGTGTACGGGTCGATTTGTTAAACTTGGGGAACTTTTGATTACAACAGTGAGATGGAATTTTTTAAGCCGAAAATCTTACGCATAGTCTCTCAGTAAACTCCAGTTGGGTGCTGCTGCTTTACATGTTATATGTCATCCATGATGGCCTGTGGCTTACCTCTGGGCAGTGCTGTGAGGGTTGAGCTTGTGAAAGAATGCAGTTGCAGTTGTATATCATTTAAATGGACCCCCACGATAACCTTCTTCTTTGGCCTTATGTTGTTAACATTCTGAATGGTAAGTAAACCATTTTAAATTGGAATGTACACCATGTCTAAACCTTGTAAATGCTTGTTAGTTTGCAACTTTTGTGAAAGACGTTAATTCATATCTTTTTGACAGGTGTTGATTTGCAACTTTTCAAAAAGGTGCTATTTTGCAACATTTTTGAAAGGTGTCTGTTTGTTTATTTATTTATTTGATTGGTGTTTTACACCGTACTCAAGAATAGTTCACTTATACGACGGCGGCCAGAATTATTGTGGGAGGAAACCCACAACCATCCGCAGGTTGCTGGCAGACCTTCCCAGGTACGGCCGGAAAGGAAGCCAGCATTAGCTGGACTTGAACTCACAGCGACCACATTGGTGGGAGGCTTCTAGGTCATTGCGCTGCGCTAGCGCGCTAACCGAATGAGCCACGGAGGCCCCGAAAGGTGTCTATTCCAACCGGTGTTAATCTACACCCTTTCCAGAGGGTGTTAATTCAAACCCTTTCTAAAAGGTGTTAAATTACACCTTTTCTAAAGGTGTTAATTCACAACCTTTCCAAAGGGTATTAATTCCCACTTTCTAAAAGGTGTTAATTCACGCCCTTTCCAAAGGTGTAAACCTACACCTTATAGGGTGTGCGTCCTGGGATATGCCATTTATACCCATTATGGTTGTATACTGACACCATTTTAACTAAGAGCGTACACCTCATTAAAGATATATAGACATTTAGTATCGAGATAAAGTCGAGGCAGTTGTAAACGTTCAGTGTGGGTTAACCAAACACTGCACTGTTATAAAATATTCGCAAAAACCCTCGCAGAAATACCGGAGTTAGTGCAGTAAAAACACGGTCTTCTCAAAAAGGTCTGCTCTTTACAACGGCTGAGAGATGACAATATTAAATCTACAAACAAACACAATCGTCTCGGGCAAAAGCTAACTAACTAACCTCTTAAGTGAGCTCAGTCAGATGTTATTAATCATCATGTGATTTCGAACCACAGCAGATACGTTAAATAATAGAGAACACATTCTAATACGTTTTCGGCTGATGTATGTTTTTCAGATGTTTTCGTTATAAATATTGCATTCGTTTGTCTATTTTCGTGTACGTATGCATTGAATTGTCCTATAGGGTAGAAATCCATTGCCAGATGTATGGTTTAGAACGTCACGCTATGTGGCCAGACAGGAGTTCCGTCCAAGCGACACAAACCTAGACAAGTAGATTTTAATTAGAATAATAATTGGATGTCCGGGTGACCTTTCCACATGACATGTTCAATGACTTTTATGTTTAGTTTACCGCTACATTATTGATCGTCCATCTACCATGACCGGTTAAGAAAGCTGGTATGAGAATAACCATCCGGTATGAGCTGGCTGTGTTCACGTTATAGCTCACTTGATTACGAGGGCCAATCAGAAACAAGCAGATTTGCCATGGAAACAGGCTCCGAATGGGCGTGTTCATTTTAGTTTTCACGAACATTACCCGACAGCATTTGCAATTTAGTGAGACCTGTAGAGAAAATTAAACCTTCTGCCCTTCTATCACCTGGTTAAATAGCATCGGGATGTGGCTTACCGATTGAGGTAGAGAATTCCTAGTCACAAGGCACGCGAGATCCGTGTTCAATTCAAGATAGGGAATGCAAAATGCGTGATTTCTGAGCTACCATGTATAACTACAAAGAGCACATTTGTGTATTTTGGGGTATGAGTGCATGTAGACATGTTTTCTGCAGGACAGATGATAATAACAAACAGTAAAAGAAAACCATCTGTTCACTACTTTAATTTTATATTTTCATTGCTTAGTCTTTGGATATAGCACATCATTCAGGGTACATGTAATATACAAAACATTGGAATGAACGTTCTTCAATCAGTTGACACGTTAGGTTTCTCTAGTGTTTCTAGAATTTAGAAAGAATATAGTTTATTTCACCATTATATATGCCACCAAACAAAAACCTTTACATATCCTTAAATGTAAATGAGAAGCATGTTTTGCACAGTATTTAATTAGATCAAGTAATCTGCCCTGAGTCAAATTAAATTGTAATATTGGGTGTCAGTTTCATTTGCAGATTGTGTGTCAGTATTATTCTGCCGTATATCATACTGAAACCAAATCATATAAAGAGTACTGATGGTTACAAATGATGGTTAAAATGTAAAAACACATTTGGGTGTTAAACAAAGTAGGGATAGAATTTTAAGTAGAACCACCCCAACCCCAAATTTCACGGATATTAGTCAAAGTGAAAATTAAGTCGGATGTTGAATGTAAAGTTGAATGTGAAGATGAAAGATGATAAGCGCGGGTCTGTGATATCGCCTGGTAGCTGCACGGTTGGCAGAACAGACGCTTATATAAACCTTGCTGCCATTATTTCCGTTGCATCGAAGGAACCAATGAACTGAACGGTTAAGCCTCTATGGGGCTCTGTGGAACAGCGGGAAAACCTTTAGAAATAAAACTGAGTTTTAGAAGTATCTCAATCATCATGGACACCTTCGGTTCTGACAGCTTCTGGAGCCTAGGAAGAAGAAACAGGGCTAAGCGCTCTAAGCCAGCCTCCGCATGCGAGACACAGTCTGGTCTTCACGACTCCTCTTCACAGGATTCAAATCGAGGTGTTTCCTTAAAATACCGTAAATCAATTACTGAATTGGTTCTGCTCAGAAAACGGACGTGAGAAATTCAGTGAGCACGGCTACCTTTCTCCTCATTTATAACCACACCTCGAAAGCCCGTATTAAAAAAAAGACAGGCCAATTGGATATTCGTCTCCTAAATCCGCTGAAGGGCCGATAAATATCGAGGTCTTAATACTTATAATGCTCCTCCGGGAATTCTCGGATGCAATAGGGCGTTCCTCCTTTTCTTTTGTGATGTATGCCTCAGCCAGCTTTCCTTTCTGGTATACACTTAAAAGTTCGTACACTGGAACTCAAGCGGAAACTTTTAGACTGAGATGAATAAACTACTGGGTCATAGACTGAACATGTCATTTTGTCAGTATGGTCCTGGCGATTTTAATGTGTGTCCAATGTGTGGTTTGCAGAAGTCTCTCAGAAGTGCCAGTTTATGTGTGTGGCGTAATCTTGTGAGCAAAAATATTTCAAAACCTAATTCAGTAAGGGTTTTCACATTTATTACCCCTTTTGTTACCACTGTTGGCATGATTTTATTAAAATTTCAAGAACATTGCATGTTTTTTCAAATGGGTGTGGAATTTTCCTTTGGATTGTGTGTTATGCTTGATCGGGTTTGGACTACTCCGCATATGTATGGGTGTGTCTCAATAATTGGAAATTGCGGAAGAAGTTGGGGCTTACGTGCTTTATAAAAACTAAGAGTAGCCTGTGGTTTTATCCATGTTAAACGAGGTAGTCAGCTAAGAGTGTTGCACATATACGACAGCGGTCAGGTTTGAAGGTAGATGGTAACAAATCAAACCATTTATATAAACAACGTTTGTTCACGAATGTAGGCAAGTACAAGATGATAAAAGGGATTTCCAACCTGGTATACATTGAACGGTGCTGCTACATGACGAGACAATGATCTCTCAATGATCTTTAAGTCAACGAAGTCATATTACATATTACAGTGCATGTTCTAAGTTAAGTTTGCCACAAAAAAGATTGTACAATATTATGTTCCTTATAGTGAAGTATTTTGTCTATCAACTACTACCAAAGTGCAAATTGACATTTGACCGTGTTCCGTCGACTAGCACGAAACGCAGCCATTCCTTGTGGGATGTGACGTCATTCTTCTAAGCGCGGAACAATTTTGTCACCTGATAAGTAGTAAGTTGCTAGGATTATGGTTGAAGCTTAAATGTATATATGTAAAGTTATAACATCAAATCATTAAGAAACTTACTCCAGCTACAACACAATGATCTGGAAATACTTTACAGTGTTGTTCACACAAGCACTTGTTATAATTAAATTATATAACATTAGAACAGTGTCCTGTCCCTATGTTACGTCACAATTTATAAACAGCTGATATCTCCTAGCTCTCTGATTGATCGATCTCTCATAAGCTTAAAAGCCTGGACGCCTTCAGATCCCCAGTGGGCAGCAAAACAAGAAACACTTCAAAGGAGCATAATTCATCAACGAATTCATACAAATTCAAACAGGTTTTTGTATGCAAGAAAGAATTTGGCAATCTTTTTAAGGCGCAGTGCCTCAGTCATGAGCTGCGTTTTACTTTAAGCTAAACACCTATGAAAAGGAAAAGTAAACATGGGGTACAGATCTTATGCCCGCCAACACAATATCATTGTCAGCGATTATATTCTTTCTTTCTGAGATTTTGTACATGTACCGGGGTTCGTAGTCCCCGTCTGTCCGTATACTTTTTAACATTACCATTGCATCTGTCGAACAGCTTAACTTAGAGATATAAAACTAGCTCATTTATTGCCTCTAAATCCTGAAAAGACGTCTTTTTGACATTTACAGGTTTGCCTTTGTTCGTGATATATCGGTTTATCATACTATGTTTTGAGGAACTGTTTCATTAATGCAAATGACTGAAGATACCCATGTATCCAGGTGTACACATTACAGACAAGAAAGTAAATCAGTTCAACTGGATTTTGAATATCAAGGGCAACTAACGTTGCGACAATAGCCCAGTGCCTTAAGTAAGTATGAAGAATGGTTCTATAGATACAAACAGGGAAACAGTGGTGCTGCCGCCACTGGAACATCATGCCGAAGACACCAGACATGACACCCGACCCAGTTACATTATACTGACACCGGGTCCACCAATTCTGTTTCCTTGCTCTAACCTCTCGATGTTAAGTACCATTTTTAAAGCCTTTGTGTGACCCGACCAGGGCTTGAACCTGGATAGCTCTAACCACTAGACCAACCGAGGAGGTCATTCGAATCTGAAATAGGACGAACGTGCGTATTTCGATACACACCAAGTTTGATGGTATTGCTTGCTGTTCGTTGTGCCGGGCATGTAGGGCGCGTAATCAGGGCAGTGACACCCTAGTTAGCATAGCCAATTACACGTGTTGTGCTTGTCAGACGTTTCCGCGAGCACACGTGAGCGAGCGTTGTTTGGCACATCTGGTTAATTTGGTCCCCTTATTATCCAACACATCAAACCTCGAGTTAGGCGACTGACAGCGACATCCATCATATAAACCGCTACAGCTCATTCCTCAGTCTGCTGAAGGGAATGTCAAATGCGACAGGCACTTCGATGTGCCATTTATCACTTCGCCGTTGTCCGTGCGTAATTCACGTCTATCATCCCATCACTGTTTTTCCCCCCATTATATGCCATTTTGACAATAACTTCTTGACGTATCTCATGTACAGGTCGCAAGTCGTCCAATAGCTCGATTTGTGACTTTACTCAAGCAGCTTTGTTGGCAACCGTTATATCGAGGTGTACTTTGTTCACTTTATGTAATAAATTACTGACTGGTACTTAGAAAGCGGCCTTAAATAAAATATTTGGGACTTGGCTGGCTTCAATGTTAACTCTCGGCTCCAGATCTGACAATTTCAGTTGTTGCATCAGATTAAGAGATTTCAAGTGACAAGCGAAGGATACAACGAAGGTTGTTGGTTTCTACCGAACATTCCGTTTGTGTGGGCCATTACTTGACCACCGTCGCAAAAAGGAGAAATAATATTAAGCAAGGCGTTAAACACGGCTTCAATCAATCTGTCAGTCAATCAACTGATACAGCACAGAATCCAGCGTAAACTCTGCGTTATATCCAGAAAGTGTAAAATTTAAGATCATAGCATGGAGAGCTAAACCGAAGCGGGAACAACTTTGTGATGGTTGCCGAATGGTCACACGTCACTGGTGAAGTACGGTTTCTTGTCCGTACAAGAAATTTACTCCAGTTGTACAGCATCAAAAGTTAAACGAGAGCAGCGACGACTCACACACCTTTGAAGTCGGACTGGCTGTCGATTTATTTATTACAAGAGTTTATTCCAACTTATTCGTGCGAATGCCTAAACTGTAGTAGTTTATACAACCTGCACCGAAATGGCTTAAACAGAAGTAGATAATAAATGCAGTGATGTGAATTTCAGTTGTCGTGATTAGAGATCCGCTGTCTAGAATTACTCAAAACACTTTACAGTCATCACACTGAATAAAGGATATCATAAAAACTATACAACAGGACCAGGCCCCCGGGATGCGTAACCCACTAGCAGAATTCTGGTTTATATGGGCATACAACATATGGACGATTTGCCATGAACGATCTTGTACTGTTAAATTTTATTAAAGAGTAAAAAAATTGCTTTTGTTTCGAGCCTCCGGTGGTTGTCATGTTAAATCCAAATATACGTAGCAACGTTTTTTGAACAGAAAAAAATATTATGAGGAATACAAATGGTATGGAACAAGACCATGTAGCTTAAACAATTAAATTATTCCTGAGTTTTTCTTTTGTATTTTGATACTGTCTGGGATTGACGACATTGAAAACAAATCTTTACATGCTATTCCGGATTAGACCTTAAAAGACAATTATTTGTCAGCGCGTTGATCGTTCGATTGGTATCTTGGGAAATACTGCTTTCGTCACGAAATGCGGCAATGTACTCAGCTTAGTGTCCTAAGATCTATAGATATCATAACAAATTAATTACGTGTTTGGAATTTACCCAAGCTAAAACCACACAGCTTAACTGTCGACCAAGGCGTCCCAGCTCAGATAAAGACCTGCCTTTATTGATTAATTGTGATATCTATAATGACAACGAGTTTTAGTGCTCATCAGTCGGCTCCCAAGTCTGCAGAGAGAAAAAAATGTCCTAGCTAGGGAAGTTGGCATGTTATGTATCCGGAAATTAGAAAAAACAAATAACACGCCACTTTTTTTGTCGAGTCCCTTTCCAACAGAAACTATACATAAAGCCCACTAATCAAAATGTGGAAGGAGAAAAATAAATACAGCAAGGTAGGGCGGAGAGCTTTTCACATTGGCACATTCACATCCATGTAGGTTTATCAAACAAGCATGTGTGGCTGTGATTTATGCAAGGTAACAGCTTACTGGATTGATTTGGGTCCACATTCTGTAGCTTTTGCCCATTACACATAGGCCTATGTATGTTTACGGCCCAAAGTATTCTGTTGCTATGTCATGGCTTGCTTCGTCTTACAAAAAGCAGCAGACACTACAAGAATTCATGAGCTGGTGTATTAGAATTTCTCAGACCATCAGCAGAAATGTCTCAGTGTTATGATTACATGGTGTGGCTAGGCTGTAGTCCTGCATTGTATTGCATTGTACTGTATTGCTCGGGTTGTGCAAGTTGTTACTTCTTAAAGGGACCTGGTCGCCAGATAGTAGGTATTTTTACGTTATTATAAAATGACATAAGTATTTGGTATTTTTCTCAAGACGTAAAAGTCACAAGCTTTTGGTTAATCTCACCGCCAACATTGTCCGTTGAGTGAATGTTTTAAAAAATAACAACAACAAAAAAATGAAAACTCCAAAATCTGACAGAATATTTAAATGAGAGGCTGTCAATTCAGTGAGAATGGAGCATTCGCACAGCTCTTGGTAAAGTTTATATGAAAAGGTGGCTAATGACAAGGACTTATGATTGTCTCGTAAAAGGATCGGCCAAACAGAGGCGAAAAAGAGAGTTCAGCAGGTTGACAAGTAACTCTACAGTTGTAATTGGTGGCCAGTTGTCGCCAAACTACTGCTCGATAGGTGGGTGCAGATGTTGGTATTGATGATGGTGGTGTTAAACGTCGAACAGACACACGTTTCTGACCCACAGTTTGATGAGAAGATCATTGGTAGCCTTTTCTCAATGCTCTACATGTATCTATGTGTATGAAAATTCAATATTTTCCGAGTTCGCGTAGCCAGTGTCGACTGATCCCGAGCCTTTCGACTGAAAATTAATGAAACAAAATGACCCGCACTCTTTGTCTTGAATTCGAATAACGGCAGGGCTTCTCCGGCTGCAGACTCAGTGAATATTTTTAATTTCAACGTGACTGACTTAGCTTATGAACGGATTTCAAAATTTCGTTAAGAGGTTGCAATCATAATTTGTTTCAAAATCCTAATTTTGGGCGACCATGTCTCTTTAAACACTTACACAAACTGTTAGTATAAAACCCTAACTTCACAGGTGACGTGTGACCATTTGGCAACCATAACACTTTCGTCTCTGCACTGGTTTTACTCTCTGTGCTGTGACCATTTACATTTACGTTCAGAACAGCCTTATTGCTATAATAAAACGTATGAAAAGGAATACCAAACCTGTCATGTTCACATGTCGGCCTACGATTCTAAGGTGTGTGTGGGAGTGTAACTAAAATGTCAGTAAGTGCAGTTTTATCAGCTTTGGATGAAGTAATCAGTAGGCCTACATGAACTGCAAGGAACGTCCCAGCCAGTTCTCAGAAGTCGATTCTAGCAGCAGCCTGTCAATACAACTATACAATCATGTTTATCTGCCTGCTGTAAGAGTCACATTGAGTCAAGGACAGCAGGCCACATAAAGTCACATTAACTTACTCATTGCCAGATCTACTGAAACTGATCTGTAATTTATGAAGTGGTTGTTACTTTTATTCAAATTGAACTAGATAAGAAGATCACAAAGGTAGTAATGCAAGAGATAAATTAGGTTGCCTTACCGAAGTTACCGAAGAGAATGACATTCATTATTACCAAAGCCGTAAAACTTTTTTTATTTGAATATGGTTAAAAACGTAATCAAGAAATTTCAAGAACATTTACTGCTCGTCGGATTAATTAGTGGAGGATACCGGATAGAATCCGTGTGAGACAGAATACGTGCGAAACTAAATTATCTCGCCCTCCACTTGACAAACGCCTCGCGTTAAACCAGCGATCGAAGCAGCATAATCACGTTTTGAACCTGCAGCAACTCATTTGTCAAGGTTAAGGAACTTCGAAAAGAAACCATTGTCAAGCGAAATTTATATATTCTGATGCAGTGCCCATTGAAAATTATTCAAACGTACGGCAGGGTATAAATTCCATGTGTCTATTTCGTAGTGTCTACTTCATGGCTTAATTTGCATAGGTCATCCGTAAGCTGTCGAAGCTCAACACTGCTTTTCCTTGGAATCTCAGACATACACCTGATAAGTATGAAGACGATTGGATGAGCCGCTGCCATGGCGGTGGAGAAAAACAAAGGACGAACAGAGATGCTTTTCCTCTATGGGCTTTACCAAAGCCCTTTGGCGCAACACAAGTCTTCATTGGAAAAGTATGTAACATTGGTGCTTGTATTAACGAGTTAGCACTTTCCTGATACCATCATTATAGTGGCGTGTGACAAATGTAAAGGATTATAATTTTTGAAGCAATAGACTGATTAAGTATTAATAACATAAGACTCAGCAATATTCGGCTATATCGGGACAATACAAAATATTAATCTTCGACATCCCACATCAAGGGGAAAAATGAAGTGAATAAATTGTTTTAAAAAATCGCTTAAAAGGCCGATTGTTTTGAGCACGGATTGCAAGATGAAAGGAGTTTGGGTGTAGTCTCTACTTTTGAAGTGCTTCATGACAGCTTCGCTTGGGACATTGTCAAAAAGGGACGCCGTGGACTGACTGGGAAATCAAGGCTCAAAACTGAAAACAGGGTGACGGCATCTCACTAATATTTTTGCCCTGATTTATTTGTTTAATTAGTGTTTCACGTCGTACGTATGAGTATTTCACATACTGGTAGAGTCAGGTTTATGGGTGAATGAAACTATGCAGAGAACGGGTATCCCGTTGAATCTTAGCGCATATCTGACAAATCTCTTGCTTCAAATCCATCACAGAATGAGCCGTAACTGTGTTCAGTCACTCGACCAAGTCAAGCGCCGGTCGTCGCCTCGAGCATCTCACCACAGACAGCTCAGCCACCGCCTCCACCCAGGCGTCTCGTTAAAATCAAGGCTGTGTTGTGGAGATATCTCATCAGTGTGTCACGTAAAAACCACGCAAATGCATAACTGCATGGGTTTGATGATGATTTTTTGTTGTTGTTGTTGTTTTCGTTTTGTTTTGGTTTTTTTTTGGGGGGGGGTGGTTTGGTTTGGTTTTTTTTTTTTTGGTTTTTTTTGTATTGTAGATGTCGGTACATTACTTTAATACAACAAAGTCTGGGTAACAGTGAGAGAGTCACAAAAGATATACATTGATGTGAACCCGGCGAAGATGCTGTGCTCCTAAATTAGAGCCATTTCCCTGTCCATAAATCGATCGACCAACTCATGTACTCAGAGAAAGTGAAGTCATAAATCATAACATTTTGTTTCATAGCAGCAAGTGTTTTTTCCTAAATTAGCACCCACATGTATGCCCACAGTGCATGCACCTGGTTGATGGTTGTTTATATTTCTTACAGTTGGCAGGTTTATGGGTGACGAAATCTGAAACAGGCTGGTTGAAAACAGCTCACCCCTACATACATGTACACAAAAGTCTATCTGATAGTGTAAACCAAAAACCGAGATGCCTAGAGTTGGATTCGAACATTTGATCTCACATGTGAAGGGCTATTGATGTCAGAACCAAAACAAACCTCCCCTCTTCTCCAAGCTCCATACGCATCCTAACACCATAAAACTGAATAACGAATGTAGTTCTTTCAAGCTTATGCATTGGCAATCATATGAAATATGTAGCGCATAAGGATATCCTAGTGGTCATGAACTTGCGGGTATCTATTGCTCTCCCAGTATGGAAATGTAATCTGGGCCTTCCCATAAATCCAAGTTTCAATTTCGTTGCTTTACATTTAAGACTCAATGCGTAACTGTAAGCCAATTGCTTACAAGGAGATAATATTAGTAACCTTACAGACCGAGTCTTTTGACGACCCTAAGCAAGATTGATCGCCCAGGGGCTTACCTCGTCGTCAGCGCCGTCATCGTGATAAGTGCCCAGGAAAGATACCAGCGTCTGGGAACCAACACGTTTTTTTCAGAAAATAGCGCCGTTGTGAAGATATACATCATCCTATGCAGAAATACCGATAGGATTCTGCTTAACATGAAATACATAAGAACATCGTATTGTGCCAATGAGCAGGACATACAAAGACTGTACCCTGTTAAGATTTCACATTAATGTTGTCTAGCCAGAATCGTTCTTTTTTAAGGTCGATATATGACCGACAATTAAATGCTGAACCTGGCGCCAAAACTTGATTCCCCGACCCAGTTTCCTCTGTGTCAGAACACAATAAATGCTTGAAATCCTGATAATTATCAGCGAAGTCATTATGTATTTCATTCAGTCGAATATTAAATGGAATTGTGTTCCCTGGAGATATCTTACTAACTCCGCCATTTTCTTTCGCATTGTTGTTCAAAGCAATAAAACTGATAGCTTATTTTCACTATTGATATCTGCCGATGACATTGAAGAAATAGATTTCTGAGGTATAAGCTGAAACATTTTTATCGTCGAGTTGTTTAACCCTGGTGGGTAAGAGAATAATCCCTTGAGGTTTGTCTTAATTCGACAGTAATGAAACTTTAAACGAAAGGGTGCACCCAACAATATTCCTTTATGATAGCTTTACAGACCAGGCCTGTTCTCCATTTATATCATAGATACGCTGTAACACATGTTTTATCCGCAATGGAAAGATGTTCAAGACGGTGGAGTTGTTGTTCTTGCTGTTGTTGTTTGGGAGGGGAGGTTCTTTTTTCGCGTGATGACTTTTACACACCCAGGTTCTGCGTATGAAACTAAAGGGTTCATTTCACGTATAAACAGCGTATAATGTAAAAGCAATGAAGTATGAATGAATCAATGTAATGGAAACGAATATTAAATAATCTAGTGTAATGTAAGTCGGAGAATGTAATTTGTTGCTGAGATGGAATATAATGAGATTGACTGAGTATTATTCAATCAGCTCAATGACTGCTTGTCTTGTGTGTTATTTGGGGATATCATAACGGGGTATCTAGCGCTCAGCATATATCAATAGCACGGATTGCCGACAAGGGCCCTGGTCGTACTTTACAGCCTGAATATTGTACGGGAGAAAATTATACATGAATATTTATAGTAGAGGAGACTCCGGGTCTGATCGGCTTACGGGAAATGGAAGCACGATTTCCCAGTAATCGCACTTCAAGCTAGCTTTTCCATGTCCCGGTTATAAAGTGAGACTTTGCGGAGAAGACAATTCAGATTGGCCTTAAAGTTAAGGCTTATTTTTTAGTGCTGTCCGAACGATTTCTGTTCACAAGTAGCCCGGCTAGCCGCGGTCATCAGCCAGTGACCCGAGTTAATACTGCACAAAACTTAAACCGTCCCTAATCAAGAGCAAAACAAGATTTCCTACCACACTACATTCCAATTATACTGTGTAATGGCCCTTGTTAGTTAGTTCTGACAGCCCATCGCACATTTACATGACAAAAACGTCAAATTGCCCACGATTCCCTCAAGAGACCGACTGGCCAACAAAGCAGGACATAGTAAAACTTGACTGGAACATGTACTTACCATGTACCATGTTCGCATATGCCTGTATAATTCACTCATTTTCCTTTACGTATTTCTTTTTAGATTTCTTGATTTCAGCGATTTCATTGGTGATGATATATATCGAGGTAACTGCACTAATGAGACAACGCAGATTCTCCAAAAGCTACTAAAATATAGCCAACTGAATCTCCCAAGGTTACTAAAATATAACCAATTGTATAACTGAGCCTTAGATCATGAACGAATCTTGTATATCGGATAAGGAATGAAGTTTTGCGCAGTAACACTCATCTCATATCACATGGAAATTGCCATATGTCATATGACCGACACGACTTTCGAGACAACCCAGGAGCTCCACCAAAGGCTGAAAGTACAGAAACAAATAAATATGACTTTTAAATCAATTCCCAGAGGTATATCTTGAAAAACTTACAGATAGTCTGTCATACGCACGATGGATCAATCACTCGAGCCTCAGACCATATTCAGTGAAAAGTAGACAAAGAGTGTCCCATATGGCTTCAACAAGTCTTCACTGTTAGTCATTTAAAGGATGGTTGATTTCCCTGGATGCCCGCAGTGTCAAAACTGTGAAAATATCATCCATTCCTAACCCACTGGAATAACTGTTGTAAGAGGCGAATTGCTATCGGTGGAGGTAGTGTTTAGTAGTGTGCTGTTTCATTCTGAATAAATATACCGTCTAAACCCAAACAGCAACGTTGGGTTCCCCGATTGTAAATGGAATTAGTTAATTTGCTACAATATTGCTTCTCTACCACAGAACCTTGGCTATGTGTGAAATTCTGCTAGAAAAGCGTAAAATTGTGCAACTTGTACAGATTGAATAGGTTTCTTATATCCTCACATCTGCTTTACATTCTGGAAAGTTACGTTGGTCATTGCGGTCAGTTCATAAACCATGTCAACCTCTGAACTTTACCCTACAGCAGAGTATACATTGACTTGCTGATTTAAATGTCGATGTTACTCAGTTTATAACGGAAGGCTGAAATTCATAATCTATTTTTTAATTGCCAGTGGTAGCCGATTAATATTCACGACGAATATACTGGAGTAGAGGAGTAATCCATTTTAGTAACATCGGCACGTAACATCATAATACAGTGGTCGAGTGATAAGTTCTACCTAACCCAATGTCATTACGCTGCATCTGGTACGACAAACAAATTTTTCATGATAACATATAGATATTCCGTTGTATAATCAAAATATAAATAGTGGCGTGGACACAAAAAGTGGTGCTCTCTTCTGTGCTAACAGCTTTTCTTTGTCCCGTGTTCTCGTCTCTTTTGTTTTCCATTATGGACTGACGGCAATGGCTGCTTTGGGAATGAAACGTCTGTGGCTTGGACAAATGGTACGTGGTTGTTGACTGAGATGCTTAGATTCACCACCAGCCAGGGTTTGTTCATAATCGGTCATACATTGAACTTTCTTCTGAGTTCTTTGGGCACAAAAATAGACTCAATGATTGATCATTAATACACTGGTGTCAATGAAATATGTATGGACAGTCATACCTACTACAAACACTTGACTGGTCATCCATGAATGTAGCCCATGACAAGGACAATTTGTGGGAGGGTGGGTCTTGGTTGTAATAGTACTGGTTAGTCCGCGTAGTGCCTGGGAATACAATTTGCCGTTACTTTATCCTCGACGCATTACCAATCCAGACGTCCAAACTGGTCGACTCGTTTACAGAAATACATCTGCTTGAAATCACAGAGAATCTATTCATGATACACAATTCGCCCCCCTCCACGGTCTTATTGGGATCTTCGAAAGAAAACTCAGATGGTATGTCAACAAATGATTTTGAATGTCTGACTAGGTGGAAATACAAAACAGATGCGAGATGCCAAAAAAATACGGGTCGAACTACCAAATGATGTGATTTCCATTCAAGGATGTAGAGATCTGTAAACTGTTCTCGTACTACATTGTGCTAACTCAGACACTGACTACACTAGGCACTCAATAGTCAGGCATAAAACTTGGACTGTCGTTAAAATATGGCACCAGCATAAGCTAGACAGCGTAAGAACATACGTGTCATGAATATTTGACGATGTGAGCTGGATGGGTTTGATTGATTTGTTTTATTCATTTCTTGCAAATAAATAAGACAAAGAAAGGAATGGACAAGGTTTCTAGCGCGCATACTTTATTTGTTTCAGACTCAATTCCATTAAAGGAGATGACACAACACCGGCGTTCATTAATATCAATGACTCTGCTTTTATTTATTCCTGTGTATTTTCCTTCTTCGACGGAGTTTCGGTCGACATGGATGGTTAACTCTCAGAATAAACCATAAGGACGACGCAGGTCGTTCAGCTTTCCTCTTGTATGAAACCACAGATACGTGGAGAACATTATCTAGCCGGGGTTTCTATGATGACTATGGCTTTTCGGGAAACAAGTTTACGAAGTAGTAAGACAATTAGTGTTCATGTTGATTCATGAAATATATCATGAGTTCATGGAGAACCATATTATAAAACCGCCTTTACCAGTATATTCAGGCCTATTAATTTCCAGGAGACTCTCTGCTATAGTGTAAATTACTAAAACTATCTAAAACTTTTATAGAAAGAGATCGTTGTCTTAGATGTGATCTGTTCGCTTTGTTCCTGACCCAAGTCACTAGTTCGCCACTTGGTTGTTGTTGTTGTTAAGGTATCGGTTCTGTCGAAAACGTGTAGTTATAAAGCCACCTCATAGTATTCAGACAGCTACATTACTTCAGAGGCATGAGAATCAGCATTGGGATAGTCGATAACGGACTCCCAAGGAAAATCAACGTGATAAAAAGCCTAGGACTTTGCCAATGAAAATAAACCTCCCACGGGACTGCGCATTCAAAGGATCGGAGAGGCATGTAAACTGCCATGTGGACAACAACGTGTTCGTAAAAATGAAACGCTCAGTTAACGCATTTAAGGCAATGTAACTGTGGATTGAAATAGTTAAAAAAACATTTCACTAGATCAGTGGAATGCACACCACCATCACCATACACACCACCATCACCATACACACCATCATCACCACACACACCATCATCACACACCACCATCACCATCACACACCACCATCACCACACACACCATCATCACCACACACACCACCATCACCATACACACCACCATCACCACACACACCATCATCACCATACACACCATCATCACCACACACGCCATCATCACCATACACACCATCATCACCACACACACCATCATCACCATACACACCATCATCACCATACACACCATCATCACCACACACACCACCATCACCACACACACCACCATCACCATACACACCATCATCACCATACACACCACCATCACCATACACACCATCATCACCACACACACACACCATCACCACACACACCATCATCACCATACACACCACCATCACCATACACACCATCATCACCATACACACACACCATCACCACACACACCATCATCACCACACACACCACCATCACCACATACACCACCATCACCACAACACACGCTCATGAGAAGTAAATGATGCAAAAGCTGATTCAGATTAATCATCTTTTAGAAGACGTATACACGTCTTATAAGAGTAGAATTAACTGAGATTGAGAGAGTGTACATAGGAATTGTTGTACGCTCTACCTGCCGGCTAGAGTCGAAGGAGAGGCCCTTCTTAAAATTGAATTCCTTTTTTTACTGAAACAACTTTACTTGTGAGCAGCTTAATTAGCAGCAGGCAAAAATTGAATTGGTGTAGTCTTTCTTTCTTTCTTTTCGTCGGTATGGAGAAACTAGACAGACTTACCTTCAAAACGAGACGCGTTCAAACACAAGATTGCTTCCATCTACAATATGATAAAAATTGAGGCCATTTATTTGTTTTACTTTCTAGTTAACGATGTTAAAGCACATGTTCTGCAATTGTGCCGAAATCTGCCAAGAGTGTCCTTAAAATTCCTTAGATTGGTCTTGACTAGCTCTCTCGATTTGTTTCCTCTGGATTTATTTAATATTCAGGCGGCAAGGGAAATCGGATAGCCTTATCTCTCCTTGTGGCCATAACAGAAATATAGGGTTGAGTGCAGTAAAGCCCAATTATATATGGCTGCGCACCAGAATATGCCAGTTGATCTAATTACCCAAATCTATTTATATTCTAACATTCCGCCCGCTTTATAATCTTGCATTACATCTTTCATTAGGCCTATGTGAGAGCCCTGCTTTGTACAAATTAGATAATAATGCAGTATATGTCTGGTTATATTTTTATGTTATTTATTACCATTGTCAGTGATTCATTCTTCATTATTTAAATATAAAAGTAAACGACAATCATTCAAGACAACTAGATAGATTCAAATTGGTTGATGTCGTAAACAATTCTGTCCCCTTTGTGTACACGTATTGTTCCGGCACATTTGTACCAGCTCAACATTGTTTTGTATTGGGGAAAATACTGAAAAGCATGCCATCCATGTATGAGCGCTTAAACCCAAGGAAAATACAAAAAGAAGATTAGTAAAGAATTCACCTACTGGATAAATGTTCTCCAACAGATTGTCTATTACCTTTCTTATTTCTTGTTAAAAGGAGACAAGATATATCTACATGGCGGATAGAGCTATTTTTATTTCTGTATATTCTTACGATACCAATGTGAAACTACCAATGTGTTCCAGAACGGTTTGAATATTTTACATATACATATCGTAATATCTGAAGCTTAAAGGAAAATGGGACAAATCTAAAATGATGTTTAAAGAAAAAGATGACACACTACCAAACAATACCTCAATGACGTCATGAATATAAGTAAGTCAGTTTTCATATCTATGTTTGTGTAAACTAACACAGGGTATTATTTAGTATTTCGCGGACCAGTTTCTATACGCCTTCAGTTGTTATTGAACCTCTTCGAAGCCACCATACAGAGAAATCGGTAGATTGAAGACTGAAAACCCCAGTTTGCCATTTTGTAAGCAGTGACTAATTATTTATCCTTCATATGCAATACTTCATCAACAGCATCTACCCTATTTCAAATACTCTCAGTCCAGTAACAAATTAACGCTTTTATTGTGTACCAGTAATGGGAATCACTTGGATTGTTGAAATATCTTTGTTGGGCACATTAACTTAGTAGTGTTACCACCTTGTATATTGGCCTGCCGATGTCCAAGTACATGTATGCTATGATAGGAAAAGTATATCTGTATTTGCATATAAATTCTTCTGCATCCATTTATACACAACAAGATACGCTTTTATTACATATTATGTGTTCAGTGTTTCTGAACACTGTATGTTATCACAGAAACTTGTGTCGACGAAGCCACATTTCAGCTGCGCCTGGTGTCCGTTCATGTGCCATGTTATGGAGATACGACATTTTAAAATTGTTTAGAAGATGTGTTTGTTAATTGTTTGTCCGTAAGTTTTGAAGATATAAATATATCATGAAGTCAGTTATTTGTGATGTGATCACGTGTGTTTCAACTATATGCACAAGATTGGCTTACACCTCCTCTCTTTAACGAGGCGAAAATTATATTGAGCTACATGTAGCCATAAAATGTGAGCGTGTGTGTCGCCACTTGCTATTTTGTTTGAGACATTATTTTGGAACTTGTCATTTTGTCTTTTTGTGCGATTACGTACATTTCATCCCAGTTTAGACTGAAAGTGTCTTTGTGTATACTTCCGAGGACAGCAACATACATCGCCAGTTCGGCATCAGGGAGGCTATTGTCAGCTCGTCCGCCCTGGAATGTTGCACCTGGACGGGGAGTTGAATATATACCATCATACCGTACCCACTACGGTCTGTCACTTACAGGACTATCATCCTTCTATTCGAGAATTCCCAAGAACTGTGCATTCTGCATTTACGTGGACTGACTTTCCTCGGGAAGCCGGAATATTCCATCAGGATTTGGAAGCTATCATCGGTAAGAAACTACATAGTTTGTAATTGTTTGTATTGTTTTGTGTACTATTGTCAGTTGTACTGTTTGTCTATTTTGTTCAGATATATGTATTGAACTTATTCAAGCGTCTTCGTGTTTCTTTGTTTGATCTTGTGTAAGGCCTATCGCTGTGTGAGAGTTGAACAAGCCATTTGTTTTCATTTTTCCTCTCCGATGGTGGTACCCTTATACACTGAAGAATCTTAGTTTCCTGCATGGTACCTATGCCCTTTGCACCGGAAGGAATAAAGGTCAGATTCAGTACCCCCAAATGCAGTCTTTTTTCTATGATAGACTGTCATAGCGAAGCAAATCCACTATGGCTAAACGTTAAACTGGAGAAGTGACCCTGTATAATAAATTCGGATCTTACCACTTTGAGTCTGCAGATTTGGGAAAAATCAATTTGAAAAAAGCCTAGATTGTTATGGTGCAAGCTGTGAGCAAAGGGAAACGACTCTGGTTGTAGTGGAAATCACAACAATCTATGCACAAACAAATGTCCTCATCCGCCAGGAAGAACGTCATTGACAATGGCGGTACTTTCCTGCTGTTAGAACTTTTCATAATACGTCTGTGACCGAAGAGAAAATTTTGGGGAACTGCTGGCTCAATATTTGTAATTTAAACGACCACTTTTCTGGTCTAGTCCCAGCTACGCTGTTCATAAAGCAGTGAATAATTTGATTAAAGGCAAATAAAGTCACACTTTGAGTGAGCGTCCTGACGTGTGTATTGTCTTAAGGTATTGACAGCTACCTGCAGTACTATTACTTGTCCCCATCACTTTCTGACAACTGGAGTTACCGCTGGGATCCGGCTTCCGCTAGTTTATCTGCGCATGTACATCCGGCTATGCTTCACGTATTTGGCGATATCATTTATACATGCATGAGTAAGATATGTTTCAATGTTAAGTGGAGTAAAGAAAAAAACTAATCTATAAAATCAAATTCAGAACAAGGGAAATAACACAGAATAATTTCACGTCAGGTGGTAAACATGATCGCATAATAATGTGTTTTCCCGTGAGAAGCACTTGTCACAAATTCATCGGCATGAAGCCAAAACACTGAGGCTTCGTATAGAGCAAAGTTTGATTTGCGTTTTCTCGACCGTAAACGTTCTGAACAGTGAGCAAGAAGCTGCTAAAGAATTGGACTCTTGATAATTGAAAAAAAATGATTAATGCGTTTCATCATGACAGCAGAGGCATATGATTCTTTTAACACCGTGTAACCTTTTCGTGGAACCAATTCCACTGAACTTTCGTTTAGCATTTTACCGCTCTTCTAATGATGGATGGTAAATGGAGATACAAAGTAATAGAAAATCTCTCACCCTTGGGACTGTGCGTTTTACACTTTTGGCCACTGACAAAAAAATGCGACTATGCAGATAGAGAATTAATTTAAAAACTCTGTTCACTCTCCATTGTTTTCTAAGAAACAGTAAGAGAAAGTGACGCAGTTTCTGGAATGACAACTTGGTAATTATAAGACCAAATCCCTGGGCGTGTTTTTTGGTGTTATATCCAGTGGTTTGCCCCCTGTTGAAAAAGAATCAAGAGAACTACCTTAATAAAGGCAAAATGATAATACAAAAGACTCCGGGGATTAGAATTAGAATGACACCTTTACCACTCAGCCATTGGGGCTCCTTTGCCATTCCGAAATGAACAACACAAAATGGTACTAAAAACACGGAAGCGGCAAGCACCAAAAGGTTAACAACCGTCACTCTAATTGCTTCCCTTGGATTTTTACCTGTATGTTTGAAAATTCATGCATTTTGAAACAAGGTTGACACAAGGGTATGGCACAGCTTATTTTGACTATCTTTAGCTATGAAACGTGAGAGATTAAGTTAAAGAATGGATTAAATAACTACACCAAAAACTATGATCTGATATTCATTCGACCCATCTCCTCTGGGTTAGTCAACATCCACTATGTTGACCTAATTTAAATCAGCTTGCGCTTTTCTCTTTTTTTAGAATCCTTGATTGTTTCTGTATATAGTGTATGGCTAATAGCCATAAGCATTCCTGTTTATTACATGAGCCGGGTGCTTTAATATAAAGTTGCAATCAAAGCGTGACAGAGGTACCTATATAAATATATGACCCCGAAGTTATTCCAAGATTACGACTTTGAAATGTCATTGAAGGTCATGCTTAGAATATCGACAATGTCTTGTACATTCCATTTGGTGTTGGTATTTTAGGTTGATTAGGAAATGGTTCATTCTCTTTTTGGCTTGAAACTCCCCGTCATGGTCTCCGAGAGATTTTCAAATGTCGGATTAGATCGCAGAGTGTGAATGGTCCCGTTGATAAACGCGCCTTGGGCCACTACTCCTCATGCTGTATCATCTGATGACCGACTTCAGGCACCAACATTTCGCCATCTCGGTTTGTTCCATATACTTCGGGATTTGCACATATATTTGTAACATCCGAAGCAGTTCATTTTCAGCTGTCCGTAAAAGCATTTGCCTTGCAAATAGGATTTAACATGCTGAGCAATACAATTTTTCACACTACTTATCTGTGGTTCGTGGATAACCCTTGATTCACATCAGATTCATCTTCGTCAGCTAGCTATTCGGTTATCTATGAAAAACTCCGACAATCAAGACCCGTCAATCCATCATGGATCTCATTAGTGTTCTCTGTCAGATTTGCCCTGGCTCTGTAACTTTGCAAGTTACATGCTGATAAGAAAAAACTCAAATTACTGAAAAGCAGAAGTTTGAAAAAGAAACATAAAAGCTGAACAACGTGTGCTTCGAACTGGACAAATGAAACATCGTTCTTTTGGCGAGTTTTCAAATGGTGTTATCATTTGACGTCAGCACAATTTAATTGGTGTTCATTTCTTTTGTGATTCACCGAGCGGCCCAGACTATTTCAAATTGTGTGAGCGGTAGAGGTCAATTCCTCAAACCCAGACTTAAATCATACTTTGAAACGCAATCTTTGAGTGCCTTGCCAGTATTATGTTTGCGGGCAGGGTGAACACACGTCGGGGGAAACCAACGCTCCCTACCAGACTACCGACAGACTTCCTGACATAAATCTTCGCTGGGCCAATGTGAGATGAATTCAAATAGCTGTCCTCTCTGGTCAAAGGTTAGGCTGTCTTTCCAGAGGACTGGTAAAATGAACAGCCAACACAGGGCACAAGCTAACTTTAATGTAATGCAATTTTAACGCACAGTACTAAAAACTGAAACAAGTTACCATCAAATCAGCTTTCTCTTAAATTGAATCTTCGACCGATAACTTTTTCAAAACTTCTTCTCTACCACCCAAGACTTTACTTTGTTCACGCCTTTCGGTTTGGGGATATTTTAAAGGTGAAGAATTCCTACTTGTTTTTACAGCGATGTACATGTAGACTTTTCTGCGCAATGGTGACTTTAGCCGATCCTGGATTGACCACTGTCCTTTTACAATGTTATGCGATACACTGCGTTGGCAGTTTGCACACAAATCGCAAAAGAAGGAATGAACGACGGAGGAAACAAGTTTGATTGGAATGACTTCATTTGTGAACCGCCTTCCATCGATTCCTATCTCCAAACCGAAATGGGCATAAAATGTCACGGAAAAGAAATTCAGGCAAGCGAACATGAAGCCTTCGTTACACTGTAAATTTCGATGTTTAACTGATAAACACTTTTATACATATTAAACACTTGGAGATGATAGGCTTGTAGTTTAGGCCTTTATACATGTTTTAGACACTTATGTTTAACATTTACATATATGTGTATATATATTGAACACAATTGTGTGAAGTTTAGTCACCCATTAAACGCGTTGGGCGTTGGATATTTTACAGTGAATAAGAAGACAAATCATGTTCCAAATATAATGTACTACAACACGAGATTGCCATAGCTAGCTGGAATTCAATCCATTTAGGTTTTTCTTTCGTGTTTTAAAGACTGAGAAAAATAAACCTTTTTTCAGAGCCTTTACGAAAGTGTATATATATAGACACACATGTGTATATGGATCTCTCGTCAATGAAATAATCTATGGCAGTGCTGAGCAAATGTACTCTGAATCCCTACTGGTTTTAGGATAAGGCGCTTACGTCGCCAAGCTTGCTGGGATGGAATAAGAAAACCTTACCATTTGCTGCAAATATTGACTTTGACGTGTAACCCAGATATTCTAGAACCGCAGCCCATATATTGACAAGTAGATCATCCATAAAGGATGAGAAAGTCCAAAAGTGTTAAACTGGATGTGACAGTGATAGTGAGACGAGAGTTGTGTACGCTATGGGAATCCGCAACCCAGTACACAAATACTTCAAGATTCTTCAGCTGTTTGTTTTTGATGGATAAGTTTAACTGGCACGCTCCGATATTGAAATCCCACCACTATTCTGTCAGAGGCGAAAGGGGCACATCGATTTAGCGATGTACAATTTTTGAAGGTATTCTCACAACCAGTCGCTGTATGTGAAACGGTTAAATTTAGATACTTACAGCTTAAATGGAAAATCTGCTTATGACAGTCAATGTTGGTAGTGAAGGCATCACGTAAAATTTCACAAAGTGAATTTTGCTGAAAAAGTACATACAACTGCAAGATTACATGGATACAGCGAATTTGTTTGGTTCTATGTCAGTATGGATTGCTCTTGTCCTGTGCTCTTGTCTATTCTGTACATTTGTTCTATGTATTGTGATGTCTATTTGTATTGTAATGCAGTTTAGTTTTCTCAAGCTCTGATCCTTCTTCACAGGTTAGCCCAAAGCCAATCATCAGCTATAACTGATGGTAGTACCTACTCTCCCTTTCGCTTTCTGACGGAAAGAAAGCGAGCGTGACAAAGACAACGAAGGGAGGAAAACATGGTTGATATAGTCAGTATTTAGAACATGATATATAAACTAGTAGCGAAATGAGGCTAAAGATGGAATTAGTTCAGCAAGCAGCACACCATGCCAGACTTTCTTTGTCTAGATAGCCGAAGAGTACAGTGCGAGTGTTTAAAGCCTCCGCCTTGGTGAGCTGGAAATTCTCGTTCAATCAGGCTGAACATTTTGAAATTGGAAATCTCTGTGGTTTCTCATTTGGCGTTCAGCATAAGACGATAGGCACCGCACCAGCCAGCATGCGGTAAGCACAGTCAATCTATGCCATTATTTTCTGGGTACATCCCTCCTACACAATACATTTTGACTGATTACGAGACCTCTCATTTGCAATTTAAACCATGTCGAAGAAATCATTGTTTTTGAAAACAAAGAAGAAAAATGCGTCAACTAATGAAGTAAACTGCACTAATGTGTCTTGTCATTATATTGTTCGTTTCCGTCTTTAGAAAGATTGCCTCACGTGGGAGGGATTTACCATTCACCATTTTCGTCGAAGAAAAGTTGTAAGAAATGAATTTGAATAATGCAAGTTGACGCTTGATTGGTTGAAATTTTTTACTTCAAACCAAATGTGGCCATCTCTTTTTGGTTCCTATAAGGCGCTACTTGATCATATAGTAACTATAATCCCGAACTTTGCTCAGAGATTTCATCATTGCTCATTCCGGCACATTTTTATGGTTTAGATTTCCGTCAAAATATCATGGTCTCTATAAGACATGATCTTCATTATCATCATCTATAACAACCAATCGCTGTTAATAAATATAATTATTTTATCTGATCCTATATAAAAACAGTGTGCAAAAAATGTCTCCACTGCCTGCTTAGAAAGTGAAAATAAAATCCGAAGCATAATTGTTTGCACCGGTGCAACCCCCGATTAAAAACGGGCGCGGGCACCCACACACAGACGTAGACACAAAAAATGACAACAGAAGGCGATGTTGTGCTTCTAAGTTTTCTAAATCTTGGTCAAACTATGAATGTAACGTTGTGTCGAAACTCGTGAATTTAAATGTTACGGATTAGTAGAGACAGCCCTTGTAATCTAAACTCCATATCTAGCATTGTAAATGTGTACCTCACTGAAACAGTGCGTACTTTATAGGTGGCTTTCATGCAGGAGCCAGGGGCGATCCAGTGGTTAAATGTGCTTCCTTTGCAATCGCCAGCTCACACAAGGTATAGGCTTTTGACCGGAAGTGATTGCGTGTGTTTGCGCTTTGACGACTGTTGAAGATTTCTTGTCCTTACGCTCCGTCAGTAGCTTGACAAAAGTCGCTGGTTTATCCAGGATACTCCTCTTTAATTTATTTAACTGAAAAATTCTTAATCAGATGTATGGTTGCCACTTGGGGCCATGTTGAATATCAAAGAAAGGAAGAGACCAACACATTATCTTGCTAAAAATTGAATATGGGTGCTTGTGTCCAAGTCACCTATACTGTGCGTAGTATTTAAACTGTTTTGTTTGAGGTGCGTTTGATCAGTATGTGCCTATATTTACTGATGTGATTTTTGATCGTGGCCAAGTCAATGAATGGTGTTGACATTAAAGATGCGATATGTAGAGGCAACAAGATTACCCTTTGGATTCTTTACGCAGCCGCGAAGACCACAAGCATAACGCTGCAGAGCATGGCGTGGGTTTGTTGTTTTTCTGTGTGTGAGGGGGGGGGGGGATCCGCATCACATCAAAAAGTTAAAAGATTAAAACCAGCGCTCTCATAGAGACAGACAAATTGCTTTATTACAGGAAAGGGATCTACAGTGAGGAGAAGTGATGAGGCTTTTACCTGTCGCGGTGTGAACGACATTTAGCGACAACATCAGGCAGAGCCATTAAACCGTGGCTTAGTGACGGATCAAAGCCATTAATACATCGAAACGTGTGCAAGTCTGTGATCGATAGCATATTAAAAGAGCAATCTACCAGATGAAATCTGCGTGGGGTGTAAACAGCTAGAAACCCGTGCAATCAACGCTCTTTTTTAATACAGCCAAATCTTGATATCCTTTCTCAGATTAGCCGATCGATGCACAGCTAATGCTGTTTCCAGTCTTCAAAGACAAAGTTTACAGTTTTTCACTTTCAGATTTTAATTACATTTTGAGCCGAACGCGACTTCAAAAGCGGCGTTAATATGTCGGCATTTGAATTTCCTTTAGAGAGATTGACGATGAACAAATCATATTACGTTTGTCATCCGGGTTTACATTAAGGATCTATAAACCTTCAGCTGGATATAGCTGTCAAGAGTTAAGCCCGATCTCCGTCTGAACAGACATTCTGTATTCATCCTTCACTGCGCCTATACTTCAGGTAGATACATACAGGCTATGCCACAATGAGATGAAAACAGTGACACGCTTAAATGTCCCAGAGCACTCTTTAAGTTAAATATTTGTCATTGCTTGTGGTGTCGAATTTTAAATCTGAAGCACTACAACACACATAAAGTCAAAGACGAGGACCCGTGATGATCCACTGAGTTCAGTTCTTGGCTTTCTGCTAAAACCGCACGAAAAAAAATTCATGTAAATCAAGTCAAGTTTTAAAGTCTTTCGAGAATGGGATGATTTTTCTTCATTCGGCACCACGCTTCAGAAATGTGTTTATCTCAAGCAGAGCAGGACGATTCACATGACCTGAAGAAATTCTTAAGCAATCTGTAAGCTTTGGTATTGAACAAGCAACTAAAAAATAATAAACAAATAAACACTAACAAACCTATCACTTAGTTTTGTATGAATAACCAAACTGCCATTGGAAGTCATGTATAACCATTATGGCAAGTCAGTGTCCGTGTTTTTTTTCCAATTTTTCGGAGTAGGCCACACAGAACAATTTTCCATTTATGCCATGGCTGTCCGAGTTATCGGTCATATAACTGGTTTTGGGGGTGAACTGCATCTTCAGTTTATCAAGTCAGACACTTCACCTATTGCTAAGTTTTCTGTCTTGATCCAGCAGGCAGAAATAACTCACCCACCCGACTCGATATCTGATGAATACTAATGTAATATATTACGCAAAGAAATAGCAGTTTCACTAACTGATGGACAGCAAGTCTACCTGTACATCCATGACTGTTGCCAAGCATGGCGGAGACCTTCACTCGTATCTTACTCACTGGTACATTTACAACGTGTACATTGTATAAGACATTACAAACAGGTACTAGTGCACACAGCCGATTGCAGTTAAAATCTTAGAAACACAAGAACTTTCCAGACCTCTAATTAAGGATGGGGACAAAACCGGCACTAACAGACATATACTGGCCTGCTGTCATATTAAACGTGGTGTCAACATACTCCTTGAAGCGTTCGATCATGGCGGTAGAATAGAATGAAACCTCTTGATCATTCAACAAGTCATCGTGTGATGCTGTGTCTTTGTACTTTGAATTAAATGTTTATTGTACGATAGCGTGCAGGTGGTATTGTTCGGCCTCCATGTGTTTAAGAGTTTCCAGTGTACTTGATTGACAGGTTTGAATTTACTACGTGCATAAATCCTTTGCCAGCCCGAGCAGGCAAGTATCTGATTGAATAACTATGACGGCTTTTCAATTTCGGGCTAGAGTGGATTCGCCTAGTCGATTGATCAGGGCAGAAAACGGAGTCATAAACGCGTAGCGATACACGGAGTGTCTGGCTTGATGTAATGAAGATGGGTAAACTGCCAACCTTTGCAAACATTACTGGCGAACTCTCCTACGAGTCACGCACCGATATGCACAACATATAGCGAGGTACAAGTGGTCTTCAATGAAGGCTCGTCAATGTAAATCACATGTGAGTCTTCGATCTCGTATGTCCCCGAAACTAGGCGAACAGTCAGACTGAGGGAATCCCTGTCGAAAGTGTGCGATGAACCCGCATCTGGCGTGTCGTAGATTGAACCGACAAACCTTTTATAAAGCACTCCTTTCTGACCTGCATCCACTAACCACATTAGTTTGTATAGTACATGTAGTAATAATGGTATGTCGTGCTGAAAACACCAATCAAATAGGAATAGGATTTAATGATGTCAAAATTAGGCATGTTTGATTTAATTATCTAAGATGATCATACATATTTTAAAAATAGACATATTGTCCTGGCGTCAAATCTGTGAGAATAAAGTGTATTGACAATGCTATGTATCATTTCACAATATATCTGATTTGAGTAATTGACACGCGCATAATGAAGATTGCATGGGTTAAATTCAATATTCCTACAGGCAACACCTTTTTTCTTAGCTGCCTTCAACCGTAGGTCTCACCCAATCTTTAAGTAAATGATTGGTATCTATCGAGTTCGTCAGATTTAATCTTTTCAGGCCTGGAACTTACGGCTATAATATTACTGACAGACTATTCTTACGTTTTGGGGTACGTGTGGAAGGTTCGCCAGCATCTGACGCATGGTCGTGGGTTTCCCTCAAGCACTGCCCGGTTTCCTCCCACAGTAATGCTGGCCGCCGTCGTATAGGTGAAATATTCTTGCGTACGGCGTAATACACCAATGAAATAAATAAATAAATTATGCTTTTGGACTCACTCATGCTGCTGATGTGAGCCGTCGCTCGTTACATTTCTTCAGGGCCAATGAGGATTATAATCTGGAGTTCAGAAATCGTACAAACTCTACCAAATCAGACGCCTTGACTCAGCTATACCCGGCGACAAAGCGCAATAATTATAATGCTACCTACTGTACATCTTTACAGACACAAAAACCTTAAGCCAGGCCCTCAAACTTGTTCAGAGAATATCGCTGCGGGAAAACGGCAAATTGTGGTGGGTTAATAGGTGTCTGGCAAGCCTCTGGGATAATCACAGATCCCAGCAGATGTCATAGCCACGTCTGTATTGAAATCCCATTAGGAATCACTGGTACCTCTGCTTCTTCTATGACAACACATGGCTCCCTCGGGAAGACTGTTGTCCCCGACAATCTGGCTCCTACACCACACATTAAAACCTCTTTCAATCAAACACAATTGGGAAATGAAGAATGAAAGAAGTAAAAACTACATTAGATTAAATAGATCAATCAGCTTGTATAGGAAAAACTAGGAGGATTGTAGCACGGTAAAGTTCAGTGGAAGCAAGGCATCCTCTTGATGTTAACGATGTCAAGGCTGCCTTCGCCACGAGTCTTTGGGACTAGGTATAATATAGCCCTGCCGTGTACATCACGGTGCGAGCCGAACACCATGGCGTTGGTGGGCGACCATTACGCGTCAATTACAGACAGGAATAGGACGAAGGCTTCTTACATGCAATCCATTTTCACCTCAAGGGTTTGTCAATGTCAAGTGTTTGAGGTTAGCAGATTGTTACGACATGTACATACATGTACATCATTCTTCCTATGAAAAACACGTTTTATTTATTGTGCTGCGACATGGAGAGTGTCTATACCAGTTTAGGTTAGCTGCGCCGTTGTGATCAGTTCATGTTTGGAGACTAATAAGCATTCACATTATAGTCTAATGGTTTAGAAAGAGATGTGGCTGTCTTAATAGATATATCCGAGCACTCACATTTTCTGCGAGTAACAAGTATAGTCATAGTAATATAGAGATGGCAGATTAGCATATCCTGAAAATGCTTTATATGAAAGTGAAATAATCACGCAACCAGGTATTCTCAGTGCATTTGTCTCAATCTGGTTTCTCTGGCGAGATCACGATTGTATTATTTAACACTACAACTCAAACAGTGTTGCCAAATACGCATTGAAATTGTTCATGTCTGAGGCTTATTGTCTTCAATGAAGCCCTGATCGGATGAAACAATGTTCGTTACACATCGGTTTCACTTATTCACTTATCTGGATACAGCTTGATTCAGTAGACAAAGGAGTTATTCTGCCCCTGATTCGAGGTTAAAGGCTCAAACCCAGCTCTCGCTCGCTGGGATATCGCGTTCAGTCAAACGATTTTGTAGGGCAAAATGTAAATGTATGACAGTCACACAAATATCTGGATATTCTTTCAACAAACCACTGCAGCACTAGGGAAGACCACGTGAGACGTAAATGTCTTGCTCTGTTTTCTTGTCTCTCTCAGATGTCAAGCGCAAATCTACAAGATTTACAGTGGCTTCAGGGCTATATTGGGGGCGAGATGAGTCGGGTTTAAATATTACCACAGAAGATGTATGTGGGTGATTATGACTCTGAATATGTGGAATCTTTGGTAGTCTATTCAGGCCTTCATCTGTTCCCAAGGTCCAGCGAATTCCCAATCAAGAAAGCCTTAGGGTTTTACTGTCGTACTTGCCGGATACGTTATTAAATCAGAGAGAACACTTTTATTAGAAGATAATGAAGAAGACCTTCTAAAGACAGTGAAGTCCAGTTTTATTCAATATAGCTGCATCGCCTGACATGGGTATGAGACACATCTTGTCCAAATATTATCTGACTTGAGAAAACAAGAAACCTTGGGGATAAGGGCCATTATATTTACAGGCGTAACATTTCCCTCACATGCACATTGGATCAGTTTAAGCATCAGCTGTCATAAGGTTGACATACTTCACATATTTGCATTTTAGCCATTTCGGTACATTATCGTGTCACACGTTTTATACCTGAATTAAAAGGCATGACTTCAGTATTGCAAACATGTTACAATGGATGTTTGCTGTGGGCATGGTGTAAAACGGCTTCCTTATGACAACATTGTACTTGTAATTTCGTAGACAAGCACATGCATGAATAAACAGAATTTACTTCTAAAGCATGCCAATCTTTGGGGTAGGGGTGAAGAGAATAACACGAAACACTTTTGTTATGGAAAAAAGCCGGCATGCTTCTGAGCTGTATTTGGGACATTACCATGATTTTATATTCATGGCATTTTGACATGGCTACTCCGATAGTAGTGCATTCCCACAGATCAGGAGACCTTGACATATATCTGATAAGGCTTCAGACTGAAGAAAATAGACCATTCCCGCTTGTCATTCCAGTGTCAGGTGGATTGGCTTCCTTCTCCGACATTCCGGTAACGTAAGCAACAGACAGAACAATCAGCTACTACCTAGCATCCAGATACTCCACGGTGACAAAGATTTAAGCTCAGTTTATGCACGGGTCAGTGGTCAAAGACTAAAGGTCAGTGTTATTTCACAAATGATTTGGTTGCAAACACACCCACCTTATACCGATCTCCAAATTGACACTAATGGTGTGATCTAAACTAGTCTATGGCCTGGTCCAGACGGCCAGATAGCCATCTTAGTAGTCGACCAGGCACCCCACAGATCGACCGGCCAGTCGGAGTGATAGTTCCACACACCGTCTGGACATTATCCCAAAAGCTCAATTGCGCTTTAAACCTTCCGATAATTTGACTACAGCTCGCTATATTGCGAAGCTGTTATGTGAGTATGGATTGAAAAGGTGTCTCTTCCTGACACTGGCTGAAATTGTAAAATGCTTACGGTGATTCAGATAAAGCTTCGGCTGGTGGCTATATTTTTCTGAGACAAACCAGGCGACCTGTGGTTTCTGGCGTAGCCAGAGTCAGCGACCGTCTTGAGAGGCTGTCTCGACTCAATCAACCTTTGACTGTAGATGAATGGCGTTAAGATCTCGACTGTTTCATTGCTGGACGGGGGTCTATTGGCGTCTATGGACTACATAGTTCAGATTTATTTGATACTTACGTTATGCAGACGAGAGCTGGCCTGTTTCATATGACAATATTTCAAACAAACGTGTGACGAAACGCAAAAGTGAATCATAAAATCGGAATCATATAACATATACCAGACAGTGCGTTGGAGTGGGTTCTGTCCCCCCCCAAATTATCCGTTCACAACAACCCTGCCTACTTCGACGCATTTTGGTTCTAACATTGCCGTGAACAGGAGTAACATTTAAATTTGTAATCATTGTCAAAAAGCCAATATCTGCTCTACAAGATCGCTGCGGATAAAGAAAAGATACATCGTGTACAGTGCTAGAATGCACATAGGTCGTGACCATTAGTCAGAAAAGTGTCATCTCTTTGTTTTTCGAATAAGTTAAAACTGGTAACATGTACCGTGGAGTAATGAAATTAACACTCATGGCCTTTCCTTTTCCTGCTTTCCTTTCAGTGATGTTCAACTTGTGTCAAAAAAAGTTGCAGTTCTTCGCGATTTTGTCCTTTAAATGTATTATGAGAAGAAACATTATCTCTCCGCGATTTTGTGCTTTGAATGAGTTATGATAAGAACCATTTTGACAGTGGCTGGCAAATGACATCCGCGTACTCTTGTGAAGTAGATCGATACCTTCCTTTACAATACATTCATGACGATTTGATTTCTCCTTATTCCAAATGATGGCTTCATCAAACATATATCAAAATAGGCTTGAAATTAACATAAAAAGCACGTAAAAATGTGTATATAAGTATTCTTTATCGTTGGTGCAACATATTCTACTCTAACAGATGGTATTTTCAATAATGTGGATGGTGCTCCAACTCACCTGTTTAGCGACACCCATAAACTGATGTAAACGCATGTCCTTTACTCTTGAGAGTTACTAGACTGAAGTGAAGGCTAAAATGACTCGATGCATAAAAGCTGCTCTGAGCACCAGAAAGGCTGGCCAAAGACTGGAAGAACAACGGCCGTCCAAGAGCTGTGCTTTTAAGAGTTTTTGGATTAGAATAAATGCTAAAAACCCAGCTGGAGATGTAGATTAGAAAGAACTGTTATATTAATAATTTCTTTTCCCTCCGACTGCGCTATGTTTATATTGGTATGACTCACATATGAAATGCTGTGATCAGAAAATACATACTTATCTCATATGGCTTAACACACGATAGTCCGGGGTTTAATAGATATTTGATGCTTCTAAGCCGAATGGGGTCTATGACAATTTTCAGTGCGAAAGTTCCTGCGGTGTGTACAGAAAGTGTGGTCCTAAATAACAAGCAATGGCTTCCACTGTAATCAGCTGAATATTTTTGCTATGCTTTTGAGATAAATATTCACATTTTATCTGATGAAAGAGTGAGCATAAAATCTTTGTTTGCACTGGCTTATCAATCCAGTCTGTCATAAACTATGGCAGAAAGGGACATTAAGAATTTGCGCTGAGCTCAGCATTGGAAATGCGTCTACTGAATCATGGCCCTGGATGTCCCTTTATGGTTGGATCTTCCTACATGAATGTTTGATGTAGTAGCCGGATATAGCTAGTTGCGGGACGGAAGTGGCCCAACGTGTGTGCTCTGAAAGCAATATAATCGTATTTGCGTTGATGGCAAGAAGACGAATGTATCTTTTGTCTTGAAGTAAACCTTCAACCAAATCTAGAGAAAAGCCACAGAGTTGTTGTTATCCCCTCGTGGGACGATTCATTGAACGGATACGATGTGTTAGAATCCAGGCTGATTACCTAATTTATACATTAATTTATAATATAGGACGGTCAGCGGATGTAGCTGCAATTCAGCCTTGGTCTCTTGTGCTGGTTTTATATCCAAGTGGAAGAAATTGCTTTATTGTGTGGTTCTTTTTCTGTTCAATAGTGTTACGTGATAAATAAAACATAGAGCCCAATCGGTAAGAAGCTATCGCCCCCTAATCCTGGTTTATAATAGCATTGGGAATTCGAAAACAAAACCTTGATAATTTCAAATATCATATATGTTCAGGACATACTCTAATTGGTGAAACATTAAGTGATTCGATACATCTAAGTGTAGAAATTCCTTTTATACTTTGAATGGTGGTTTCAACATTTTACTTTACTTAAAATGCCACTTAACATTAATAGCTCACGATTCGATTGTTGTTGGTTTTGTCTCTTACAAGATGGAGAATAGTTTTATGGGGGAGGACGTGTGACGTACAGATATGCACGCTATAATGGCGGGAGACAAGTGGTCTCCAGCGAACCAACGTAAATAACCCAGCAATCGTGGTCGAGCGTTTATTGCCACGAAAACCGGAATCCACAGGTTCAAGGATGGAATTGAACCTGCACCTTGGGCGTCATGGTGTTTTCAATTAACTCCTGGGCCACGGCCTCCTCCCACTGACTGATGAAGTCGGGCGTCCACTATTATTCTGATCAGTCGAGTAAGGCGACACTGACGTAGACTGCAGTCTCGAACTGATCAATTGACATCATTCAAAGCTACGCGGTAGGCCATACAAAGCGCTGTCCACGGCTCATTAAGGACAGGAGACCAATGTTCATCCTAAGTGAGAGTAATGGCCGACACCTGGTTGTAAGCGGCCTGCACAACGTTTACCTTTCTCCGAAACAAACCTTAAACTGTGCAGAGTGAGTCCAAATCTAAATTAATTGTAACTTGAATTTAATACCACCAAAACAGTCATGTGAGCGTTGTTGACCCATACCTCCTCCAAGGCCACGAGTACAGGCAATGACGGTGACAGGATCTCTTAAGTTCACAACACGACCCTCGAATTAACTAAACCAACTCTGCTGAACTGTCGAAATGTCAAAAAGAAAAATCAAAGCATTATAAGATACTGAAAATGAATTTCAAAACTTTCAACTAAACTATAACCATGTCATATTGACAATCAGAATGAACTCTAAATACGTCAAAACTTGACGGTGACCAGTCGATTGTGTGTGACCAGATGCCAGTCATCACACTGTCGTGACTGTTTTCCCCGGTTATATGCAGCATGCAAATGTACATTAACACAGGTTCGCCGCTTTCTATGACCAGAGGCCAATAAATTATTTATTTCACTGGTGTTTTACGCCGTAATCCAGAATATTTCACTTATACAACGGCAGTCAGAATTATGGTGGGAGGAAACCGGGCAGAGCCCTGGGGAAACCGACAACCATCTACAGGTTGCTGGCGGACGTTCCCAAGTACGACGGGAGAGGAAGCCAGCATGAGCTGGACTTGAACTCACATCGACTGCACTGGTGAGAGGAACGGGGTCACAACGCCGCGCTGGCACGCTTACCCCTCGACCACGGAGGCCCCGCTGTTTAGTTACAGTTCATCTCGCCTCGTGATTTCTTCTGCGTTGGGGCAAATTTTTAATCGAATGTATATTCAATTTGTCTTCAAAATACATTTTAGTTCGAAAGACCTCACAACCATACCAAACCGCGTTGGTGGCTTGGTGGTTGGGGCGTCCGGGGTCAGGAGATCCGGGATCAAACCCGGGTCGGGTCATACCAAAGACTTCAAATTTGGTATTTGTTGCTGCCTCGCTTGGCGCTCAATACTGAGAAGTTAGAACAAGGAAACCGAACTGATGGGCCCGGTGTCAGTATAGTGTGAGTGGGTGGGGTGCTATATCTCCAGTTCAGGGAGCACTCTGGCGGCATGGACTCGCCCTGCCACAAGGGCACGCAGTATTTATACACTATACGGACTCCTCATCGTCATATCACTGAAAAATTGTTGAGTACGGCGTTAAATCCAAGCATACATACATACATCTAGACCAATAGAATTATACTATAAAGCACAATGTGGACTTGTCGAACTGTCTCCATATCAATATAGAGATTGGCAGTTGTTCAAGTCTGAAGGCTTTCACACTCGCCTCGTTGGTGGATTACCCCTTGAGACCTGTTCCACACGCCCGGAATCCCGGGGCCAGCCATTATTAGAGGATTAGATGGACTTGTCTCAGTCTGGTCATGTACGACTATACATAGACAGGATGACCAATTCATTACATACAACGCATCAGACACACGGTTAGCTGATATATCTTTTAGTCAGACACTTAAGATAGATACCTTTGTGAACAATTGCCATGAGCGTAATTGCAGGTCTTTCCAAAGCAAAACTGGCGCCCGCTTTAGAACAATCTAGTTCTTTGTCCATCTGCTACTTACGCTGATAAGGGCTCTTACGCTTCGGGGCAGGATTTAGACATGTATAATAAATTAAACTTAGCCAATGCTTTCCATTCAAACACAGCTTATGTAATTTAAGTGGACTCATTTACTGCACAACGTGGCTAATGGTCCACTTCTCCATTCCATTCACTTTACTGCGATGAAGACGACTGGGTGTAGCTTTATCACAGATAGTTAATAGGGGAAATGGAGATATTTCGGGCACTCTTGACAATTATCCTTGTCTGAATGTGCAGAACACGAATTGCCACTAAACGTCAACATATGTTATCTCTTGCTTTAAAATCTACGTTAGGTCTAAAAAACAACATTGATTACGCCACAACCATGTACTTGACTTGACAGTAACGTCTATGTCGAGGTAATTTCAAGTTAAAGACCTACAGCGGGCTGAAAAATAAACATATCCTGGCCCGTAAGTATGACGTGCTGATTGCCTATCAAGCAAGATTTATAGTGAAGGTACAGGGATGTCTTTTAGAGACATTAGTTTCCAGTCATTCATACGTAGTTGTATGTTGCAATTTTTTCTTTATAACACAAGTAACACGCCTTTGTGCTTATAATATCCAGCATAACTGGGGGCTATAGCACCCTCTGTTATTATAGTGCAAGCAGTGATATAACCTGTTAAGACATTGTGTGGAGAGTGGACACATATGGATGCTGGCTTAGTAGTTTTTTGCTTTGGATTTCTCATGGCTTTCTACAGTGTCCGCCGTGTCACCACGGTGGCTCGATTGTTTAATGTCACCTCATTGGAAAGCCATATACTGACACCGCTAGCATTTCTCTGATACTGAGTGCCAAGATATTTGTATGAAGGTTTCCGATTGTAAAGTATGACTGTCTTATGAGGCATACTGTCTGCACTCTACGCCAACGCACTCCGCCAGACTTAACAAGCGGGCTGATTTAACAGAGTTCCAAAATTATATGTTAGCAGTAGGATAGTAATCTCTGTCTCTAGTTTGACTTCTCAGCAAATAAAACTGAAGACCCCGACATATTTTGCTATTCTTCGCTGTGTGTTCCGTACACACTGTGAATATATACTCTTTTTCATATGATGGCCAAACGTTCTACGCTAGACTATATGTCAAATGAGGATTGGCAAGAACAGCGCCAGATCGGTCTGCAATATATTAAACCTACAAGAAAAACTTCCCATGACATGAGAAACCAGAAATTGTGTTGGTACTCTCCCTCTCTCTCTCTCTCTCTCTCTATCTATCTGTGTAACACATCGGTAAATCTTTGGTCACAAGGAAGATCGTTGATGGACAAGATCCCAATAATTGGTTTGATTTGCCCCTGATCCAGAAACACATTAAACTGGGATCAGAGGAATCCGCCAACATTTAACAACCACCGTAGCATCTGGGAATGTTACCCCTGTATATTCAAGCGACTTTAAACCCATGAGTTGGGGAATTGCTAGCGTTCATTTCCACTTCCGGGATCAAAGACCGCTCGTTCTACACGGCGATGATTTGCATCTCAACTATTCGATACACAGCCGTTCGTTTACATTGAAATCAAATTAACCGCTTGACCTGTCTTGACATATGTATACTGTGGCATCGCAAATCAAGGTGTCTCACTTTGTCACAAAAGACAAGTTAACCATAGGAGAGCACCACTGTGCATTACATTAATTATAAAAATGAAACTGTGGTGTTTTGTACCTGAAAATTAATTCAACTTTTATTGGCGTTTTACACCGTAATCCAAGATGTACAATCCATTTTAGCTCATGCATATATACATAAATATTTATGTGAAAAATGCTGAAACTATTGTTCCCGTAAGTGGGAATATCCGCCAGTAGCCTGAGGATGGTCGTCGGTTTCCCCCAGGCTCTATATCAGGTTTCCTCCCACCAAAATGCTGGCCGTCGCCGTATAAGTGAAATATTATTGGTGTAAAATACCAGTCAAATTTAAATAAATGAGTATTCTTCAGCAGACTTTGTAGATAGATGCATTTTATCAAGAAGTATCAAAAGCCCTTCCAACACGGTCTGAGTGCCACGGGTGGCTTTGTCAAACAGTAATTTTCCTGACATCACTGTTGTGTGTAGGATTATGAGAAGGGGGTACACAAAATATTTTGTATGTAATCAGGTTAACTTAGAGTTATATTCGTTTTGTGTTTGTATGATGTACATAATATTGATGTATAGAAGCTACCTACACATTTCTCCAACGCATGTTTCTCATTAAAGACCGTCAAAGAGTTATAAATACTTATCTTGTCTCCCCACAGACTACAATATTCAAGTCTAGACAGACACTGATAACTATTATGGGTCAATACGCAGACATGTTCTCGTCCGTGTTGGGAATAGACGGTTGAAGGAGAGAACCCTCACGGAGGAGGTGAAGCCAAAACTGATTGCACAAAAGCGGTGAATAGGGACAGCGTAAGCATTATTGACGAACGCCACTTGTTTTATTGGTGGTGTGTTATATTAAAGCCATCGATCGCCTCGATGGATCCGTTTATTCTGTGTTATTTTTACAGGCAAAACTTATAACGAATTGCTTTTTTTACCGATTCAGATCCTGAAGAACTATTCTGTATGGATGTAACCACTTTTTTGTATCGACCAAATTGTGTTAACTTTGTTAACATCAAGTGTTGGTTGTTACTTGTATTAATAATACACAAGCAATGAGGTGGAAAATTTCAACTCGTGTGCATGAGGAACAGAAATTAAACTTCACTCTGGAATTCTACTTTACGTTGTGAACTATCTTTTTCATAAAGGGAAAAAATAAATCTTCAGGATTATTGAATAATTTAGTTCTTTGGAAAATAAGCTTTTCTGATAGAAACAAATATTGCAAAACATATATGGCACTGGTACACGTGTTTATTTAATTGCCATTTTTGTGAAATCAACGGTTGTTGGGTTCGAACGTGCCATCACACTGTTTATTGGTGTGTGACTTGGTTGTAAGAAGACAATGCCCGTCATAATCCATATTTTTGAATGCATTACTAGGATTGTTTGCAGTAGCGGAGAAATCGAGGTCACATCAGGTAGAGGGTCAGAAACTTGGAAAAGTGGTGGATTATATCAGCATCAACGCGATTTCCTTCAGGTATATATCGGGTCGCCGTCGTATGTGAAAAATACTTGAATAAAGGGTTAAGAGCAAACCAAATAAATAGTATAGTAATTACAGAGGTTATTGTATTACATTAAATAGAAATTTACTTTATTCCTCCTTCGTTAGCAATATTTGCTCCCACCGGATGATACCTCGGCGACTCCATTGCAAGCTCAAACGGTCCTTGTTTATTGATGTATTATTTCTCTCCATACATAACAATATGATGATCGTCAGTAGGTCTCGACATTTATTGACAATGCAATCTGTGGTATTACCTGGTCGTCTATTCATTCAAACTTTATTATACAACCTGATAACAGGCGTGCAATAAATACTTGTTTCGTAAAACTTCGCTTTTTTTTTTCTTTTTCCGAAACTTTAAAGCGTTCAATTTTAACTAAGTATAAATGAAGATATATTTAGTTTAATACGGAAAGATATGTTTGCTGCTCTTCTTTGGAAAGACTGCTTTTTGTTGTTTTTGTCTTTTAAGCTTCTTTTCTGTTTCACGCCTCTCTTAAACCCTAAAATATATAATCTTGAGGAAAACAGGTTATAACAGATCAAATGTGAAACCCTTGAACGCCATGAATGGTTAGTCATTTGAGTGGAAACTGTTGACATCAAAACCAGGGACCATATCCCTGCGATAAGATCATCCTGACTGTTTAGCCGACAGTTTATTGCATCGATTTGATACTTTTTACTTCTTTCCCGTAAAATGTTCCGTCAGTGAAAGACATTTGTCAGTAATAACGTTGAGTCACCCAAGAAAATAACCATGTGTCAACACAGGAATAGCGTGAAACTATGATAATCACTTCTTCAACTATCTTTCCATTCTTGTGAACTATTTTTGTGTTTACGGTATAACCCATCTACCTTCAGCATATACTAACAACCTCTCTCCCTCTCCCCCTCCCCCCCCCCGACCGACTTAAAGCGATTTAACCATCTCGGCCGGGCAGGCCCATGCTTGGTTAAAGGCTTCTCTAGCCAAAAGGCTCTACAGGTCTCCAAGGCTTTGCTATGTATATCATGTACTTGAACTAACGCAAACCATCTCTGCAGGCTTCTGTGCCATTAGATTTGTCGTTTTACAGAAAACAAAGGGCCCGTGAAAGTGCTTTGTTTATCAGTTCATATCCAAATGAATTATTCTCCAGCTTTTCCTTATCCCGTCGTTTTCCTGGAATTTATTCCAACCAAAATTCTGGATCTCTGATCGACCCGTCATTCGTGGTAAGCAAAATGGTTCAATAAGCTTTAACTCATTTGAGATTTACGGCTGTAATGCGCGGTGTACACGGTACACACGATTGCCTTACATCTGCGGCAGCCAAACTTTCTGTGCTGACCTCAGACGAACATGCAAAGAAAACAGCTCGTCTGCGATCAAGCCTCTGGGAGGACAGAACAAAAACCATTTGTTTGCATTATGATCAATTGTCTGTGAACGATTTCAGTTTGTTTTCTTGTTCATCAGATCTGTTGGTTAGATCAATGGTTAGGAAAATTGATGATCCAGAGGTTGATGAAGATCATATATCAACATTGTTTGGATCTGAACACGAGCACAGACGAGGAGACGGGGGAAAGGAAACATTATAACGCACACACTCTGATTAATACAGCATTTCTGCTATGTACGTTTAGGAAACATACGCCCATCACTCTAGACGGCCTAGGATTGCGATTTGTTTCCACTCCTTAAGGTCGGGTGATCCTTCCCCCTCCCCTTTTCGACGTGTCATATTCCAACGCTTTATCGTATCATTGTTTCAGGTCTCGAGTCAACAGCTGATTTCATCTGGAATTACATACTAATTTGTTTTATTATTTCATATGACAAAACGGCAAGTCCGAAGCAGAATAATACAAATACTGTTACATTTGTGACGTTGCTTCTCTGAAGCCTCGTTCGTAAAATCTCAGACTGAGTGAACAGTGTGGTCTTTTTCTGTTTTAGTTATAGTCTCTAAGGTCCTCAACATTACAACGCGTTGTGGATTTTGTGGAAATGTCATAATTGCATTGCGCTTTCTGTCGTCCTTTTCTGTGTAGGAAGGAATGATCCCAGGTTCTACGGTGAGCCTGCAGCCTTTTAAGAATTTTCACCAAGTAAATCTGAGAACAAAAACACTTCTCTGGAAGTATGCGATGTCGTCTATTTTAGGTATCATCTAGAAGAGATTTCCTGCCAAAGATGAGTCACCGATGGAGTAGTGTATCTTTTTAGAACTATAACTGTGAATAATTATTGACACAACTATGGCAAGTTGACTATGAAATTAGAAAGTATGAGAATTGGATGTAACTTACACCTAGAGTTCGAATCCTTATCTAGAGTGTCTGAGTCTTTGAGCGAATACTTCCTGAATATTTCTTAAATTAAGCAACTTAATTTTAAATACAACTCCTCTTGCATTCATTCTGACGGTCACACATTCGTTAGTGAAGTTAGCAGTTCGTCTCATAGCATTATTTGTCTGTTAACTTGACGCCACATTCAATCACATTTTGAATGGCCTGGTGCCTGAAAAAAAATTTTATTGAAGTCAAGTGATTTGATTTCAGTAAAACGTTTTGCCTTAAGTAACTTAGTCAATTCCTTTATATAAAATTTGTTCGGATTTTACTGCATGTTAGACTAGAAGCTGCCGACATCTTGCTTTATCCCCGTAATCTTCCTCAAAAAGTATCTGGATTTTTCTCTCTTGACAACAAGGTTGCGTTGGAGTCTTTTTAATCCGAACAATCTGACTTCATCTTCCCTTTTAACTATAATGTATTGTGTGAACTTGAATATGCAGACCCCTTAAGGATTAGACCGGGAATTAACTAAGCCATTTTTTTTTTACACTATTGACTGTGAAGCAAATGGTTAATAAAAAAAGTGGATGTATTATGGCACAGATCGAAACCTTTTAGGTAATTGCATGCGGCATTACGTCTAACCACTACTTGTATGTCGCCTGATAATCTCTAACCTGCGGTAGACTGACTGACAAATATGTACAGAAGTCTCTCAAACAAGTATTTTTTAAATATCTATCACAAATATTTCCAGGAAAGAACTCAATACCAAGTCAGGTGTGTGAGAAACAAAATACGCGAGCTTAGTGCAGCAGGACGCATGAGGTGCAGTTCGTTATACTTTCATGTCACAGTGGCCTTGCCCCGATTGCACAAAGGCACTGTACATCCTTCCAGTGACTTTACGAAAGGTGCCGAAGTCGTGAGGCCCACAAAGGGGAATGGTAGGGGGACTCAAATTTTCCATCACCATCGCAGGCCAAATGGCAATCAGCAGTAAGGTGAACTTTTGGCCCATTGCTGACACGGTGTGTGTCAGACAGAACCACAAATCGTAAACTGGATGATCATCGTGTTATTCTGACAGAATGCCATATAAATGCTGTAGTCTACACTAGCTATTGCCATGCGGCGTCACCATCGTGGTCATGCATGGCTCAGGAGCCTCTCACCAATGTGGTCGCTGTGAGTTCAAGTCCAGTTCATGCTGGCTTCCTGTCGGGGGAAGGCCTGCAAGCAACTTGCTGATGGTCGTGGGTTTCAGCCGTGCTCTGCCCGCTTTCTCCCCACCATAATGCTGTCGCCGTCGTATAGGCGAAACATTCCTGAGTGCGGCGTAAAACACCAATCAAATTAATAAATAAATAAATAAATTCAATGTATTTACGTATATACATGAAAGCATTACATATATAAGGCATAAAATTTCTCACGAGCGAGACTACAAAAAATAATCTCGTATTATCTGAAAATTATATGTTTAAATCAAAGATATTTTGCAAAGAATTGAAAAATCGAAAGACAAAGTTATTGTTGGAACGATGAAGGAAGCCGTGCCCCAAAAGATTAAAGGTTGGAGACTGGAAGACAAGATACTTGTCTCGCGCTAATAATATTCTATGGCATAACTTTTTTCTTCTCTAAATCAGGATTTGTAAAGGTCCAGACCACATCAGTCTGAGCGAAATGATCATTGGGGCATTTTCACTTAGTTATAAAATTCATAACGATACTAAAATTGATACTTTACTACAAAAATATCTGTTTTCTGTTTTGAAACTGTAAAGATATTTATTGCTAGGAAAAATTATTGTTGGACCGATTATTATTGTTTATCCTATTCCTTTCATCAGCTATGGGCCACCCCTAACACACACACACACACCCAACAGCCCAACCCCCCAACCCTACTCACCCACCCACCCTCTCAAGCCTTGCTCGTTACCACCTCAACTCATTTAGCCCGAACATAAAGTACCCCTAGGTAACGTATTGCCTTCATTTTCAATAGAGGTCTACTTTATAATGCCTTACCAGGCAACACCAAGAACGTGTGCACAAGTTTTCGTAGCATTTACAATAGGTTCAGTTTGTTGAGTTTAATTTTTGAGTTGTAAATTACGGTGATGGCAGTTTACAATCATACGTGTAAATAGCTGAAGGTTTAAGATTTGCCACCACGATCTTGGTAATTTACAGTCAACTTACCATCTCTTTGTGAAAGGACTAGGATGTGTGGGTGTTTAGACGTCGCTAACTAACATTGTTATACCATGCAGAACATAAAGCGTTAATATACTTCACCAAAGCAACAATTCTTTTTTCAGTTGTCTGATTTCAGTTTAAAATAGCTTATGGTAATCAGTTGTTGCTAAAACCATGTAAATAACTGTGATAGTTATAATGTATATTATGAAAAGATAGCCTTGCTGTAAATGAAATTAGCGTTTCATGGTGGACTCTGCGTGAAATTGGTTCTTGCTTCAGGCTTTACTTTATAAGGAAATCGTACAAACGTCTATATTCGTAAAATGTCGAATGAAATGAGGCCCTTTGGACATACTAAGATAATTCTAAAACAGCCCAATCCCTATATATCTCATCAATTCTGTTTAGTTCTGTGGAGAAGAATTATTTTCCATCTTTGATATAACACACGCTAGATATACACATTTAATAACGTATACTTTGTTGTCAGTAAAAGGTTTAAAGAAGACATGGTCGTGCTTTTGCTGAGTGCATCCTGTCAAACAGATTAAGCCCTTGTTTAGTCTTGTTTAGTGGAGTACACCAATTCCTTAGGGAGCTATACCAGAGAGGTCGTTGATCCTTAATAGAATTTCAATAGAGACGTACCTGGGGAGAGGAGGGGAGGGGAGGGCTTTGCTGGGAGCTGTGATTATCCCAGAGATTTGCCAGACACCTATTAAAACAATGTAATTTCCAATTTCGCCCGGCGTGGCAATTTCTTAAACAAGTCAGGCGACTGGTCAACATTGGCTGACTATTTTAGATGGCGAGTAGAATTAGCACAGAAATTATCGCATTTCTTTGAAAGGAAGCAGTGGCGTGGGTCGAACACAAGCCATGATTTGCAGGTATTCTTAAATGTGACACTGTTATGCCTCCTGACGCCTGAATTTAGTCAATCCACACTAAAGCTAAATAAGTAAAGCACTGGTAACAATACTGCATTTCGAGTACAGCTTCAGTTGGCTTACGGTCTGCCAGCAACTTGCGGATCGTCGTAGGCTTCCCCCCGGTCTCTTCCAGGCATAATAGTGAAATATTCTATTTATTGCATGGCATAAAACACAATCAAATAAATAAATAAATAAAAAAATAACAAGACTGCATTCGAGCGTTGAAACTGTCACTTTTCCAATTCGTACCTTCTGGGTTATAAAGGCCAAATAGTTTTTTCCCGTGGTCTGGGTAAAGTCAATACAGACATCAATGCAGACGCAATTCTACACATCTCGAAAGACTCAAACATCATAGTCGTTGATGCTCATGCGAAATCAAACGCTATAACCACTTTTATATTATGACATCACCACTGCACATTTTTAACGCAGTTAGAGGTTTATGAAATGTTTTAGTTATTTAATTTCCTCTAAAGTTACAACCGACAGGCGTTTCGTCATTTGCTTTTTCCAACACGTATTTGTTCAATGGACGGTGGAAACAGTTAACCTTTCTCTGTAAGCTTCGGTGGGGTTTATTTTCTTGCGAAACATTTACTTCATTAAACATATTTTGTTTGTGCAGGTATTAAAAAATCTGGTTCTCACCAAATGCTGATTTTAAGTGTTGTTGAATACCTTACTTTAGACGTGCCCTTTTTCTAGATAAAACCATGAAGACGTCTGTAGTGGGCCTCCACATTTACCTGGCAGTGTTGCATCGAGTCATTGAATCATATTATACACAGATATGTCAACGTTTCCTTTTGGCCTAATCAAGCCATGATAACAGGCGGGCAATAAATCAGTGCTTTTTCTGAGATTTCGTCTCTGTTGCCTGTTCTCTGTGCATCTTTAAAAAGTTCAGCCGTGCAAAACAAGACAAAAAAATGAATGCATTATCTGTGAAAGCCGTTGAACCAAAGGGGTTATTAGTGCTTTGATAGAGTGGAAACTGTTGACATCCGAACCACTAACTAATTTTCCCCCGAAAACATCTGCCTGATTTTTCTGCTCGTCGTTTTGTTTTACTGTAAATCAGTTTAGAAGAAGTGGTGCATTGTTCCTGGTTAAGACCAGAATATATCCAGACATTTCGCGTTTCTTTTCAGCAGTTGTTCTTCTCAGATATATTTGTCATTAGTAACCTAATTTCACGAGAAAATATCAGCAATTTGCAAAACATAGAGTTTACTGCAAAAAAGACAACAATTTTAACTACATAGAAATACATCACTGCGTCTGTAAATATCGTTCGCTTATTGCGCTTCGCATGTATTAAAGCTTTGCTTCACATGCATATGCAAATATGTGTGTAAGGGAACTTTATAAATCATTTCACTGATCCTCAAGTTTTAATCGATTTGTTGAAGTTTTGTTCCCTTCTGTGCTTCCAAATCATTATTAATCCATCTGTAAACTCTGGCATCACTTCAAATTTTCCCTTCTGCTTCGTTTTCCTGGAATTTACTCGATATAAAAACTCACGGCTGACCAGCTTTTCAGTGCTGGTAAGCAGAATGGTTCAATAAGTACGTAATTGATTGGCAAATGGCGGTTCTATAACACACAGATGTCTCACGTTATGGAAAGTATTTGGCAGCTAAACTTCCCCTGTGCCGACTCCTGCCTAGGAGATGTATGTCGTTTATGATGAACCTCGCGGGAGCGCTGGGAGAGAAAAAAAACATTTGTTTGCGGTACCATCAAGTGTTTGTGAACGATTTCAGTTTTATTGTTCATCAGATCTGTTGGTTAGATCAATGGTTGGGGAAATTAATGATCCAGACGTTGACGAAGATCATATATCAGCATTGTTTGGGTCTGAACACGGACACAGACGAGGAGACGTGGGAAAGGAAAGGTTACCACCACACAGACATTCTGATTAATAGAGTACAATGCCTATGTAACTAGCGAGTTTGTAGAAACACACGTACCTAATCGACTATCATCCCAAACTGCGCTACAGACGGTCTGAGCTAGGATTAGTATGTCTTTCCAATGTCGAAGGTAACGTGAACTACTGACGTGTAATATTTCACTATCATGTTGAATTATTTATGTTTCATTTATGTTTCATTACTGTTACGAATCCAGTCTTTAAAATATTGTATTGTATTTTGGGGGTCTGGAAGCTAAGCGGACAGAGTCCTATGAGGGCTTTCAGAGGTCGTCAAAATAGTCACCGATTTACTGAAGAAGTTCCAGTTTTAGCGTGTACTGCCGTCTGTCTCAGCATCCCTGGAAGCTTTTCATCTGTTAGGGCAAGTAAGCGGAATTTCCATTGTATAGCACAACGTAACTAAGTCATGAAATGCGGTTCAGATCATTTTTCGACAATAACATTGGACTGTTGTTTGCAGGCACTCTTTTGCTCTATGATACAATGTCGGAAATTCCAGTGATTCGGCCAGGCAAACATTAAAGAGAATGTTTGTTGCGGTCAACACGCCGCGCTCGCTAAATTCGGGCCGACTCAAACTTTGTTTTTGGCACGAACTTTGAGGTCTTTGGACAAAAATAAAAACGTCAGGAAACTCCTTGAAAATTCTAATTCCGCGAGGAGCATATCATTTCTTTTTTAATTAAAACGCGAGAAATTCAGTGCGTGGAAATAACCTTTCAAAACAAATTATTAACGTTACTCGGCCGATTAATCGTCGTCGTTGTCGCATTATACATGGCCCAATTTCCGTTACCCAGCTACAACAACCATACACATGTTACTTTGGCTCTAACAGCCAATTGGGTCATTATCTCTCTCACTGGGGTCGTGTCTTACCTTCTGTTCATTAACCTTGGTAGCATGCTGTGTAAAAATCACTCAGTTAAAAAAAGGCAAAGGTGAAAACAAAGTTAAGCTATGTGGAAGAAACAGATGGCGCTGCGTGTAGCCCTCATGTTTCTCCTGCTGGTAAGTCAGTATTGTAGCATTTACAATATAATAAGGTTGACAAAGAACAGAGTGGAAAGAATTTTCAGTGGTAAGAAAATTTAGAAGTAGATTTTACCTAGCTGAGAAAAAAAGCAAGACAAGATTATGTTACAGTTTAATTAAGAAAATATCGCAAGAAAGAATGTTTGCTATTTGAAATTATTTGATGCCTATGCATGTTTAGTATACTGTAAACTGAAATTTAATACATCTTCAGAAACTTTTCTTGGTGAAACCAAGTTTCGCCCAATTTTGAGAAAAATGTGTCTTTTTTGTTCTGGTATAGACTTGACCCATTTATTCTGCCAGCTTAAAGACGCGTGTCTTGCTTTCACAATTTACTGTTTCTAGAACCGATCCGGTTCTAGTTAGGGGTCCACGCAGGAAGTCCTCCGGGACACCTATTGTTTTCGTTCGGATTATTAGAGGTTCAAGCCATTCAGGCTTGAATCCCTATTGTATCTGTTCGGATTATTTTTTTTTAGGGGTTCAAGTCGTTTAGGCTTGACTTGAAAATTTATCATGTGTATCAAGCGTTCCATGAAGACTACTTGGAAGAAAGAACGCAATGTTCATGCAAATTAGGATTTAGCTGACACAGCGGAAGTGATATCACGTGATTTTATTTTATTTTTGGAATTTCAATGTTGTATGTATGCTATCTGACGTAGTTTGACGTCTTGATCACGAATCCGGTCTTATTTTTGTTCTGCAATGTGTATTTTTTGTCGCAAATTGCGATTAAAAGGCGAAAAGGCGCAATTTCCCCCTGTTTTTGCAGGTCACGTGACAGAAAACTGTTACAGTTGTAAAGTTGAATGTCCTTGTGAATAACGGACTATACATGTGCTGTATGTACGATGAAAATCGATGATCTGTGCCAGAAAACACAGGACATGCAGGCTTTTACATAACGTCCTAAGTCAGATTTACCACCTTTGTAACATTTACATATACATGCTATATAGTGTAATACAATGTAGGGAGGGCTACGAAGAATGTTTACGATGTATATGTTCTCTTAATTATCTGGTTTGCACTGCAGCTGCGATTGGCTCACCCAGTGTATGTTGTGCATGCACTTCTAAAAGTTTGCTTTATTTTTGCGCAAACCTTGTCTTCTTTACTATACTACAGTATACTTTACTATACGCTAACCAGGCCACGGTGATTGACAGATATCTACACGTGCTCTGATCGAGGTGTTCGCTTTCTGACAACGGCCGAGCTATCAGTAGAACAATCAGTCTGTGCATAGCAGGTGGTGGATTCAGACATGGAAGTAAAAACTTACTGTTACACGGGCCATGTTTTTTGCCTTATTTCGTACAAAAAGCATTGTAAGCCTGACATGGGTTTGCTGTTTCCAGCTGGGCATAGCACGGCATCATCAAGCTGACCGATATATTGGCGAGAATGCGAATGACAGGCCAACTGCCTCAGTGATAAACGGTGTAAGGTGGCATTGAAAGTTTCAAAGCCGTGTATCTGCTTATGTATTGATTTTCGAGCAATAACTTTTGCTCCCATATGAAAGATATAAGTGTAAGGAAAAGGTGTACAGAAATTTGAAGGGAAAATTGCGACTGCCTTGGGCACTTAGTGATTGACGAAGATGATTGACGTCGGGAAATTGACATTAGGCAGATCGCGCCGGATTGTTTATCACTCACGCCAGTCAGTCATGTCAGAGTTTGATCCCCGCTGAGCGAATTTGTCACGTGATGAAAAGTTTCTGAATTTAAGCATGTTAAGTACTCTGGTAGGCGTAGTTTGATGCTCTAATCACGAATATGGTGGTTTTCTTTCTCCGACGCACAGTTTTGTCGCGACCTGCCATTAAAATCCGAAAAAGTGCAATATTGAAAGCATGCTACCCGACGTAGTTTGACGTCCTGATCATGAATCTGTCTTGTTTCTTTCCTGCGACGTATAGTTCTGCCGCAAATTGCGATCAAATTATGAAAAAGCCCAATGTCGGCCGTATTTGGAGGCCCCGTGACAGAAAACTGTTACAGCTGTAAAGCTGAAAATCACTTAGCGCACAGCGCGATATATGTAGTCTATGTGTGATGAAAATCGTTAAGCTGTGTTGAAAAACAGGGGACATGCACGCCTACAAATATTATCTAAAGCTCGATTTACTCCGTTTGGCACACCTACATATACGTGCTATACTTGCTGTACTTGCAAGGGACTAATGACTACGAAGAATGTAGGATTTATAATTAAGGTGGCTATGTATCTATACATGGACACCATTAAGGTAACCGGTGGTGACATCGTACAGGGCAGCAATACCGTCTTCAACCCCGGAATCGTTGCTTTAGTAGCTATATTTGTTATTAATTAGTTTTTTTAATTTGTTTGTTATTATTATTATTACTCTCGGCCAAACTGTGACGCGTTTGTAGCGAAAACGGTTAGGCCGAAGTTTATGAAAATTGACTATGTTTGCCTATTTGACTTGAAGTTGTGCATTTTCTTTCGTGCAGATTTCGTCACGGGATTTGACGGCCATATTGGGTTTTGATGAAAACCATTAAAAATCTTCTTCTCCAGAGCGGCTAATTCGAATGAGCTGAAATTTTAACTACAGTTGCACAAGGCCTAGGTACATTCAGGGTGGTAACCAAGACTTCCTGCGTTGAAAACTGTTGAAGCTCCCTATTAGGTGAATATGTCATGTGACCGAAAAATTTTTTGCTAATAATTTCTACACTTCTACCCATGGTGTCCAACAAATAGTCCTACCTGATGCAGTTTTGGACGCTGACTCCAGTTATGCAAATTTTGGGAAAGCGGAAGTGACGTCATCAAAACTGAAAATGGGTACATCTCCATAACCAATGAAGCTAGAGTCGCAGTCTTAGGGGCTAACAACATCCCCAGGTATGGAGACACATTTTACAAAACCGGATATGACGTCAGCAAACGGGAATTAGGACATGCCAAAAAAAATCGCTATTTTTCCAAGTTTCAAAATTGAAAAACTTCTGCCGCTAAAATGTCCTGGCAGAATTGCGTGAAATTTAGGCAGGTAGTAGCCCTGAGAACTGTCTTTCGTGTTGGTGTGCTAGGTCAAGTGATCTAGCAGCCATATTGGGTTCCTACTAAAAGTTTTGAGAGACATTTTCTTCCAAACCCGGAATCCGAATGACCTGAAATTTTCCACATGTAACAGCTGTTGCCTATGAATTAGGTTGACCGAAAAAGGGATGCAATACGTGCGCAAATAACCGGAATCGGAAGTGATGTGAAAACAAAAATTTTAAATTTGAGTCTTCCAAACATGGTAACTGACGCAGTCTGACGTCCTGATCACGAATCTGATCTTATTTCTTTGCTACGATGCATATTTTTGTCACAAACTGCGATCAAAACGCGAAAAAGCGCAATTTCCCCCATTATTGCAGGTCACTTGACAGAAAACTGTTACAGCTGTAAAGCTGAAGATCGCCCAGTGAAAAATGCTATACATCTCTCTTTATGTGTGCTGAAAATCTTTGAGCTGCCTTACAAAATACGTCATCTACAGGGCTTCAAGGATTGAGAAAATGTCGATTTACTATATTTGGCACATGTACGTCCATGTGATACATAATGCACCTACCTTGCATTCGTGTTTAGCATGAGTGTACAAATACTGAAAGCGTGCTACCCGACATAGTTTGACGTTCTGGTCGAGAATCTGGTCTTATTTCTTTCTTACGATAACTACCTTTTGTCGAAACTTGCGATGAAATATTTACAGGTCACATGAGAGAAGACAGTTAAAGCTATGGAGTTCAAGATCGCTTAGTTGGAAATTGTATGCATGTGTTGTATGCGTGCTGAAAATCTTTGTTTTTGATGTATTGGGATTCAAAAGTTTGCAAAAGGCCGATTTATTATATTCTTCAGATTTTCATCTATATACTATACTAGTTGCTGTCCGTTTTTCGCACGAATTCAAAAGGGAACGTGAGGGTTTCTTTCTTTTAATAAAGCAAAAATTTTCGTGTGGCCGACAGGGCCGAAAGGCCGAGAACTAAGGGGGAATCCCCTTGACGTCACGGTAACGTCATTAAAGATATGATGGATTTACAATAAATGTATGTTTAGGGTGAATGTACAAACATTGTAAGTATATTACCCGACGTAATTTGACGTCCCGATTACCAGTCTGGTCTTATTTCTTTCCGGTCATGTATGTTTTTTTCGCAATTTGCGACCACAGTGCTACGAGGCGCAATTTTCCCCCATATTTGCAGGTGGCCAAGTAAGCACATGACGTTTCGTAGTGGAAACGCCATGTGTGATTACTTGGCTAATTTGCAGGTAACGTGAATGAAAACTGTTACAGCTATAAACATGGCAACCGCCTAGTGCAAAAGCCTGCAAATCTATTGTATGTGTGCTGAGAATCTTCGGTGAAATCTCTTCACTGTGTGGCACGCGTGTAGATCTACACATGCATGAAATTTCGGCCCAACAGTAAACAAAGCGTCTCTTTCCCTGTGTTGACTATTTATGTAGAGCATTTGTAACTTCACTTCTGAGCAAAATTTGTCACTTGTAGTTAAAAGCAAATCAGTCGTTTCCACACGCCGGGCTACGTTTGGTTTTGCACTTCTAACGTGAAAGATACATCGGCCGCGTGCCTTGTCAATTGCGTCGCACGACTGTCGCTCAAACCGAGAAATGAACAATTCTCTCTCCTCTCCAAAGCTGCCAACGGACCATTGCGCACAATTTCCAATTCCTGCACGTAAACCACACCTGTTCGCCATGCATCATGGGTAATTCTCAACAAACCCGACAGCATTCCCCAACGGCCTCGGGGCTGTTATCATTCTAATATAAGTCCACAGCCACGGCGCAATCTCTGCAAAATTTATAAACACCTATGCGCCTTGCGTCATAACCAACCCAGTCAACGCAACTCTTATTAGGCCAAATTCAATCGTTAGAAATATCCCGCTTTCCACTTTCTTTTCAGGTCTAGACCTTACATACCGATGCCCGAAGAGACGGACTATAGGATGCCGCGCAGAAAAGAAACTAGGGAACCGTACGCCGTGGCTTTGGATTTCTCAACCTTTTTCAAGAAAACAACAAACAACTCCGCTTATTCCTCCTAGCTATTTAACCCAAAATTTCCCCATGTCTTTATATCTCGCCTAACGTTCCCTGTCAGCTACATACATTCTGTCCTCACCTGCTCTCAAACCTGAACTGAACCCAGGTAAATCACATGAGACATTGGAGCGGGGTAGCCGTACGTCCTATGTCGAGCAAGTTGAAATGTACACACTTAGCCAGGTGCGCTCGTCGCCAAGCCTGACACGTGCATTTACCATGCATTCGTGTTTAGGATAAAAGTAGAAATGTTCAAAGCATGCTACCCGACGTAGTTTGAGGTCCTGATCAAGAATCTGGTCATATTTATTTCCTGCGATGTATTTTTTTACCGCAACCTGCTATCGGGGTGCGACAAGGCGCAATTTCCCCTCATATCTGCAGGTCACCTGAATGAAAACTCTTACAAATGTAAACATGCAAACCTCGTAGTGCAAAGGGCTGCACATTTACTGTATATGCGCCGATGTAACCAAAGAGACGCTACAGACATGCACGTACAGGCCTTACTGGCTTGAACACCGGCATCGCTGTCCCTGACAGCAACATTTGTTATTATTATTATTTATTCGATTTTGTGTGCACCCTACAGCCTAGATCGCTTGACCGATTGACTTGAAATTTTGCAGTGTTATTCCTTGGTGGCTAAAGTTGTGCACCACGGAGCCCGAATTGTGTTATGTTGTTATGTCACATGGTTTGGCGACCACATTGGATTTTATATGAAATCGTTTAAACATATTCTTCTCAAAAACGGCCGAACGGATTGATATAAAATTCAATATGCAAGTACACCGTTCCCAGATGCAATAAGTTGGAGAAAATCGTTTACTTTCGGTAAAAACTGTGGAAGCTCGCCTTTGGTCGAAATTGTGACGTCACAAGTAGTTTAGAAATTTCAAATTTTTTTTAACGTATTCCCATGTATTTTGGGACAAGGATTCCCAACCTGCCTTTGTTTTTTGTCTATCTTTGTAACTTTTTGAGATATGGTCAAAAAAATTTCAATTACATAATTTCAATGGCCTGTAATTGGAAAATTATGAGAGCTAGAAATCTGAAACTTGCACTCAGTTGTAACTTAAAGTGTGCTCTTTCAGGAACGTGTCAAGGATTTGAGCTATGGTCAATAGTTTTCTCGTCAGAAATGTTTTAATGACAACACCCTATTTCAGAAATAAAAATGTCATCCTGTGCATTTAACATAGGTTTGTGAGATAACTGTGTTTTATTTACTCTACAAGTGCTGCTGTTAACTTGCCACATAGGTAGGCCACCTGTCACTCAAACGGAGAAATGAACAACTCTCCCTCCTTTCCACATCATTTAACGGACAACTTTGAATGTTTGCACCTAAAGTGGCCCTCTTGGCAATGGATCATGGGCAATTCTCAACAATTTCGACGGCATTCCCCATGCCCCATGGCTGTTACCATTATAAAATAAGTTCAAAGGCACGGCGCAATCTCAGCAAAATTTCTACACATGCATGTACCTTGAGTGATTACGAGCCCAGTCAATGCAACTCTTATTAGGCCAAATTCAACTGTTTAAGAAATGTCACCTTTTTTCAGTTTCTTTCGAGATCTAGACCTTACATAACCGTAAGGAAGAGACGGGCTTTAGGATGCCGCGCAGGAAAGTGACTGCCAAACCGTACGCCATGCCTTTGGAATGGTGAACTCTTTTCAAGAAAACAACACACATTATTTAAGAATATTAAGAACAAAATTTCATATCATTATAGTCTCATAACAGTTCCTTCCAGCAATATGCAGTGTGATCTCCCACGCGCGTATACATAAACTGAAGCCAAGCAAGTCAGATGGGACATAGGAGTGGCACGGGCGCAAGGTCATGTGTCGAGCAAGTTGAAATGTACATACATAGAAAGGTGTTATGATCGCCAAGGGCTTAACACGAGCCACAGGCTATGCTGGTGTTCAGTAATAAACCCATTGTACATGATACCTGCTAGTTTAGGGTTCAAATCCATGTTTCCTTTTATAGTATGTGTGCCAGAAGCATCATTAAGTTTTCAACTTGTTTCGTAGTTTTATGATCATGTATATGTATATTGTACTCATAACAAACAAGTTAAATGCCTTATCTTGCTGTCATGTTTTACTCAGTGTTTGATTATCTCCATACTTTCCAGTTGGACCCGCCATAGCCAAGATCACATCACTGATATTAAACTTTAAAGTTTAATTTGAACTTTAATTTGAACTCGATGTACATGTATACATAGCATTATGTTTTTACCTCCTAAAACAAACGTTTTTACAGTTTATTAGCCTGAAGCATTATTAAGTTTTCAAGTTATTTTATAGTTTTATGACATATATATATATGTTGTACTAGTAACAAACAAGTTAAAGCCCTCTCTTTCTTTCATGTTGTTTTACACTGTGTTCGACTGTCTTCATCCTTTACACTTGGACTACCTCCATAGCCAAGTAGTTATAACATACCATCGCAACACAATGACTCTGAAGCCTCTCACCAATGCAATCACGTCGTTCAACTGCAGTTCATCCTAATTTCCTCTCCAGCTTACATGACATTGTCTTCCAGCAACCTGCACATGGTCATGGATTTCCGTGTGACAATACCTATTTGCCGTGTAGTTTTCTTTCACTGTAGTGCTGATCTGCATCGTATAAATAAAATGTTCCTTCGCCCAACATAAGACACCAATCAAATCACTATACAAGTAAATTTAATTTGTATATTCTATGGGCCTATATTCTGAAAATTATTTTCACGTTTTGCCTGTTAAATGTCACTTCAGTAGACGCTTAGGTTGCATTAATTCTTAGTTTCGCGAATCCACGTTCGTCAAATATAATGCTGATTTTTGCCGAATCCAATAATGTAAAGCCCTAAAACATCGTGCAAAGACCACCAACGACGTGGACCCCGGCCGAAACTGCTTTGCAGTTCTAGTTTTATTTGTTTTTGCGCTAATTGGGTCAGTGTCTGACCTACATTTTCCGTCTGCGTTCGTTGTTACCTGTGCTGGAATTCAGTCGCGTGTTTTCGAGGCTTCTGTGTTTATCAATTTCGTGTCATTGTACATAGAGCGTACATTCTGGAAAGATGTATCCATCTTGTAAACATGTTTACAGCTATCCAGAATTTTCTTCACGTTAGTCTAAAGATATGAGAGACGAAGTTGTTAAGCTGACAGTCTTTTACTCAAGTTCACTTGAGAGCAGTCATGTTTACTGTTGTCCACTTTGAAGGATTTTGCTGGGTTTGGAAATATCGGCTTTCACGCCCTTTGACATATTTTCATTTGTACTCCATTTATTTGTGTGTAGAACTTTGTGAGCTTGTGTTTTGCCACTTGCTATTTTTTGAGACGTTTTTTGTTTGTTTGTTTTTTTTTGGAGCTTGTATTGCTCATTGTCTCTTTGTGCGATTACATACATATCATCCCAGTTTAACCTGAAAGTGACTTTGTGTATATTTCTGAGGGCTGAAGCATACATCACCAGCTCGGCATTACGGACGCTACTGTTAACCCGTCCACCTGGGAAGTTGCACCTTGACACTGAGTTGGTTAAAACCATCATCTTACAGGACTTTCTTCCTTCGACTGAAAAATTCCCATGAACTGTGGATTCCATATTTACGTGGACTGACTAGCCTTTGAAAGCCGGAATATTCCAGCCGGATATGGAAACTGTCATCAGTAAGAAATTATATATTTTGTAATTATCTTGTCAGTTGCACTATTTGTCTGTTTTGTTGAAATATATATATTGAACTTATCCAGGCGTCTTCGTGTTTCTTTGTTTGATCTTGTGTAAGGCTTGTCGCTGTCTGAGAGTTGAACAAGCCATTTGTTTATCATTTTTCCTCGCCGATAGTGATACCCTTACACTATCTGTGAGATAGCGTTTTCTGTTGTATTTGCAGAGCTGTTTCTTTCCTTCAGAGAGGGAGAGTTGCATGTTGGTTGTCAAGCTTTGGATAAAAGTGTATGCATTATATATATCGTTGGTGTTTCATAGCTATGGTTGAGTAACTTACGCCTTCTCTCCATTAGCAATTATCATGGCCAATGAGATATGAAAGTTCGACAAACGTTCCCAAGGAAGTAAGCTTACCAGACTGACACAGTTTCTTTGTCCTAAAACTGACCTTCTATGGAGTAAACAAGGACGAATTTTGTCAACAGAAGTAAAAAAATGTATGTTGAAACTTCCGTACCATCTTTCTTAATTAGTTTAGTTCTGGATAGAGATCACCTTCATTGACACCAGAAAGTTATCTTTGATATGATTAATTCAAGCAATAAGTAGTGCGAATGGCAATTCTCAACATATTTCCGATCTATGTATATATATGTTTTTCTATCCTAACTATTTACTTCTCTGGTAAGACCGCATTCCTCTGTAGTTTTACCGAGTACAGACTTCGTCTGACTGATCAGGTATTCTTTATTCTACCAATAATGTAATGCGAAGTGGATTATTTGAACAACTGTCCAACCTTGGAGTGGTTCGGTAGCGTGTGTTCAAGTTCATTTGAATTATAAGAGGTGGACTCTCTTTGACATATTGGTTCTTGGATTCTGGCTTTACTTCCTATTTTGATAGTAAGTAATGTCAAGTGCAACTTTTTCGGCATACTTAAGCCCACTCGAAAACGGCCCAGTCATTATATATCTCATCAATTCTATTTACGGGGACAAAGTGTTCTTTTTTTATTCAACATACGCTGCTTTTTTTTGTTTTGTTTTTTTTGTTCTTTTTTTTTTTTTTTTTTTGTGTGGCTATGACAGATTTTGTCTCAATACTATGTAACAAACATGTTATACTTGTTTGGTAATATTTGCCTTTGTTTACCAGGATACACTGCTTGCTTCCGGAGATGCATCAAGGATGTCATTGATCCTTAATAGGATTTCAATAGAGACGTGTCTGTAGGGATTTGCTGGGAGCTGTGATTATCCCAGAGATTTGCCAGACACCTATTAAAACAATGCGATTTACAATTTCCCCCGCGTGGCAATGTCTTAATCAAGTCAGACAAGACGAACAACACTGGCTATGTGTTTGAGATCTGTACTGGAATTAGCACATAAATTGTCGCGTTCTGTGGAACTGAGCAATGTCGTGCAGCGTCCATTCCTCCATATTTGCAAGTAATCTTAGAGGAGACATTTTCCTCTATGCTATAGTCTGAGTTCCCCCTGTGTACACTATGTGTGGCCAAAACAATAAAACAACAAAATACATTGCTTAAAAGATTAATAATGACATTTTCTGCCAGAAGCTTGTCTGGAGGATAAGCAGCGCTTCGTTAAGATATAGCCGACAGCATACAAAATACTTATAGCCGCTTGATCTGTATACTGAGAACAAATCTGCGAAGGCCCGGTCACCTACCAATGACCAGTGAAAGAGGTCCGCTGTCTCTGATCTCTGCCATGGAGGGTCACTTGCGAGAGGCCCATACCAAGCTTGTCTTGGGAATCATTCCTATATACCGCACGCAACGTTCTCCTGCGATGAAAGTTCAGTTATTGCCGACTGTCACTTCGTGCCCTGGGTACGTGGTATCTTAGCTTTCGTCAAGTTTTCTCTTTTTTAAAATTGTTGCCCATTTGGACGTATTTGCATGAACCGTCTGTGAAAGCTGACAACGTGGCTCTGACTTACATTTACATATATTCATGTTTATTTGCGTTCACAGTAAGTCATGCGTTAATATCGCGTAATGTTCATGGTTATTAATAAATTATTAAGTTTTGTTAAAATATACTAATACAACGGAGGAATCGAAAACGATGCGAAGTCACGTTATTTCTCGTTAGCATGGCAGTACATCACAAGGTCAGTCAAAATGATAGAAAGACCGAACACGGTCAGTGGCTTGTTTTCTCTCCTGAACGGACATATTGTGATAATCTCTTCAGCCAAATGGTCGTTACATTATAAAATTATCTAGCGATAATAATCTCTGAAAGATCGGTTGCCACTTGTGAATTTTTTTACCCCTCCGCGGACGTCTGTTTTTCCAGATGGCGCCAATTTATTTACATTCTCGAGCATCCCTACTCATCTTTTAAATGTCATTTGTGAATTTGTCTCATGTTTGCTCTGTTCAGCAATGTGGGCAATATCATTATTATTTGCCTCTCGAATTCGGAATTGACAGTATCTATTTTTGGACCAGAGTGGGTTTCAAATAATCGCCATTTCATACTTCCAAAGAATTCCTTATGAGTAACAACTTGCAAAAACTTAAAAGACAACACATTCTTGCTTGGTATGCTTGTAGATACTATAAGGTGTCTGGTTACAAAGAAAAATACACGAAGAAATAGAATGTTTTCAACCTATAAAATATTGCCTTAGGCAATATACATGTATCATGACTGCACTACAGACCCAAGTAGCATGCCAAAAACAGCGGTAAAAACTTCTTTTGACACAACCTAGTCTGCAATCACCTTAAGCAAACTCCTATCAAACCAACTGATTTTAAAATTTATTGAATATATGTCAAGGTAATTTGTAACTTATCAGATTGTTAAAGGCAATAAAGTTTACAAAATACAATGTGTCCTAGCCGACAAATAATTAATATCTGTTAACATATCTGTTTCGTGAATAAATAAACCCTTAAATTAGGGCGAAAGTTTTGCAAACAACTGATGTCCTATGAAACGTTGAATACATTGACGATGCATAGGACATAAATTGTGATATATAACCGTGCCATTTAAATGTTCCAAACACTTCTCTCACGTACTTGTTAATTGTTCAATTCCAGCACGTAAGATCAGAAATAAATTGATGGAAACTACATGTTGCCATTTACCTTGATTGATTGCTTCACACAGTACATATTCACATTGCTATATTTCACCATTTTTACTTCTTGTGCACTAATCAGCATTTCTTTGCAGATTTTCGACATTCCTCGGAAGGCTTGGGCCAAGGTGGGGCGGATAAGAAAACACTGTCGGAAACCTACAGTGTGTCAAGTGCATGGGAACCATTCATATTTGTTGATGAACAAAGTGTTGAAACTGATATTCCCTCATCGGCCTGGTGTCGAATCCTTGGAGACAGCTTTTATGTGATATTAAACAGATGATCGTCAATATCCTGCCGACATCGACTTGGCTGATTTCGCGAAACAGCCGATACCCTAAACTACCAAAGCTGACTACAGCTTACTACATAATGGAAATATTCTTGAAATGGTATAATTTAAATTTATCACATAACTGAAGTAGTTTTCATTCATGCCAGCCCATAACAGAATTTTCATATTACCCTAGATACATAACACTTTGAAAATCGTTGATTGGCTACAGAGCGTGGGAATAACAAAGTTCTAAGCGTTAAGTCACGTCAACCTAAATTACGATTACGTCCGCTCTTATCTCATGAAGCAAATTACGTCTCACTGACCATATAATATTACACGCAAAGTTCCTGGAAATGACGTGATTTTTTTTTGTTGTTTTTGTTTTCTCGTAAATTTCCCGATCCAGTTATGTGATAAACAGAATCTCACACTTGTGGCCATAGCTTATGGCAGTTATGAAACTCGTTGATTACACACCGTGTTTGTTGCTCGCTAAAGTTCACAACAAACTCAAAATTTACTCAACTCGTTCCATAACTTTCATATGCGATGACCACTGGTTTGAGATCCTCTATATATGTATTTATATTTGAGACATTGCCTGTTCAAATGTATCACTCAAGTGTGGATGTAATTTCGTCTCAATAAATCTTAGGAATACAGCCACAATTATCTTTGGACATGTTCTTACTGATGTTCTTATGTCGTTATTTAAGAACGTGCATTTATATCTGATGTGTCCCTTTTGAAGAAACTGAATTCCGTAAATACTGTTCATTTTTCACTAACAACAGTGTGCTCGGTATTGGTTAATGCATGATAGTTGCGGCTTTCAACTATCTGGCACTTTTTTATGACTAAAATCTCTGAAAATGTTCTGACAAAATGATCGAAGCCAGAGTATACACATCTATCGCAAACTAAATGATCTTATTGAAACGTCGTGTTTTGCGAATTGTTACACGAGATGTGGGTTCTACTCCAGTCTTGGACAGGGACGTAGTATTCCTCGCTGCATGTCTCACTGGTGGGGAGGGGTCTAGGTGGCAACATTCGCTGTGTGCGTCGCCATTTGCAGTCTTCTGTCATTATTCTCCACCTGCCTTCCACCAATATCGAGTGCAAGTTCATGACCAATGCTCCGACTATCCAGATATTACCCCTTGCATTTTTAGGGTCATTGTGTAAGGGAAATATTCTTGAGCATGGCGTTAAGCAATAATTGTTGACGTAATTTTTATTTCGGTTAACTATAGGTACTTTCAGTTCGGATGGGTTCGACATCATGATGGAATTAATGGAAAGGATTACTTCCAATATTTTACAACCGCTCAGTGCAACACCATTGACTTCAAACTTACTTGAATTAGGTTTCGTGCAAAGTAATCAAGGTGGAAGCCTATCAGTAGAGCAGGAGGTTGCACCAAATGTGCGTTCATTTTAAGTATAGATACGAGCAATTTCTGATTCACTGGAAGGCAGTCTCATTGGGGTGGGGGAACTAGGTTGCAAACAAGTACGTGTTTTCGTCAAACGGAGTGAAACGAGAGAAACCATCACACCCATCAAAGTGAATCTTCTGCAGACGGAGCTGAGCCGGGGGTTCAAACATCTATTTCGGAAACGAGTCAGGAGAAATTATCGCACCTCGCAAAATATATGTTTTTTAAATGCAATTGCCCCAGAAAAAAGCTGTTAGGCCATACATAAGACAAGCAGCCCTACAATCCCTCAGTTTGTCCTTAGGTCTTTGACCACATCGCTTCTCCAGCAAACACTGAAACTATAACTATAACTATTGATAAGAGGAAACTGAATGTATTTGTAGCAAGATGTTGTTCTATGTTTTATCAAACAAGAGACTAAATTAGATTTTGACTATCACATGAGTGATTGTAACTGCTAAAAGTGAGATCAAGGGCCTAGGCGTCCTGATGTCGGAAAATTGTATTTTATAGACCATATTGAGAATGATACTAAGGATCGAAACAGAATGTTAGGCTTCATCAGGAGAACTTGTAAGTCTTTCAGTGTTATCTTTGTTGTTGAATCTCTGCATTTTGCTTTTGTAAGAACCAAGCCGGAGTTTTTGTTCTCCTTATCAGAAAGCCTGTCACATAGGACTGAATAGTTTCATGTTTTAATTGTGGCAAAACGTACGGTAGATTTGAGTAGGCCTTGTTTGTAAGGAAATTTAATATCCCAGGAAGACATGACTTAATTTTCTTGATCTTAACAACCTGTCGGTGACATTTTATCCGGTTCCAGTACTAAGGAGAATACAGGAAAAAATTATTGTATCCCTTTGGCGAGTCGAACTAATATTCGGAAAAATATAATTTTCTTTAGAGGATGCTTTTAATGGTGGACTGTGCGGGTTAATCAATTTTAGCCCAAAATTGACACAGTATACTAGTGTCCTAGAGGTATCTGAAACACGGAGTCGATTTACAGAATAAAATTCGCTAGAATTTTTTTAATAACGTTTTTTTTTTCAACAGTGATAGGCTGAATTTCGTGAAGCTTGGAATTTTCTATACCCTTATCTGCCCTTGATGTACCCCCAGTGCATGACTTCACCCTGATTTTTGCAGCAATCAACTGTGCTATTCAGACACCAAATTACGATGGGATTAGTTTTCATGTCTTCCCTTTGGACCCCTTCGTGCGACAAAAATAGATAATTGCCATGCGGCGTGACCATTTCGAACCAAGCAAAAGCTCTAAATTATGCTCCAGCCATTCTATGGAGTCGTGCTTTGATCCGACATACAAACTAAAAACATAGCACCCCTGTACCGGAAATGCAACTATTACGACACGCATTTTTGGCACACTACAGCGCCATTCAAGGGCAGACAAGCCATGTGCGATTTTCTCCTCGGCATTTTTGATGTTAAATGTGCTTTTATTCTCTTCAAGTAATAATGCTCACCAGAAGCATTTTTTGGGGTTTGCATAATTTACAGCACAGGTACATCATTCAGTTAAGTAAAATGAAAAATACAACAGGAACAATCTTTAACTATTGTTATCCAACAGCAGCTTGGTATACATATATTTATGAACGCTAATAATTTTGAACTTAATTGCAAGAAATCGATCTTCTTACCTATTACAGCAATAGGATATGCGAGTAATGGTACTTCCTCTAGTTACGTATATGTTAGTGAGTAATATGGTATTTTACATTGCATACTAGTAAAATGTAATTTTGTCTATTTAAATGCTGTATGTAAACAATATATTTATACTTGCTATATATCTGTCAAATATACAACTGTTGGTCGATGGACAGTCGGATAATTTTTTAACATTTCTGTATCTTAGCATTATTAGTATTTTCATGGATTGTCACATCTCATTCTTAAAGTCTTAAACAGAGCTCGTTTTATTCTTCTTAATTCAATTGCTTTTGTTTAATGCATCGAACGAATCGCCTAAGAAATCCTGTCAATACTTTATAATCATAACTGGCAAGCTTTCTGACGTTTGGTTGAACATAGATTGTAGAATGAAATACTAATTGTATACCCTAAGCAGAGGTCTTCAGTTCGAATGGACTTTTAACGGCTCTAAACAAAGTTCTACCAACTTTGGTCAAGACCTTATCGGTTCCAGTGTCTTATCTTAGGAAATCATTTGTCAGAGGCGATGACAAATTAGTTGCCTCAGGGCGTAATCTGCCAATATAACCTGTCCGGAAAGAAGCCTGTCGTCCATCCATTAGCGATTTCCTGACCTAGCTGACAGGGCTAACCAAGAAGTTCAAATAATAATAGTAATAAGCTTTACTTATACAAACTGTACTAACCAAGTGCTATTAATCAAATATGCTAATAAATTTATTATACTATTGTCCGCGTGACAGCAATTCAATCATGAACATGCGCATACTATCGATTTTAACCACAGAGGCAATCGTAGGAGTGTGTTGTGGCCTGAGATCCCGGGATCGAATCCAATTCTCGCTGGTCTTAATGGGGAGTAAAATCAGAAGGTTTGTAGGGTGCCTGGCGAATTAAGCAGATTGGTTCACTCCGATTTTCTCCACCGTGTTATAAGTTTCTCCAAGCTGTCCTGCTGTAAGCTGGGCCTCATTTAGTGAGCTTCAGTTAAGCGCTTCAGTTCACAGTGTCGTAGACTGACCTGGTTAGGCTATCTTTAGAAAGACATGTAAAATTCTCAAATCTATTCGAAACTACAAGAAGCGAGTCATTGTTAACATCATTAGGCGGTGCTAAGAAACCCCTCTCATTGTAAAAGATAGCAAGTTATGAAATTGTGTATAACGGACGGGATTGTTGTCTCGCCATTTCAACCCTATTTCGTTGAGGCCTGTTTCAGAGGTCCGGTATGAATGCCAGGTTGGGTTATACCTGAGACTGAAAAAGTGGTACTTGTTGTGATCGCTTGGCACTCAGCACTGAGGGGCTATAGAGAAGAAAAAAGAACTGGTCGCCCCAGCGCCAGTGTAATATGAGTGAGTGGGGTGTCACGTCTGGTGTCTTCGGCATGATGTTTCATTGGCGGCAGCATTTTGGAAGCATGGATTCCCCCAGCCACAGCCACAGCCACAAGACACAAGACATGTATATACACTCCTCGTCGTCATATCACTGAAAAAATGTTAAGTACGACGCAAAACCTAAGCATACATACATACATACCTATATCGTTGACATCAGGTGGCCATCTCGCATCGAAGGCTTTTATAAAGCAGTTACCGTGTGCGCAACACAATAATGTTTGGTGGAGGCAGGGCATTTACTGTACAGTACTCAAAACACATATAGTCCATTTTGTGGAAATGTTTTACGACAGACATTCTGAGGCGATTTTCCGAAGGATTTATTACACCTTCTCTTGTCATACTACATGTTGCTAGGGGGATGGAGAGGGAGGGGGCTTCCTCTGGAGTTCATTTTTGTATTATTCTTTCGCGGATTTTACGTTTAGCACTATCCACTGTTTCGTGGGTCTTGCATGGAACTTGCGGAAAGGTTTGAACAGCTATTTGGCGCCCGATGATCGATGCCACCGGAATATCAACGAGGACTACGTACAGGAGTTGTTTCTTTTCCGTTACTTCCAGGACTAGTGTATTGGACTTCTTGTCACAGAGGATCATGAATTTCTTGTCTTATGCATACTTTGTACATTTGTTTTGTGTCCAAGCATATATTTACACTGTTAACGTTGCGTTCTGTGCAATGTTCAATTAAATTCAAATTCAATTATATTATTGAATCTCAAGTAAGCCTTTTCATGTTTCTTTGTTTGATCTTTTGTTTGAGTCATCACTGTCTGAGAGCTTACAAGCCACTCTGTTAAATACGTACCCTCCGGCGATGGACAAGTCTGACACACACACATAAAGCTGGCTTACGTCGTATAGGTCAAGCAATTTGAAAGGTATGGACATGCAAATTCCATATCTTTCAACACAGAAAAATATGATTTCTGTTCTTTGTCCACGTGAGATTATTTCACAGGATCACGACCATTGTGCCGCAGTTTTATTTCAGGATAATTACTCACATAAACTCACATGTCAAAATTAAAACGATATTGTGAGGGTATATTATATCAAAACAATGCTTCTTTTTCTTTAATTGTATAATTCGCATTTTTTAAATTAGTATCACAGTTTAATGTTAAAATTACTCGGTGCCTAAATCAATATCACTTTACAATGTATCTCGTGAATGGCGTATGGTTTGATACCTATTAACCACAGAGTAACAAAAATATCCTGAGGGTTCTATTTCCAATTTCCAGTAATTCTACTACTATACTAACTCGAAACTTGGACGTTTGCCACATTTTAATTTCAACACACGGAAACAATTTATTAAAAACCTCATTTCATTTTGGACGGTGACAAAGACAATTTGATACTGGAATTAATTGAAATCCCACTTACTGGAAACAACAGACAATGTGCCGTCTTCATATTGGCCAGGAAACAGGAAACATATCTTTGTCATTTACGTTGTCTTCGCATGGGAAATGAAATTGTACATGTTGGATTGGCATAAAGACGGTTGTAAATTCAGAACACAATTGATGGAAAGACAACGTTACTTTATTTGTCACAGCCTAGCCATGTAATTACTACAAGCCATTGAACTCCGTGTATGTTAGAATACCTTCTGATATATTGCAGAGGTATGATCATAATGTACATATGTCACGGCAACTGGTTATCCATTGATTATTTACGGTCCGAACTATACGTTGCTAAACTTCATCAGCATTTGAAATTAAATCAAACCAAGTGAATACACAAGTCATAAAGAGCTGCAGATTTATACTTCTCGTTGACTAAGTAATAACCTGTACACAGGATAGGTTACTTAATCAAGCTTTATACGTAACAGAACGCCCACTATGTGTAGATATTAACAGCGCAAGTCACAAAAAGATATTGACAAACAGTGATAGGCCATTCTGATTGTGTGGGATGTTTAAGTCGCATAATAGATTTACGTTTATGGAATATGCTAGGCTCTACAGAGTATGCCACGTCGCCAAAGTTTCCAACCTTTTATTTATTTTATTTAGCATTTATTTGAATGACCGCATTGGTGAGAGGCACCGGAGTCAATACTCGGTCACGGTGGTCCCTCAAACCTTTTAATTTTCGTTACAGAGACTTAATGATGGCCACGAGACTAAAAACGGGAGGTTTTCCTTTAAGCTGATCACGTGACTCAAATCAGAATTGTCTATGGGGGTCCAGGTTTACCAGGTTTATCCAGGTTTACATTGGCTTCCTAAACACTTGACAACGCTGTCGGTTGAAAATTATTTGAACAGTTCAGCACGTGGCCTTGGGGAAATGGTGCTGGATCGGTTAAGTATAGGATCCCAAATGTCAGTGGGCCACACCACTGATCTGTGGGCAGGAAACATCGATGGCGCAAGACCGGACGTCGGCTAGTAGAGTACAGAGACAAACACTGTAAACAGAATTACACCGATACTACATATAATTATGGTGAGGAGAAATAATAAGGGTGACGGCACCTTAAGCCTGGCTCTAAACACAGTCTATATTACAAGTAGGCAAAAGAAGCTTGAAACAGTTGTGAATCTAAGAGGCCGAAGCCATGGCAGAAAAGCTTTATTTCATGTTTATCACAGAGCCTTCTGGGCCATTATATCACCTCCATTACAGTCTCCTCCATTACAGCCATGCACCTCCATTATAGTCACCTCAGTCATCATGCCGACAAAACTGGGAGGAAGAGAAGTCAGACGAATCTCGCTACTCCATGCTACTACTATACCTCTCTATTGGGTCAAAAAGAATTCTTATAATCTTGGTGTGATTGGAAAAATTCATGGGGGGGGGGGGGGGGCCACGATATCGGCACGTACATACCCTGGAGGGAGACCGACAACCTTTACTTAGGACAGGGACGGGTGAGGGGGACGGGATGGAGCGGTTGGAGGGGAGGGATAGACTCACCGGCGAGTCATCGGTACTGGTTTAAACACTCCCTATTAATCCATTTCCAAATCGATATCAGCAACCGGCTACCTCCACAAAACGTATGACGCTGGCGCATTGATTTCTTGACCTCGTGTGCCCTCCATCTTATACAGAGCATAGTCATGGTGTGGAAAACCAACAGGAACATGTAATGATTTACAGTGTGTATTCTTTTCCCTTCGGCCACTTACAGATCAGAATCTATTACCCTCAAAACGAAAAGCCGTCTGGGCCTTTGCATTATAAATATAGAATGTAGCAACATGTCTGTATTTGTCCGAAAACAGTCGGGTACTTGACAAGCGGTTGGACCAGTATGCTCTGCTTGTCAATTAATTACAGGGCGGTAAAATATACGCGTTTTAAGAAAGGGTTTTAAAATGTCGTAATGAAATTCATGCATGAACACAGAGAATAGCTATAGCAGCAGGCCGTTAAGCTGGTTTTCTCCACCATGTGACATAATTGTGAAGACCGAGGTATCTCACAATGTAATGAAAAATGCAATAATTGTTGAACATTAGTTTCCATTAAGTCACGCAAGTAAGTCATTATATATACACTTGTACAGTATATATTGTAAATAATGGCCAATTCACCAAACTGTTTTACGTTTCGTCTGACGATAGCAATGATAATAAACGATTAAAGAGCTTTACGTGATGAAAACCATTTCTAATGTCGTTTCATAATATGGCATGAAATTATTGGTTTGTGTTACATTCAGTATAGAGAAAATATGACCTCAATATGCCGGTTTCCTTTGTGATTAGTTCAGTATTTTCAACCTTATTAGTAGCGTAGCAAAAGAACCGTTCAACGAACACAGATTATAAATCAGGTCTTTTGCAGGCTTATCCCTCTAAATTGCCACACGTTTCTTTATGGACCATTTTGGCCTTGTCTTCGTTTGAATTCAGTGACGCATGTTGCAGACTGAGCGCTAACTAACCTCAACTGTGAGGCTAACCTAGGCCTGTGAGACACCGTTAAGACAATGTCGCACAGGCTCGTGATCAAGCGCTGGTCATTTGGTTCTGATAATAGACCGCATCTGTAAACTAGCTGAGTGCATAATGAACAGGCCGGTTCCCATGATTGACGGCTCGGACAAAATCGCAGGTCAGCTTTCTCTGTTAAGAAGACTTGTTAAGCGATACAAGACTAAAGAAGGCGACTTTAGAACCGCCTGATCTGCCCCAGACAAAGACTTGAAGCATGCAATCCACTCAGTTTACAAGCTGTTCATGCATTTGAGCGAAAAGCAGGCAAAATACAGAGAGGTTCGGCGTATAGTAGTTAGATTAGAATTCTGTTCAGCGTGTTGTACCATACCGTTGTTGTAGGTCTTTGAATATGCGGAGACAAGAATACCACGCATTCTATAGTCTCGAGGTTTTTTACGAATACAGGACCGGTGCAACTAGATGGGAAATCGTCCCATGGTGTTGCAGTAGAGAGGGGTATATTTTTTCAAGCAGAAAAATCGGAAAACTTGTTTGATTCCAAAGTACAATTACTACATAACATGAAAACTTTAGTAATGCGGCTCATACGCTTTGTTTTGTCGGACTATTGCGAAGCATCAAGATAGCTCAGCCATATTTTTAGAGAAAAAAATAAGTATTTAATAAGGCCACTGGAACTATATATTCACCAGAATAATTCATTTGTTTTAATTTAGTTTTAATCCATGGTCCAGAGACGCTTTCAATCCAGTTGACATTTGAGATAATTCGATCCATGTCCTATCTATTCCTATTGAATACATGTTTCTTGTGTTTAACCTGAGTTACGCGGAAAATTGTCACACAAACTAGTCTTGTTTGCCTACATTTTCCAACCTATATTTTGAATAAGTTTCCAAATGTAACAAAAATGAAGGGATGATACATGGATTATATTAATTGGATAAATATGGTTTCCGCGGCCTCTACTCGGTTTCCTCTCACCACAACACGTTAAATATTCTTAATTACTGCGTAAAACTTTAATCAAATAAACAATAAATCTTGTCATGTAAATCACAACACAATAAGGTATGCTTTTAGCTATATAATAGCACCTACTTATCTGTTTTGTCTCTACACAGAGGTATGTTATAGTTGAAGAACCGATTCCACAAAGCTATTTCCGACTTAAGCCAAATTCTGAAATACTATGGAAGAACTTATTTATAGGCTATCGAAATAATAATTTTACCTTCTCTTGGATTCTATCTTCTGAAAACTATGTCAAAGTTTTAACTTCCTGTACCAAAAACAAAGAATTCTTACGAGGTTTTAAATTTTGACTGAAGTCAGAAATGGTTTTGCGGTTCTATGTCTGAAAGTGATAAATGTTAACCCTACCTACATTTATCTTTTCCATCCCCACTACAACTCTAAATGAATTCGGTCTGCACGTTGAGGTAACTGAGGCACAGACTATCTCGCTAATGTTTTCATTAAAAAGGAGATCTAAAGGGTACTGTCCAAATCCCCTCAAATATGATACAATTGTTTACATAAAGAGTGCTATTTCTATGCAAATTGTGTACATCATTTATTTAATTTGTGTTTTATACTACACTCAAAAACATTTCATGAATACAAAGACGGTCACATTATAATTTTATGGGCAAGCCAAACCTATTCCCTGAACTGTGTAAAATGTACAAAACCTTAAAGGTTGCATTATAAAAGAAGTGAACTATCTATAACATGCAGACCAGCAGGAAGAAAATAAAAAGTTTGGTTTAACATTTGCTGCCTATGTATGGGTAGTCGGGATTTAAACTGACTCACTGATTGACCGTTGTATTGTTTGCCTGGATAAATGAATGCACGTATGAAATATTAAGATTATAAGGTATTATAGTATTGACGATGTAATCATTCAATTTAAAAACACCTAACTATATATCTGGGCCAAGTTTGTTAATATTTATTTACTTGAAGGTGTACTGCAGATTTGTTTTTCTCTAAGTAAAACGAACGAGCCAGTGGTCAGATATTGTTTTCAGATTTGGAAAACTGTTTATTACTGTTAATACTGAGAGAAGAAGAAATTCTACCTTTCTGTGAACCACTATTGTTCTGTGTCTGTTCATTATAGTAGGAAGCCCCTTCTCACGTGGGACAGCTTTTGTTATCGCAGCAAACAGAAAAGCACAACAATAAAGCTGTACGATATATATCAGTAAGGATGCAAGTGAAAACGCCTAGCACCGCACCCCACCCCAGCTCACTCTCTCCCCAACCCTCTCATTACTCTTCAGTCCCCAGCCAGTCTCTGTGGCTCACCTGATCACGGGATAATGGAACAGTGGAACCGGAATCTTCAACAAGACTTGAAATTTCGGTAAGAACGTAATTGTAGGCCTGTGGATGGCCTCTGGACAGAGTCGGGTGCTTGTCCGACTACAGAGAGAGTCTTACCCTCTTCTCGTCCTCATCACGATTAGGCGTTCACCACTTGGGGATTTGCTGCCTCCAGGCTAGACCAATTATGTGTCATTTGCTTCAGGCAACGTTAAGTCGATTATGTTCCATGCTCTTGTCTGGCAACCGGCTTAGTTTTCCACCCGTCGGTCAACAAAATTGGCGTCGGCCGATTACTATTATTAAAACTTTTTCTTCGCATTTTGATGCATTAGCCCCATTTATAACACCGTCTATCATCGCCCGGTTACCTGCCGTTTCGAAGATGCAAGTGTTATTAATTTGGTATTAGTTCACGGCTCTCCGTTAATCGTGTAAATGGGCATGTCTTCTCCGTGACAGCAGCTGATCAATGTTGTCCATGAAACCATCAGGCCAACACTGACCTGCTCGTCAACAGTGGTCCCAATGGACATCAGCAGCCTGGCAGACTTTTACAGGCTATTGTAAGGGTGTTCGTTCATCCTCTGTCATCCACGGGTAGATTCCATCGGGCATTCTTAAATGAGATATTCCCGGGCTGTCAGTTTCGATAGAGTTGTGCTGAGGTGTTTACAAGATAAGATTGCCCAGTTACCACAGCAGATGACTGCATGCCGGCATATCCGGACACATAGGTCATATCCCGCGATTCGGAAGTCCCATGTATCTGTGCATGCTTAAACTTCATTTACCACAAAATAGCACGATAAGAATAGTTACTATTGTAGACGAAAACATTCGTGTACTATTCGTGAACCAGGTGACGGAAAGTAAGGAACCTGCAACTAGTAAATGATTTATTTATTTATTTATTTGATTGGTGTTTTACGCCGTACTCAAGAATATTTCACTTATACGACGGCGGCCAGCATTATGGTGGGAAGAAACCGGGCAGAGCCCGGAGGAAACCCACCACCTTCCGCAGGTTGCTGGCAGACCTTCCCACGCACGGCCGGAGAGGAAGCCAGCATGAGCTGGTGTTGAACTCACAGCGACCGCCGATGGGTGGGAGGCTTCGTGTCATTGTGCTGCCACTGTCCGACTGAGCCACGGAGGCCCCCAACTGGTAAATGAGGATGGCTAAGGTGACATTGTATAATACGTCGCAAAATCCACATATGACAAGTTGAATTATTGTAAATTATAAATATGTACATGCGATGTCCAATTGTTGGCAGTGTAATGTTCTTTGACACCATATTCTTGAATGTGTTTCATCCCTTGTAAGCCAGTCGGTTTTGTTTCGGGTCAACTGTTGTTTCCATCAGGCCATTGGTATAGAGGCGTAATGAAGTCGTTCCTTAAGCCGATTCACATGAGCTTTTTCTAACAACATCAAAAGAGTAATATACCAGAAAAAACATTGTCATCATCTACTTTAGAATTTTAAAGCGGTCTACTATTCCTTCTTGCAAAAAAATGGACCAAAAAGCGACGCAAATCGTTTTATATCGGGTGTGTAGGCCCTGTTCAATGCTCTTCGGACACAACAGGAACCGACAAGCTAACTTTTTTCGTCTCATCTGAGGTCGTGCAACCCAGTAGTATACTCGGTGCAAGATTCTGCAGTTGTTCATGCTGAGTAGAAGGGCAGCTGCGCTGAGTTTGTGAATTTTGTCATGCGACATCTTTGTGGATTTGCGTAACTTCCTGTAATGCAGGAAAATACTGTCTGGCGCTCTTGCATAATATCGTTCGGAAAGTCGCTCGAGTGGTGTTAGGTGAACTTTATAAGCACGTGTGCTGTTAGATTCTCCAGAATTAAAAACAAACGTGACACGTGGCAAATGAGAGACTAGATATTTCATCACGGACATCGTTATGTTAAAAACCGGGTACGGTAAATCAACATATCCAACGTCCAAATGACCAGCAGGTCAGAGAAGAGGAGAGGATTTCAGAACGCATAATGTCCTACAAATTGATGTGTTACAGTGTGATTTACTACAGTATGATGTGTTACAGTGTGATGTCTTACAGTATGATGTGTTACAGTGTGACGTCCTTCAGTATAATGTGTTACAGTGTGATGTACTACAGTGTGTGTTACGGTGTGATTGCCTTCAGTATGATGTGCTAGAGTGTGATCTGTTACAGTGTGATGTCCTTCAGTGTAATGTGTTACAGTGTGATGCCCCTCAGTGTGATGCCCCTCAGTGTGATGTGTTAAGTCATGTTTAACAATACGATGTGTTACAGTGTGATGTCCTTCAGTATGATGTGTTACAGTGTGATATCCTACAGTCTGATGTGTTACAGTGTGATGTGCTTCAGCATCATGTGCTACAGTGTGATGTCCTACAGTATGATTCCCTACGGTATGATGTGTTACAGTGTTGTGTCCTACAGTATGATACGTTATAGCACCACAGCGACAAGAGGATAAGTTAATTCTAGCTCTCAAACTAGGCCTTCGTACAAGTTTATCTAAACACTGGTGCCTACTACTAGTTACTTCAGTCAGCCCTGCAAGATATCCGCGCAAATCTCGCTAGGCCCATTGCTTTTTGAGAGATGGTGTAACTGACTTAGGAAAGGCATGCCAAACAGTTGCCTGATTAAATATTAACAATCTCTGGTAAAAGATTCGTGCGCTACATGACTTATATAGTGCACATGGGCTCACAAGCACCACTCAAGTGTTTGATCCACATGTCTCGATATGGAGATTTGTGTTCAGTGAGTCAAACTTGAAGCTTCGTCAGACCCTCTTTCATGTGCAACAATATTCATGTTCGCAGAGACCATTACATTTCATTGTAATGGTGGCGTTCACGCGAGCATATAGAACTGCGTTAGAAAACTTCTTTCATGATCATTTCCTTACAGTCACAAATGTAACAGTGAATAAATCTTAACTGAATGGTTTTTACGTTAGCTTTTATGTAGAAGACAGTGATACGATCTTCACAAATCTACGTAAGACAAACAAATAGGAAATAAATTTTACCTGGATTCCAGTTTGAAGGGCGATGAGCCAATTTGAACCTTTCATGACATGTTCATCGGTCAAAAAAGCTGGCGCCAACATACGTGATACGCATTCAAAACGCTGTCGAATGTTACACGCCAGGGGCATGTTGCGGGCCTTAAGTGTCCTCATCGAATTGAGAGAAACACTAGTTTTGCTTGTAGACCTACTCTGAAGTTTTACCCCAGTCAGGTTAAGTTGAGTGCACGTGTGTGCTTTATCACTGTGGACATATTCGCTAGTTAAATGGAAAATATCCGACATACTTGTGGACTGTAAAGCTTATTGTGTCTCAGAAAGATCCTGATCCTTGATTGTAACAACATCGTTTCAAAACATCACATATCGTTTCCCTTATGTAGTTCCGAAAATAATTTGTGCATTATACCTCAGTTACACAAAAAAGTTCTTGCCTTTAGGATCAATCTCAAAACAAAAGTTTTCATTCTAAACTCGGGGAGAAACGATTTTATCTTTAATATTAACAGAAGTTTTCATTTTTAACCGTTGCTGTATTAATTTGCTTTCTCGAAGTGTGAAATTTGCATGATCGCTCGAAAAAATAATGTGTTCGCTGACGAGTTTGTTTGTTTTTTTGTTGTTGTTGTTTTTTTGTTCGTTTTTTTTCATCGTGAAAACATAAACGCTTCCTTCGATGGCTTTTAGTAATGTTCAAGCCGACGCCTGCGGGCTTTCCTTTTCAATGATTTGGTCAAAGGGAAACAATTCACAATAACCGGCAGCATTATATTTTGTCGGTTTCCTCCCCTATTCCCTTCATTCAACTTTATGGCAGAATAAAACCTGAGGCTTATAAAATCGACATCAAGTTACAGATAGTGAAAACAGATAATGTTAGGTTAAATACCAGGTTAAATACCAGTATTCTAGACTACTGTAACACGGCAGCTATTCGCCGTTGACGTAACTTTGGTATCCATATCGTTATCGCATAAAGCACTTGGCCTTTGGCCGAACCCCATTGGAAATGCTGTTTCGAAGATGCAAGTGTTATTAATTTGGTATTAGTTCACGGCTCTCCGCTAATCGTGTAAATGGGGATGTCGACTCCGTGACAGCAGCTGATCAAAGTTGTACATGAAACCATCAGGCCAACTCTGACCTGCTCGTCAACACTGATCTCAACGGTCTACAACGAGCTATTGTAGTGGAGCTCGTTCAGCCTCTATCACCCAGGGTTAGATTCCAATGAGTATTCTTAAATGAGATTATTTTACTGATCATCTGGTGACTTCCGGTGCATGGATTGTTCAGGCACAACCCTGTAATCTGAAATACTTGTAGGCTGTAAAGGTTATCGCGTCTCAAAGAAAGATCTTGGCGAAAATCAGAATGATGGACGTCATGAAGAAGGTGTGATATGCCGTTTTATGTAATAATGCCCGTGTACTGTAATACTCACCGTGTAATATCTACCCGTAAAGTACAGACAGACAGACAAATAAACGGCAGAGGGAACTGAAATCAAGGATCTGTGGGGTTAAAACTAATGTAATGCTGAAAAATACTTTTGATGCACACACCCGCACGTTCCAACGTGCGAAAGCAACACTGCATCTTTTCCACGTTGACGTAACTTTGGTATCCATTCCGTTATCAGAGCGCACAAGTGAAATAATTAACTTCTTGGAACTTTGGGCTCGTTTTGGAATAAGTTTATTAGGCTTACAACCTATACCGAAATGGCCCGTATAACTGCCTTATATATATATGTAACAGGTCAATTCACATATATAATATAGCTTTTGGACGTATATCTTTTAACCCTATAGTTTTGACCATCAGTGCAGTTTTCGTCTTTGATTTTAGGAAAATAATGTATTTACAAAAGGTCATATTTATAGAAAAGACCTGTATAAGTGTAAAAATACTACAATGCATATATATGTAGCCACACACCCCTTTATTGTTTTCTCCTAAATATAGTGTGTTTTCTACTTACTTTTTGGCGTCTTATATATGCATGCAAAAGTCGAGTGAGAAAAGTTTTAGAAGTCGTATATATACATGTACATATGACAAAGGGAACACTGGAGTTTATTTTCAGCGCAATATTGATTATTTCTTTGAATAAATATCTAAATATTTGTAAATTAATCTTTCAGTTCTGACAGATAATATGTTTCCTCTTGAAGGTTTTTTAGGTACTCTATAAAACAACTGTTTACAAATTTGCACACCCACAATGCATGTGTATCAGTGGTACACAAATTGTGTATCACTGATACACACGTCATTGTGGATGTAATGCACAAATTACACAAACTGTGTACTGCTGGTACACAAAAATTTTGTGAAATTGTTTTTATCACACAACCACTGTACCACTCGTACACAGTAGTCTTTACAGACTAGACGGCCGATTGTTTCGCCAAAAATTGAAAATTTTTCTGAATTAAAATTTGGAACGAAAAAATACTAATTAATTAAATTAGTGAGATATCTATACAAGTTGATTCATTTATCATGAAGGTTAAATAAATATTTTGCTATGCATTACATACGCTGGTAGATCTGTATACAAGTATAATACATCTTTTTACGGATGATTTAAGCCATGTTTAAATTACAATTCATTACGTTTGGTCCTTATTTACTGCATGGTAAAAGCCTTAAACAAGTAGTTATCTATTCCTTTACATACGCGAAGTTAAAGAAAGCCCATACCGCATTGCAAAATTGGTCGGATTTTTCGATTGCACAGCGTCTGCTTCTATGTCACAATACAGCCCACGTGGGTTTATTTATGTAAAATTTTCTTGTAGCTTTTCCCGTGGAGAACTCCTTGCGCAAGCTGAGGACATGAACTGCATTATGGGCATATCCTGTGCGTGACAGCAGGTGGTCGATGTTGTCCATGAAACCATCAGGCCAACTCTAACCGGTTCGTCAACTCTGGTCTCAACGGACAGTTGCAGCCTCGCCGACTTTTACAGGCTATTGTACGGGTGCTCGGTCATCCTCTATCATCCTGGGGATATGTTACACCGTGTTATGTAAAAATACACGAGTAATGTAACACTTACCGTGTAAATATAATAAAATTTACCATGTTATGTTATAAAACCAGTCCCCGAGTATTGTTATAAAAAAATCAGTGCAATGTAATAACATGCATGACAACAAGTCTATGAATTATCCTGTGCTTGTTCAAGTGTCTAACACAATCTCTGTGTCTCGAATAGTTATTTTGAATAAAACACGCGACATTGTCCGACGGGGCCCTCAAACCAAGGCTAACTTGCTTCTCACATTGAAACGTTGTGGTGTGCGCATTAAAAGCGGACGTTTCAACACCTAGGCACGGTTGACATCACACTGGAAACTGATGCCTTCTCGGGTGGTAGAAATATCTCATCCTTAATTAGTTAAAACTTTGAGCATGACTACCCGTTCGATTTACCTTATTTGGGCTTTTTCTTACTTCCTTTGGCCTGTGATATATCGGTTATTCCATATCCCAAAAATAAAAGTGACATTTTATTCCTATTTTTTCTCGGTCAAGTTCTCTGTGTTCATAAATCTGATCACCGAGGTAAAGTGAAATGCTCTGTGAAAAAGATATGCAGATTATGTCATGCGCAACATTTATTCTTACATGGTTCAGATTGGTGCCAGAAGAATATGAAAGCTTGAAATGGTTGGTTAAAAGTTTCTCCTCTAACCTTTAAAGACGAGCGCCAGGCAAGGCAGACGTAAGTACCATTTTTGAGGTCATGTAAAGTATAACCCGGCCTGCAGTTGAACCCAGGCCTCCCGCTCTACCCTTATGCTCTCTAAGAACGGTGCTGAAGAGGATGGCAATAACGGCCTGGAGCATTCAATCACATGAACTGTAACTACATGTTACGCCCATGGATGTGAATGCTGAAAAATCCATCCTCGTTTTACGTTTTGACACTGCAAAATGTGGATTATCTAATCTAATTTGTCCAGTGGAGTGACACACACATTTTCCAACGTGTCTAATACAGGTGTATAGAATTAGTACTTCAGATTACTATATGATCAATAACCAACTCCGCGAAGTAATTTTTGACCTAGGCCAAACCTTTTATACTCAATTTTACAGCTGATTGATACTTAGCGATTTGGAAATGTGTGCCACTTGTGCTTCAGCATGATGGCTTGTTGCGTTTGTAGGAGTTCCGTGGGGTTTTCCGATTGTTGTTGCAGACGCGTTTGCAGGGTTTGTGGCAGCAGATGACCCCAGTATGCTACACTACTGATTCCGTCCAGGAGGAAACGGCTAGGCTTGGAGAGACGGCCAGGCGCTTGATGGTTAGGCCCACCTCTCCTTATCCTGGCTTTGTCACATTGCAGGTTTGAAGGTCAAGAAGTGAGCCTACTGGCGAACATGTATGGCACTGTTGTTGTTACAGGTGGTTTCCAACAGTTGGTTGACAGGGAAAGTTCTTGTTACTGTTACTGAACGTACATGCGAACTAATAAAATTAGGATTTACAAGTAGCATTGGTATGGACTATGAAGATCGACGCTAAAGGTGCTTCATGTAACATAATAAATACAGCAGATCAAAATGTCAGCCTGGTTCTCTTCATGTGATCATGAAATTGCACATTTGCCAATAACTGGAGGCAAAGGAGTTTGCTTGAACTGTATATCTCCAAAACCAAGTTCTGTACCAGATGCCACTTTCAGAGAACTTTGTACTCATATTTCTCATCTTCTGTTTTAAAATAAGGAAGTACTTTATAAGTTCAATTTATAAGGTGATGTGATTCCCATTACCTATTGTTTTCAGTGGCTGTTTCGTGTTTTGGACACAAAGCTGGTCAATCTGTGATTTCAGCTTCTGTATTTATGCATCCATCAAAAATTAAAACTCCACACAATTGGAGTTGTGGCCCAGACGTGAAATCGTGTCTATTTCAAAAGTACCTTTATGGGTAATGGCATTCTGGTTACCATGCCAAGTGTGAAAATGGACAAATGTGATTTTATACGCTCGCCATTAATGGCGGGAGTATACAAATAAAAGAAATCAAGCTGTGATCATGAATATATACATGAGTCCACCTGCATTTCCTTATTTAGTCATTATCATTTTACTAAAAACCTCGACAGTTTATTTGCCTCTTTTGTACGAAGTACAATGCACGCTCAAACTGTGTGCTTTTAATGGCACTAAATGCGCTCTACCCCTGCAATGTGTAATGGCTCTAACTATATATTTATATAATTATATAGGGGGAAATTAACCGACGGGATGAGGGGGGATTGTCCGACGGGATGGGGGAGGGGGGTCTGGGAGATATATGTTCGTGTCCCGCTTGATACTATACTTGGTACAGGCGGGCTGAAAATGATGAAATAAAACCTCAAAAATTCCAAACACTTACTGTTAGCAGAGTTTTATTCTATGGTAAAATCTCATTTAACATAAGTACATTTTCTTGGATAACTGCTATTTCTTCGAGAGATCCACATCAGCCTTCGATTTGACACCTTTCAGCCTTACACTCCCATACTTTAAACGTACGAGCCACACACATGAAGATTACACCACTGATCATCAGATGTTCCACCAAATTTAGCGACATTAGAAGGCTTGTTCTGTAGAAAAATTTGTACGCCTTCTTCCTTAATGGCCAAGTCAGTTTATATTTAGGAAGCAGAAAGATCAAGGATTTGAAACTGATGTTGGCATTTCCGTAAGGGACATGCAGCTAATCTGCTTTTTAAGAAAGGATGCACATATAGTTACAGACCGATAACGTATTCGAGCAGTCGAAACTAACTACAGCATGCCAATGAATAAATTTTGACGACGGTAGACTTGACCAATCTAGTACCGGTACTTGCTCACGGCTCAAGCAAAATGGGCATGGTAGTTCTGTCAATTCTATCTTCAGTTCTCTGAAACCAATTTATGGAAGCTCGAGACAAATGCAACAGTAAAATACTGTTCATGAATTTACATCGCGTGGCTCACCCTTCTTTATTTCTTAACACGCTATTTTCCGAGATCGTTAGAAAACAGCATTATGTCCTGGACATGAAACCGTTCGCACTGAACACGGGAGTCAGACGCTTTGCGATAGCCAAGAGCATACGTGACGCTTACGAATACTACAACGTTGTAGTGTACACGTACGCGCCATATATGTACTTGGCTACCTATCCTACCTTTGTGCATTTTAGCATAGCAGGCCTGACCAATATATGGAATTATCCACAAATTATTACTTTGATTTCCAGATTTACCTTGACAAATCATCTGTATGAATATTTCAGGAAATAAAAATAACCGATTATGGATAATACTGATTACTGTATGTAACCACACGTTTAAATGCATCGAACTGTCATAAACCGACGACGTTGTGCCATAGGTGGCAGGATCGTCCGAAGGATATTTATACCTAATATATAATAAGGTACATAACACCAATGCATATTAAGCCCGAACTTCACATAACTGGACACTTGTGGCTATACAAGAAAACAGCACCTTTTGGTTTTGCTTTGAAGGTGTTATGATTTCACAGCACGGTGTAACACGAGAATATGGGAACTGTTATTTGGCCAAAGAAAACTACATTACTCCCAACATAAATTTATCTCGTGCCTAAATTCCAAGTTCCACAATAATTACTCTCGTCATGTTCCAAAAGTTACTTATTGGTAAACCCTGCATGATGACAGTCCAAATATGAACAAAGAAAGAAGGTAATATGAATGGTAAGTGTCCTTTAGCAGAACTTTAGGTAGGTGAGGGTTGGTCTTTGAATGGTAACAGAATCAGTATAAGCCACCATCTCTAATAAAATACTACTCAGTTTGTATCTATATGAAAATCTGGTCGTAACAATAAAAAGAATGTGATCTATATCTGTAAATGCAAACTTCATCATTACACACTTGTTCATATCACTGACTAGTGTTTCAAAACATATCTTCAAAACTAAGTAAAGAAAAAATAAATTACCTTATCACTTTGACAAATATTGGATGAATGCGTATATATAATCAAACCCAATCATTTTTTGACGCTAGGGTAAATACTTATCATGAAAAAAACATGTGCTACAATCATGAACATGCTTAGAAAATGGTCACTGTTACTACCTCCAAATAAATTTAACTTCTTTCCATACATGCTTTAGAAAAATTTACACTTCAATGATAAACTTAATATCCATACCATATACAACAAGAAAATGTCGAATTGACAATTTAAACCCAAAAAGTATTCACAGTAAGTGGTCTTCGGCAAATCGCGATGTGATGAACTCATGAAGTCATATATTATGTTAAAATTATGTACTGATTCTTCGAATTATTGCCTTTAAACAACACATAACCTTTTTATCGCCACGATATGATGTAAATACTGTTAATGTGGGGTGGTAAGCCCCAGTCATTCATTCTTTCAGGCAAAACTGACTTGAAAAATTATCAAATAATGGCTATAACTAAACTGCCACGTACTAGACTCTGTACTTTAATGTCTGCACAAAACAGACACCCTTCCCACTTCCCCTTTACCCCCAATGATGTCACAACTAGTTGGGGCACTCTACCATGACTCGTCACTAATCAGATCCAAGGTCAACCCTACTCCCAGCATGTCTGTACTTTGTCCATGGGAATTCTTACATCTGTATAACTATTATGGAAAGTGCAATTGTTCACTTCACTTCGCTTCATGCATTAAAAAATGATGAATCAGATTCGTGTTTTTCGTTTAAACAGAGTTCATGGGACAGGCTTGAAGCATGTATTGTTTTCGACATAGTCCACAACAAGTCACATTCACCACTGCCAGTGACAACCATAGATCTGACTTTATTGAGACTGACTTCCACTTCAACCTTCTAGATTTCACGTAAAATATTTATGAAGGTAACATCCAATTGAAAAAAAATACAGATTACAGGTTTTGTAAGAGTTACTCATTACTTTTCTTCCACGGTTTTAAAAGCTTTGATTTCAAATGCTTTTTAAGATGAAAACAGCTGTATTGTTGATGAATATGATATCTCTCCCTAAATCATTCCAACACGTCTTCTCTATGCAATAAGAAATAGCAGAATTCTATTTAAATAAATTACTTAAAAACAAAAACAAAAAAGTACATAAACGAAAAAATAAATATCCACAATCCGTTTCCTATTGCATTGCCCCAGATATCTCTTTTGCAGGTGACTGACAGATGGGACGATACATGCCATGAGTGATCATTACATCAGCCAGCAGAGGTTAACAAATGTGTGTCACTGAAATCAGGAGGAGACACAAACTGACTGAAGTCAAATCCATTATCTGCCCCTTACACTGACTTGTTAATCAGATCTGAAGCAATACAAGGCATGGAAACTGACAGTCAGAAAAAAGTCTGAAGTTTCCGGACAACGTCTGGAAATACCTCATCTTACCTCCATATTACATTAGCAATCACCTGTTATGATGAAATCAGTAGCTTTGTTTTCAAATTTTGCCCAACAAAAGTCTGAAATCTATCAACTGGAGAAAAATTGTCACATTTGCCATGCTCCCAGTTAATCTGATGCCATTTATCTTTGGCTGCAGAGATGACACAATGAAAGTCATTGTTTCAGTAAGTCTTTAAGGTCACTTCTCGAAACATGGAAGTGAAGGGGTTGAGAGTATGACATCAGATCTCGCTAACAAGTCAACACAGTCATTTCTGCCAGATCTGACTTCAGTTACACCAAGAGCAGGCATGATCTACTAAAACAGAAAACGACATCAGCTTCTAGATTCTGAAGTTTCATGAAAAGCTGGCAAGCCTAGGAGAACCAACACATGTAGCTCAGAGACAGTTTAGGGACACTGATTTTGATAATACCTGCAGCAGATTACGTTACTTCCCAATACACTATAAAGAGCAGACCATATTACTCAAACAACATTTTACTCAATGTTCATCGTGCATAATATGGTACTGAGGATGTTTAAGAGTCTCCAAACATAACATGGTACTGAGGATGTTTAAGCGTCTCCAAACATAATATGGTACTGAGGATGTTTAAGCTTCTCCAAACATAATATGGTACCGAGGATGTTTAAGCGCCTCCAAACATAACATGGTACCTGAGGATGTTTAAGTGTCTCCAAACATAATATGGTACTGAGGATGTTTAAGAGTCTCCAAACATAACATGGTACCTGAGGATGTTTAAGTGTCTCCAAACATAATATGGTACTGAGGATGTTTAAGCGTCTCCAAACATAACATGGTACCTGAGGATGTTTAAGTGTCTCCAAACATAATATGGTACCGAGGATGTTTAAGCGCCTCCAAACATAACATGGTACCGAGGATGTTTAAGAGTCTCCAAACATAACATGGTACCGAGGATGTTTAAGTGCCTCCAAACATAACACGGTACTGAGGATGTTTAAGTGTCTCCAAACATAACATGTTACTGAGGATGTTTAAGCATCTCCAAACATAACATGGTACCTGAGGATGTTTAAGCGTCTCCAAACATAACATGGTACTGAGGATGTTTAAGCGTCTCCAAACAGCCCAGGGTTTTGCATCATATGGACAAAAAAACTTACAACCATTACAGAGAGAACCAATATTTACATACAAATTATGTGAACACAGTGATTTACCATAATCATCTACAACAAGAGAAAGGTACCCATAGAGAAGAATGACGTTATTACAGTTTTTAATGCCATTGTTGAGGATTATGGCATTGCATGAAAAGGATTACTCTAGCAATCTGGCTGAACAATGAATGACTGGCATGAAGCTAGACATGTCATGATGTCAGGTGAATGACGCACCAATAAACGATGCAGAGCATGTACACTTTACGTATGGAAGGTATCAACACTTATGTACAACAGGAAAATGTACAGACACTAGCAGAAATGTACAGATTTAACCTAATATGATTTAGTTTCCAGTTTCCGTGGATCAGACTTGACTGTGCTGTCGCGGAGGCCTGTCCCTCGGGGGAAGGTCATATGGAACGTTGCCATGGGGACCTGTTAAACACAACATTCAGACTCATTTAGACACAAAACCACAAACCTGGCAGAAAGATTTCACTCACAAAGTTGATCCTTTTTCGTTAACACCACCTCGAGGAATTTTCCACACAAGATGGCAGCCAGTTTTATGGACAGCCGACACGAGATTGCCCAGAGTAAACCACCGACCTTAGGCAAGACAGGCTAACTTGTCCACTGTGACACATGTCATATTCACCAAAGCTGCGGGTTTCTTTTCTAACTTGAATAAACTTTAGACTCAGTAATATTCTATCTTAAATCAAGGAGACAACAGAAACTTATGACAGAAAAAGGTCAACATTTACAGAAGACCACTGACAATTCCTCATGAAAGATTATATTGTTTAAGAATGGCCTACAAATCTGATTTCATCACACACCTATCACCTCCTAAAATAAAACCCAAATCACCACAAAAGAAAAACTTTAGTAACGCCATCCCCAGATGTAATACATTACATTTTGTAAAAGGTTTTGGATTTAACCATGAACCAAAGACCTAACATTTCTACAATATTTAGTGTAACAATTCAAATTTTACTCCGAAGATGGAGATGATCATACAATATGGAGGGTCAAACCTTCAGTTAGCCTTGGCCTAAATCATAAATCACTTGTGTAAAGACTGTAATATTTGAAAATTCAATTAAGGGGGAACACTTCGTACATGTTATGAGAAAATGCTACCACAAGGGACCACAGCCATGCAGGGTAACTATTTACGTCTTACTTACTAGGTCTGTCTGGGTCCCCTCTGCTTGTGGGTGATCCTGGCCCTATGCGGGGTGGGGGAGGTCCACCCCTCAGTTGGGGTGGGGGTGGCAAATCGGGTCTATAGGGGGGTGACCTGCTCATGTGAGGAGGGAGCCTTCGGTCAAAAGGCGGAGGGGAGTCCCTGTGAGGAGAGCGCCTGTCTCGAGGAGGTGGCCTTCTGTCATAGGGAGGGGGTGAGTGGAGGTCTCCTGGGGGGGACCTCATGTCACGTGGGGGAAGGGGCATCCTCATGCCAGGAGGAGGGGGTATCCCGGGGGGGAAGGGCCGCCGGTCCATGGGAGGGGGAGGGTATCTAATAGGCCGTGGTGACCCTCTAAGATCATCGTCTCTGAAAGAGGTCAGAAAAGAAAAAACCACAAACTGATCATAATGCTGAGTCGGCACACTGACATGAAACTTCAGGCAATCTGTGGTGTTTCTACAATGTCTTCACAAGCAAGGGCCAACTTCAAAATAACTTGTATCAACAAAAAAAATTCCCTGTAACTATTCTCATAAATGACACTGTCCTGTTTTGCCATGCAATAGTTAATTCTCTGACATTCAAGATTCGTCTGCCTTAAGGAGTCTTCAAAACATAATTTTACCAAGCCACACCAACTGTCAAGTAACAACACCAGGTTCCGAGTTGCGCCATTACAACAACAGGTGGGGTAACTTTGCGAAATGACGCTGTTGTTTTGCAGCAAGGTCACATGCCTATCCTTTGACATGCAAGCGTATGTGTCCAGAAGGCAGCACTGTTGGAATTTCATTTCTGTTGCCCAACATGACATCCATCTTCGCTGGAGAACACATTTCGCTCGTTTTATTTCATCGTTTTTTCATGTTCAACACTGCATACGTCAGCCCACTGACTCTTCCATGCCATAAAATGGCAACGTCACGTCACAAAGGGAAATCACTTTGTTGTCATAACATCTCATCTCATATCATGAGGATTAGACGGCAGTGAACAATGGTAATTTAGCCAGCAAATGACAGCAGCTTGGTGGCTCACCATACCGGCCAGCTGTGTGCTGAGTATTGTTGTGAAAGATATAAAATTCCATCAGATCATGTCATTTATTGGAAAAGTATATCAAAAATATCCATTACTGTAGGTTTTTATGGAAGTTTTATAAAAGACAATTTAGAAAACCAGATGAAGAAGTTTCATGACAGGGTGCAGATCTAAATAATGCCCACTTTCACATAGCAATACATATGCAACAGTTGTTCTCCAGCATTACATTCCACATTTGGTGTTTCTGCTTCATAATCAAATGAAAAAAAGACACTTTTGACGAGCAAATGTATAGTGAAAAATGAAACACCATTGCAGCCAGGTGAAATACTGGTGCTACAGTAATGCAATGTTCCAGTGCTCAACAACAGCAACAAAACTCCTGGCTCCCAAAGCTAATAAGCATGTATGGTATCAATATCTATGATGTTACAGACCTCCAGCTCTGCCCTGGGTTTTACCTTCGCGAGGCCTTCTTGGGGGCCCTCTGCTCATGCCCCTACTGGGCCCTCCAACATATGGGCTGATACCACCTCTATACAGTGAAAACATTTAGGAATATATACTTCATCTCAAACTAATGAAATATTTACACAAGTTATATCCAAAAGCTGAGCCGTTTTGGTGAGTAAAATGAGGACATCTTATTTGATCTGATTGCTTTCCTTAGTTGATCAGAGTTCACCATTGTATTCAAGCAATGCATTAGGCAATTACAAATGATCATGGAAGTACATGTACCAATGTTCAAAACAACACAAGGTCACAGTGACATAACTTGACAACAATGGTATAATGTGACTTTCTCTAACCACAGCAAAACTGCATATATTTGCCTTAAATATGTGCCCAAAATAGTGCCTTTTAGAGGCAAATAAAAGCCATGGTATTACTTATATTAATACTTCTGGTGACAAAATTTCCAATTTTTAAGTCGTAAGAAGTTACCACCCTATCTTCCGAACAAGCCTCAAAACATATTTCAGCAGTGCATGTCCTTTCAGAATCAAACAAAATCAATAACTAGACCATTAACAAAATCTTATTTATGAATCTGATTGATGTATTGGTGTACAAAAATATGTCACTTAAAGTGCCACTCTTGTCACACTAGAAATTAGCTGGAAATATTACAATTATATGAAAGAAATTCTACAGAACAAACAGAACACCATGGTTCAAAGGGATTTTCGATGAATAACACGATTTAATCCATGTAACTGAAAATTCCTTTAAAAAAAGAAGAGGAGTCTGTAAAATTTTGCTGACATGACGTGATAATATTCCTTATATGATGCTGAATCAAGTGTGACACTGAGTACGGCATTTATGTTGGGATGATGCTGAGAGCATTTGAAAGGGTAGCATCATTTGTGGATACACGTCAGTGATTCGAGGCATCTTGTGTTCACGTGTGACCAGGCAAAGTGCAAAGGACAGAAAATTTTTGTGTCTGCATTTTCTGAAGAAAGGTGTAACATCACTTTTAATACACTGTAATACTTTTAGTATTTAGGAAAGCAATTCAGACTCAATTTTTATCATTTCATCTTGCTTTTAAGAAACACATGTTTTGACACCAAACAGCTCTTCAAATGAGGCCTGCCAGCATTACGGTGGCAGGAAACAGAGCCCAGGGGAAACCCATGACCAACCACAGGTTGTTAGCAGACCTTTCCACACAAAAGCCGAAATTTTAGGTCAAGTACGTGTATACAATGTCTATCCTGACATGACTTACACCACTGCTGACTCACCTAAATGCTGGCACTGATGACCTGGACAAAGGTCTGTCTGGAGAAAAGGGCGGCCTGTCACCCAGAGGAGGTAAGGGAGGCGGGGGCCCATTTGGTAAACCTGAAGTACAACCCATTTACAAGGTTACACGCATACACATGTAAAACAGTATGAGACATACAGTGCATCAGATCAGATTTTATACGGAAAAGGTTTGAATCAATTAGCAAAATCATATTTGATTGTCTTTCAATGACATACTTAAGAATGAAAGTCGCTTTCATGGGCTGAGGAGACTGGAGCACCTGGGCATACCTACTGACCTTCAGCTGAGGACACTGGAGCACCCGGGCAGAACCACTGACCTTCAGCTGAGGAGTGCAGTACCTGGGCATACCTACTGACCTTCAGCTGAGGACACTGGAGCACCCGGGCAGAACCACTGACCTTCAGCTGAGGAGTGCAGCACCTGGGCATACCCACTGACCTTCAGCTGAGGACACTGGAGCACCCGGGCAGAAAATCTATATGAATACAATCTTCACAAACCTAAAGGCGGCGGTATACCCCTGGTAGGTAAGGGGCGTATTAATCCTACAGCCTGTCGTCTTTCTAAGTCCATTAGTCTGCAAAAAAAACAGGTCACTTCAGAACAAACAGACCCAGATGTATAACAAGCGGAAAAAGAGGACACGTGTTCCTGCACAATGTCAGCAGAAAATGAAAGTGTCTGATAGAAAATTTTGGTTTTCATATAAACAAGTCCTTCCACACTGTTGCACGTTAATGGTAGAAAGCAATCAACATTATCTTCACTCTGGACATTTAAGCCTTCTTTTAAAATACAAAGGCTTTTGTAAAATTAGAAAACAAAAATGTTGTTTCATCAAGGTTGTACACAGGCAACTTACTTTACAATGACCAAGTTGGTTCCAGAAGTTTGTGTCGTTTTAAGAGATATGTCGTTATAACAGATATGTCGCTATAATAGATATGTCGTTACAACAGATATGCCGCTATAATAGATATGTCCCTATAACAGATATGTCGTTATAATAGATATGTCGTTATAACAGATATGTCGCTATAACAGATATGTCGTTATAATAGATATGTTGTTATAACAGATATGTCACTATAATAGATATGTCATTATAACAGATATGTCGTTATAATAGATACGTCGTTAGAACAGATATGTCGCTATAATAGATATGTTGCTATAACAGATATGTCGTTATAATGAATTGGACCTGTATGGGTTAGCAGAAGACTCTTGTTGCCATGTACCTGGTGGTGGTCTTATATTCAGTAAAATAAATTCCACTAATACGAAAGGCTGGGGGGGACTTACTAGTGTTCAGAAAGACGGCCGTTATAATATTCTGTTATAATGAATAAATTAACCTGCATGTCCGTTTGTTCCTAGCACAATTTGGTGAAATGTTGAATCTTCTGTCGTAATGAATGTCCTTGTAAAGAGGGTTGATTGTATTTAAAAAAGGTCAATGTTTCAGACATTTTTCACCAGAGCTTACTTTTGCCTGAGTATAGAAGACTCATGCCTAGCTTCTCTTGCTTCCCTGTCCGAGGCCCTTGCTGCAAGCTGTCAAAGCAAAACAGGAACAATGAACTCTACATGGTGATGCCATGACATACATCTTTCAACAGACAGATAATGTCAGTTATAAATTTCACGAACAGATAATATTAATTACAATCTGTACTTACCCAATTTTCATGGGCCTTCTTTTCATTGCTGGCAATCTGTATGTGGAAATCAGAAACAACCATTACCGAAAGAAAACTTTAACTGGGACACAAAAGTTTTCTTACACAAAAATATTTATTTGATTGTTGTTTTATCCCATTCTCAAGAACATTTCACTTATACAACGGTGGCCAGCATTATGGTGGGAGGAAACCGGGCAGAGCCCCTGGGAAACCCACAACCATCCGCAGCTTGCTGGCTACACAAAAATACAGTGTACTTTTGTATAAAGTGGTTTTACCCCAACTCTCAGGGAAATGAGACAAATATGATATAACATACTGTATTGTATTCATCCCTTTCTATGAACAAGCCAAATTAGTCTTTCTCATGTTCAGGGCATCTAAACAACAGTTATTTATTTATTTGATTGGTGTTTTATGGCGTACTGAAGAATATTTCACTTATACAACAGCAGCCAGCATTACTTTGGGAGGAAACCGGGCAGAGCAGTGGGGAAACCCACAACCATCTGCATGTTTCTAGAGCACCTTCCCATGTACTGCTGGAGAGGAAGCCAGTGTGAGCTGGGCTTGAACTCACAGCTACTGCATTGGCACCTGGGTGTTTATGCAGTGCTGATGCACTATCGCCCTCAGCCACAAAGGCCCCCCCAAAACAATTACACAGGAGGTACACACAAGTACATTAGGATGGTTAACATACCTGTGCTCTAAAATCTCGTTCTGCAGAAGTTATTTCATTCTCTAAGTCTTTCACTCTTTCCCTGAAATACAAAAAACATCAAACCATGATGAACACAAATTGTGCAAAAGTCAGTTTATACGGTCAAATAGTCAGAAAAAGCATAGATTCAAGACAGGAGAACAATGTTACAGAAAATCTGAATACACTAAACTTGCATGTATACCACTAGGATGTTAATGCATTCTATTCTTTCTGGTTGTTTGTACAAGTTACACGTACCACTGATTCTTACGCATAGCACAAGGCTTGCATGCTTATTTACAAAGTTTTTATATTTTACATCTCAACACATATGGTCTATCATCCATTTTTCAGTTGCACATGTAATTTTGGAGCAGAAACTGTTCCATACAATGCTGCTGACCCACCTCAATGTAGTCAGCTCCAGCTGCATATCTCTGGTCTTTTCGTCGGCTGACATCAGCTGTGTGACACTCTGCTTCTTCAGGGTCTCTTGCTCTCCCAACTCCCTGTGAAGCAAAATTAGAATTACATGTTTATAGTCTTTAACAGAAGTCTATTCTAAAATGTTCAGCCAGTTCCAACTGTAGGAGGGCTGTCAGTGGGTAACCCCTAAAGCTTCCACCCCTCTACTGGCCTTCACCTGCTGAGAACGCCAAAATACTACACTGATGTCTGCAGTTGTCAAAAAACTACAAATATCCACAACCATGCCACTAACATTCCACAGGCAAACAACTACTGAGCTGTTGGCAGGCTACTGGCATTTCCTAGAAAGCTTTCTGCTGGGTGTATTATAGTGTAGCATGCAAAAGATGTTTATCAAAAGTATCTCACTTCTACATTTTTCAAACAACAGATAACACACACAGAAGTGAATTTATATCAAACAAATGTAGAGGATTTTAGCACATAAACTAAAAACTTGTTTCAAGTTAAGAACATTTATTTAACAAAAAAACATATAATGCCAAAAAACAGAATAATTTTAACATCACACAATGCTTAAACATTTATTTTATTTATCTGATTGGTGTTTTACACCATATTCTAGAATATTTCACTTGTACGACGGCAACTATCATTATGGTGGGAGGAAAACTGGCAGAGCCTGTGGGAAACCCACGACCATCCCCATCTTGCTTGCAGACCTCCCCACATATGGCCAAAGAGGAACCCAGCATGAGCTGGACTTGAACTCACAGGGACCTCACTGGTGCATACATATTTAAACAATTTGTTGAAAACACATGATAGCAAATTAGACTGGTCTGTGAAATTACAACAGTTAACATCGAGTACACAAAACTAAGCCCTTGTTGACTCTTTTTGGCAACCTGTCAGTGACTTACTTTTGCAGCTCAACCTCTTTCTCCTTGAAGTAAGTTGTGAGGACAGCCAGCTTGGTCGTGGCTTCCTGACATAAACGTTCAGATTTAGCTTTGTCAAGACTCATGTTGTCTACCTCTCTCTTCAGGCTCTCTATCTGATCTGAAAACATCCACAACAACAACATCAAAGACCCATTACTGCATGTTCCTCTTAACATGGTAGTCTCAAACACCAAGTTTACATACCAATGACTGTAAGGTGAAATACTGGTTTTGTGACCCAGACATACATAGTCCAACAAAATATACCCTGAGTGAATTAGTGCACAGCACCATGAGTTTTTTCAAATGACACATTTTCCTGGTTTCTGAGTGATTCACCCACCTTACAGCGCCACCAATATTTTTTTCTGATTAATTTCAATAAATTTCTTATCACAAAAACTAAACTATTGGCATCAAAAGTATCATTATAAGGCTTTTCATGTACTCCTGAAAGTGTATTTTGACAAGCCAAATACAGTAGCTCATATTTCCCTGTTTGCTAATTGCTGCTGCCAAAGAATTACTCCACAATACTCCTTTCTTTGTCTGTCTGGTGTGTCACGCTGCTTTCCACATTACATCCTTGCTGCATGCTGGTCTCATAGCTAACGTGCTACTTAGCAGTGATGCCTCCTCGGACAACATATTTTTATTAAAATTTCGAAAACCAGGTCTGCCATGTTCCTCGCGACAAGATATCCAGCATTAGTATTCTTGTTAGATCATACAGACAATTTACCTTCCATTTCCTTTCTGGCATCTGTTTCTATGTATAATTTGTTTTTCACAGACTCCAGTTCCTCTTCAGTGGATTTAAGAGAAGCATTCACCTTCAAAAGGAAAAAATGTTTTCACTGATTTACTGCCCTATAACAGCAACACATCAGAACTTTTCAAGATGGTTTTCAAACTGAAATAATTGTACCCTACAGTGGCGACATTTTTACAGCCTCATTCAGTTGTAGTATGGAAAAGACAGAATGTCAACTGTTCCTGAAAATCAGTTATAATCAGTTATCAGTTTAATAACAAAAAAATGCCCCTTTAGATCAAAGTTTGATGCTAAAGATTTACTTATCAATTTGATTGGTGTTCTATGCTGCACTCTAGAATATTTCACTTATATGATGGCAACCAGCATTAAGGTGTGAGAAAACTCGGGGGAAATCCATGACCATCTGCAGGTTTGACGCAAAAAAAATTCAACCTACCCGTGAGACATCCATCATATCCTTCAACTTTTCCTCCAATGACCTGGAACCTTTTGAAAACAGAAACAAAGTGAATATGTGACGATATTAGGGGATATCATTTCAAAATAAAAGCAATATACTTTATCAGTTTTTGTTGTTGTTCTTGTCCTAAGCATTTAATCAGAAACGATGTTGAAATAACGAATGAATGAATAAATTTATTTATTTATTTACTCGTTTGGTGTTTTACTACATACTCATGAATATTTCACTTATACAACGGTGGCCAGCATTATGGTGGAAGGAAAGCAGGTTGAGCCCAGGAGATTGCCACGACCATCCGCAGGTTGCTGACGGACCTTCCCACCTTACCACCTTACCACTTTACCACCTTCCCACTTTACCACCTTCCCACCTTACCATTTTACCACCTTACCACCTTACAGCTGGAGAGGAAGCTGAATGAACAAATGACTAAGCTTTGTATTACATGGATGATATTTCAAAACTACTGTGCATAAAATAAGAGCCGGTGTTAATTATCAGAAACAAAGGTGCTTGTGCTTGTTTTAATGTCCCTTTCTTTGGCTGTTTGAAGTGACAATCTAACACAGAGCAATCACCCGAACTGCTGCCATCTTCTGGTCTCTCATCTTCAAACGCTTTCAGCTGGACAAAGCAGTCACGCAACACCTGCAAAACAAAAGTTTACACGTACATATATTTATTTCCTCTGTGTTTATGTCCCGCCCAAGACTATTTTGTCATTATCATGTTGGTCAGGTTTATGGATAGAGGAATCTACAGCCTAGGGAATATCTCCTCACCTTACCACATAAGTGTCAATGCTCAGGGCAGAAATCAAACCAGCAAGACCTGTATCTGAACCTGCAACTACACTGTCTATCTCATTCGTTAGGTAACGTATCAAAATGAAAGTGATTTGGGAACTTCCATACAACCGGATCTAACTACACAGAAGAATAAGGACACAGTGACTACTCATAAACCACATCCTTCTGAACGATTCTAACTGAAATACATTCCTTGAAATCTTTAATATGCACATGAAAATGAAGTTAACTGAACACAGATACCTGTACATTTTGTTCAGAGTCCACATTTATTTACAAATTGTATGTGCTGTGTTGTTCAGGATTTTTATTAAAAAAGAACTCGATTTGAAAATTACTAGACTTCTATTTCTTCCTGATGCCTATAATGCATAGTTCCCCTAAATAACCAAGATACTCACTTCACATGTATTCTGAAAAAATAAACAAATATGACAGAAACTCAATTTATACCTGTTCCTTATTGGGGTAACCTTGATGAGTGGTGTTTAAAAATAATGTGAAAAATTACAACTAATTCCATTGGCTCACCTCCAGTTCATTTTCCTTAAATGTTATATTCTCTTCCATTGTTTTCAGCTCCTCCTGAGTCTGACCCAGCGTTTCTGTCAGCTCCTTGACCCTAAACAGTAAACATGCAATGTTAATTTACAGTACTCACCCAGAACTTTTTCCAATACAAACAGTAGCCATTCTTGTTTTCTGCCTTAGGTATGACCTGTTTGTTTATTTTCTCTCACATGAAGTACTTCATGCAGCATTAAGAATATTTAAAATTTCATCCATGACTTCAGTTGCTCATTTCCTGACTTGTAGAGTTCTCCTGATTTTAGTAAGGCCTTTGGAGGTTTATTTGTACAATGGGGTGATACCCTACTTGAAAAATGTTTCAGCACCAGAAATAATATTTTAGAGACATATTTGCCTCTAAAACTGCACTTTGGTGGACAAAAATCTAGGTCATTTACAGTAATCATGGTCATAGTTTGGGTTGGAGGAAGGTCTTTGAGGCTCAGAGACCATCCCAAGTCACAGCCAATCTGATGAATTCCTTGGTCAACAAAAAAACACACTAGTGCATGTACTAGCTGACTTGGCCAGAGAATCTTGGCTGACTTTGTGTACTGTATTAAAGGAAAATGTCAGAATTCAGGGAAAATTCTAGGCCTTTGATTGGTCTATCTGCCTTTAATAGGCTACCATATTCACAAAACATGCAAGCGATACAGTTTTGTGCCGCTGATATTTTTTCTGTATCTCTATGGAGTCAAGGATTCTCATGCTGGTCGATAGCAACGCTTGTCAGCAATGTACGAGTCAGTAACTTTTTTTGCATTTATTTTCAAAAGAGTTCTAGTGATTCAGCAGTTAACAACTTGCAGAAAATTTTTTCATAGCATATTTTGGACACAATTAAATTGCAAACCCTTGCAAAATGAATTGAAAATGAGAGTCCTACCTAGCAGTCATCTTAAGGCAAGTCTGTTTTTTGTCTGCGCCATAAGTGTCCCAATCTAAGCAGCGCTCTTGTCATCATGTGAGCTGTGACATCTGCCACAGTCATTGTATCAGTGGCATAGAGTTGGTGAAAAGGGGGCATTTTTCGGCCCAAGTACCAGTATTAATTCAATTAAAAGTTGGCCAGAATGATCAATATCATTCCCTTTGGGCTCGTGAAAATATTACTCTTCTCGATGAAATATCAGGCCGTATACCCACACAACACGCTGGTGTAACTTATAATGTTGACAGGGATCCAAATTCGGGACATGACCAACTTCACCCTGAGCACAAACTGATAGATCCAGATTTAACATGAAATACACTGCAGTCCTGGATAAATGCCTTCAGTTCAATTAGATTTATAGATACTATTTATCAGTTATAATTTTGTTGATGGCTTGTCCTTGGGAAAGAATGTGTTGCTATGTAACTCCACTGGTTAGGTTTTAGGTGAGCCATTTTACAGACGCAAGTTTTGACGCAAGATGCAAAACGTAAAATCCAAGTTGCAAAATTTGATATTTACTCACTTTTTCTCCCATTCATCAGCCTCTACAGTGAGCTGAAATGTAAAAAAGATAACACTCATGTACATCATATCTACGTGATGGTACCACCAGTAAGTAATTACAAAATACATGACACAGGTAATAAAGGCTGGCCATGTTTGTCTAAGCCTAATAAAGCTGTCCTAATGATGGATGGAATCTTGGCCTTGACCTTGGGATTCTGTATACAACTGAGTCACAGTTCTGACTACTGATATAATATCTGTATTCACTGAAAGTAACTCAATCAGTTAACAATGAAAACATCCTACACATAAGCACAGTATCACATCACACATATACAAGACATATGACGTACAGGTATTAACATACATGTACATTTCAACTGATCACATTTACAGTTATGAAGAAATACACAGTGACTACATAAAACAAGACAAAAAAAACCTACATGGACAACACGAGTACCGACCACCACAACAGACCTAACCGGCAGATGAGGCAGGGTAGTGGTAAACCCTTGGAGACAGACTGGAGTTACAGGTTCTCAGTCACTTATGTAATATGTTATGTAAAAGAGGACCCCAAATTTCTGAGTGTTCAGAATAGAAAAATCATGCCCACTTGATGTTTCCTGGTCTCCAAGAATTGGACTTGTTCATTGAGAGCCTCCATCTGTACGTTGAGGTTGTCTGTAACACTTTTGTGACCACCCAACTCCTTCATGGCCTACAAAATACAGTAATACACATGTTCACCAATTACTCAGCAATGGGCCCCTCAGGGCGATACCTTTTGGAAACTGTCAGGATTATTATTCCTTACTATTCCTCACCACTTTTTACGCCCTTTCTTATGCAGGTAAAACGGCTCCATGTAAAAAAGTTAAATTTGGCGATTATACGTGATCAGGTGGGATCTGATGCATATTAAAAATCTGAAATAACAGACCATGTCGTTTGACGGCCATGTTGGAAGGAGTTCCAGACCTACTTTAAACTTCTTCTCAAAAATGGCTACATGGGATCTCCTCCAAATTTGCATGCACAATCTTCGACACAAGTCCGAAAACATATGTTGCTTTGTTTTTTGATATTTATGCAAATAAGCCCTGTAGGCCATCTTGAAAATGTCACATGACCCTTTCGCCAATTTGCCTCAATTTGCCCAATTATGGTAAAAAAGGTGTCAATTTATATGTAAGTTAACATGAGCAGTGTAAAAATGTGCTTAGATTTTGTGAGGACTGGAAGTGGTTTTCAAGTTACTGCCACAAAACTGTGCAAAAATGTACCATTTACTTAACATGGGAGGTTTGTGCATGAAATCCTGTCCTGGGTCAAGTCAACTGTTCATCGCTTCATATTGATATCCTCTGCACCAAGCAGTGTGTCGAAAGCCTTTGAAGCCCATCCACTTGAGCTGCTGTCAGCGCAAACCCCTTCAAACATTGTTTACTTTCTGTGTTTTGTTATCGCCTGTGAGCTGAAAATCAGTTTCTCTATGCTGGTCTCTAGTACTAGGCCTGTTATATATGATTGTTTCCAGCTCATTCGTTCGTCCGTTGTTTTGTCTTTCATTATCAGCTGTAAGCTGAAGATCAAAGGGGAATTTTCTCTGTGCTAGTCTCTAGTACTAGACCTATTATATAGGATTCCTGGCAGTCTGGTTCAAATCCAGTTGATTTCTTTTCAGTTTTTTGCTTTTTTGTTGCATGCTTTTTTCTCCCTTTTTTTTTTAGTTTTTGTCACTTTTATTAGTCGGTGCATGCAAATTGATTGGATGAGTTTTGTAGAACAAGGTCACTGGTCACATGTCAGGTTTCTCTCTGCTAGTTTCTAATACTGGACCTATGGTGTATACTATTCCTGGCAGTCTAGGGTTCAAATCCAGTTTATTCCTGTGCATTTTTGTCATGCTTTTCCTCTTTTTTTTTGTTTTTCTCTATGCTGGTCTCTAGAACTAGACCCCTAATGTGTATGATTTCTGACAGTCCTGGGCTCAAAGCATGCTAATTCCGTTTCATTTTTATCATGTTTTTTCTCCATTTTTCATCCTTATGCAATTAGTGTTATTGTTTGTGTATGTGGTACGTATGAGGCCGACCCCCAGAACTGCTGTACCTGACAGCTATATTTTTGTTTTACTATTTTAATTAAAGAAGGAGTTTTGTTTTATACTATAACAGTCATCTTCATAGGTAGAAGAAATTAGGCATTGGATTTGATTTGTGTTTTCCGCCGTACTCAAGAATATTTCACTTATACGACAACGTCCAGTAATATGGTAGGAGGTAAACAGGCACAGCCCAGAGGAAACCCACGGCTATCCACAGGTTGCTGGCAGATCTTCCCATTTATGACCAGGGAGGAAGCCAGCATGAGCTGGACTTGAACTCACAGCGACTGCATTGATGAGAGGCACATGGGTCACTATGCCACACCGGTGTGCTTACCACCTCGGCCACGGAGGCCCCCATTAGGCACTGTACGGAGGAAATTTAATATCTTCCACAGTAATGTAATATATTGCATTTTCTGAGCAATCGGTACTCACATTTCAGGTTATGTTTTAACCAACATGGAAAGTTTCAACTACTACTTTCACTCATTAATTTTTTTGCTTGTGTCAACAAATTTTTAAATATTTGGTAAGCGTCTTGCTTTTGTTTGTGTCAACAGACAAAAGCAAGACGCTTACGAAATATTTAAAAATTTTCACCACATAATTTATGGTGAGTTTCTCTGAAGTACTAAGCAGATTTTTATGCCTTAGTTAAATAATTCTACGGAGACATGTGCCACTCTTTGGTTGATATGTTGCTTAGGTTGTTCACTTCTGTTCACTCAAACCATGCCAAACAGTCTCATGTATTCACCTCCTGATTTTTGGCCTCCAGAGCTGCAGCATGAGCTTCCCATTCCCTAATGTTCTCCTGCAGTCTCTGAATCTGAAAATGACATCTATACATCACACAACATTTCAAACTTTAAAGAAAAATGAGGGAAAAACACATCTGCAAAATTGTGCCTATTAACCATTAAAAATAAAACCTTCATTGTTTCTTCAACCTCCCAAAACAGGGAGTTCATATGACCAGTCATGATCTTTTTTCTGAAATCACAACTGCATGTTTATGCGAGAGCCACAAGTAAACGGTCATGTCTCAGTTAATGATGACTTTAAGGCGAACCACATTTCCCCAATTATTAACACTTCGGTACGCTACCTCAAGTTGCCTGTTCCTTGTTTTTGAGATTGTGGGTTAAGAATATTGTTATAATTTGCTTGTACCATTAGAAAGTTCTGTCCCATTGGCTATAACTCACTAACAATGGCTGCTCACATAACTTTCCACAACGTGGATTCATGTATCTGTTTAAGAGTGTAAACATTATCTTAATTTTTGGCACAAAAATTGTTGATACATTCACATGTACATCTATCCTTGTCTTTTCCATTTAATTTCCCAGCATCATTAGAAAATCCTTGGCTTACTGGCTATCATTCTCTACTCTCGTAGCTTTTCATGACCTGGAATTTGATTTGCATTTGTTTGAGACAGCAAACACCTTCTTCATTTCATGCATGAAATAACTTTTGCTACAGTCATATGTGTATCATCTATTCTCGTCTTTTCCTGCGCAAAGTGTTACCAAGCCTGCTTACCTCCCCTTGTCGCTGCAGCAGGTTGTCTTCTGCCTGTTTGAATGTCTCCTTGTAGGACTCCACCTCTGCCTGAAGGGAGGCAACTGTCTCCTTAAGAGCACCATTATGTAACTGCGGAGAACATGCAAAACCAACATCCTCTTAGTGTTAACTACATGTTTGTTAGTCTGGGCTTCAGTCTCTGCTGAAATTATCTTACTACAAGACAAAGTGCCATTCTTACCATGTGCTTGAACCCGTTATGAAAGAGAAGGGAGTGGCACTCAGTATATCGAAGACAGCTTACAGCAGCCATACTGGAACACATAGTGACTTAAAAATCAATCCTGAATGTTCCTTCGCTGAGCTAAAGCCATAGTGTAAGTATGAATTTGTTTGGTGGAAAACTGTTCCAAATACCTTAGTAAGTGTCACATGTTAAAGAAGGGAAGGATGAACAACCGTTGACAAACATGTCATTCTTTGTGTTAACATCACATAGATTATATGGATAACAACTTCTGATTTATTATACCGCAACGTTTCAGTGTACATTCTAACATTGTTGTCAAGCGAATGAAGATACAGCCAAAATGATAACTTATTTACTATGTGGCAGGTGTTGAGAAAACAATAATTGTGACTACAACATATCTATGCATACACATATGGCTGGTCATTTATGTGGTGAAACAATATGAAACCTGTTAAGACAAACATAACCAATACCACAACCACAAAACTGATGGAAGCCATTGCGATCCGGAAGACTAACCCAGAGATCAATAGAGACCAAGGATTTTTAATCCCAAAAGCCTATGATGATCTTACGACTGACATGATCTGTTAGTCCATCAAAAACAACTTTCTCTTCATACATATCTTGTTCATTAGAATCACATCACGAGTGTTGTCTTTACCTTGTATATCGCCGTTTCCAGGTGCTACCTCAGCCAATATGCTTTATTAATGTCTAGCCATATGTGTATGCACATATATGATGTAGTCACAATTATTGTTTTCTCAACACCCACCACATAGTATACAAGTTATCATTTTGGTTGTATCTTCATTCGCTTGACAACGATGTCAGAATGTACATCAAAATGTTGCGATATTGCAGAAATTGTTATCCATATAAAATGTGTGATGTTACCCTGTCAACTTCTAAATGCCCCTCAAAGAGTTTATTCTTTGCATTGGCATTTATGCCATCAACAAAGGATATTAAATCACTGGCTTGGGCTAGGACTACATACAAGATATGTACATGATATGAGCAAACACAACAACAACATTATGCACTCACCTTCAGATTCTGAACTTCCACTTGAGAGGAGCCTGCAGACTTCTGTTGTGTTTGTAGCTGCTTCTCTAATGACTTCATCTGAATGACAAAATAAACACAATTACAGGATAACAGATGGATTGAAGTCAATGGACCCAGCTTGTGAACATGCAGACATGTGAAGTAGATCAAACTTCTTAACAGATGTAGCCAAACCAAACAACAGCAAATTACCTGCTATGTCCTAAAATTTCTCACCAGCTCATCAATCTGCTTTTATTTCTTGACTCATTTATTGCTGTTCTATGCCATACTCAAGAGTTCATTTACTTATCTGATTGGTGTTTTATGCCATACTCAAGAATATTTCACTTATACAGTACTTAGGAATATTTCAAATGTATGATGGCAATTACAATGTAGCATTAAGTTGGGAAGAAAGCCCAGGGCAATCTCATGAACATCTGTAAGTTGTTGGCAGGCTTTCAAACAAATGACCATAAACAAAGCCAGCATGATCTGGACATAAACTCACTGCGTCTGCATTTGGTGCCAAGTTCGTGAGTCATTGTGCTGCACTAGCAAGCTAACCGCATCTCTATGCTGAACAACAATTATCTGGTTAAAAATATTGTGAAATTATCAGTGATTTATTGTAAATCAGATAAATTTCACATGATTTTTAATAATGTGCAGCAGAGTGACAAGTTGGTGAAAATTTCTATGAGACTGTAGTTGATTTGCAGCAGTTCTGGTCCAAATTCCAATAACTCACCTTCTTCTTGGTTTCTACCAGTTCATCTTCCAGATTTTCTTTCTCCTTTGTAGTAACAAACAGCTTTTCTTCCAGACCACGCACAACCACTGCAAAATCAAGTTAGGAGACATCACACAAGTTAAAAGCATGACACAGTAAAACTGTAAAAAGAAAATTATAATTTTTGTTTCTGTATGAAAGAGAAACATTTTTGCTAGTAAAGACTTTGAGCATCCTCGCCTTGACTGTAGTTGTTCTATGTAATTGGAGCATACTGAACGTTTGCAATCTGAGAATGAATGGCGTGAATGGCGTTTAGTTTAGCACACAGCTGGACCAAGTGTATCCCATGATTCTATGTATCTGTTTGTATCTGTTTATAGCCTGAGGTGAACAGTAATTACAGTATTACATGTAATACTGATTTAATCAGTGTTTCATGCCATACTCAAGAATATTTCCCTTTTACAATGGCTGGTGCAGTTACAGATGCTGGCTCTTCCCCATGAAATCACTGTGGACCCATTGCCAAGTCTATCAGTTGCCTATGTGAGCGCCTACTTGGGATAATTCCTCAATATACCTGCTCAGTCCAGCAGGGAGTTCAGGCCATAACTTCCCCTCAAGCAGTTTTGTAATCCAATAGCTTTCACGAGGTGCTAAACTTTGATGTCTGTCGTGCCGCAGACATTTAAAGTCTACACATTGTAAGAGTACAGCTCAGTATTTCATTGGCTTTGCGGGGCAAAGCAGCAATAACAAAAAATGTAAAATGGCTACGGAAAGAAAGACTGCAAATTGAGCGATGCAGCCAGAGTTTTAGATAACCGCACTACTTGAGGAGCAAGTTACGGCCTGAACTCCCGGTTGGATTGAGCAGATATGTTGAGGAATGTCTGCACGCCGGATTTATCACACGTAAGCGTTCACAGAGACAACTGATGGACTTGACCAATGGGTTCACGGTGATTTCTGGGGGAAGAGCCAGCATCTGTAACAGCACCGGTCTGGTATAGAGTGGTTATAGATGCACAGTATCTATGGTAAATGTGAAATTACTATGTCATGTCAGAGCAAAACAATCTAAAAACTCAGCCATCAAAGTGCTGCTTTAAAACACGAGTGAAAATAGCAAAAAGGCCATCGGCCGATACTTTGATCTTACCAAGAGGATTGGACTTCTTTCCACGCTTACCACCACCCTGAAACCAGTTAAATACACAACAGAAAATATAACTGTATCAACTTCAAAGAGCAAGTCAAGGTACTGTTCAGAGTGACAAGTATGTTACAACTGAATACAGCAAAATGTTGACTTTCTTACACATAAACACTCCTTTACTCCAGGCTTCCGAAATTTAGCAGCGTTTCAACTCTTTGATGTTGAGAAAAAAAAGAAGTATTCACTCAACTGATTTGTGCTTAATGCCATTTTAAAGAATTTCTCATATATATGAAGGCAATGAGGACCTGGGATGGAAAAGTTAAAATATTGAGCTTCATATACATGTTCGTGACAGAAACTGGTGTTCCACAAGGTTCAATACTGAGACCAATACTTTTTATCATGTACATCAATGGCCGTCCACAAATGCACACGTACTAACAATCCTCAATTTGAAAATTTTTTAGATGAGACAACTATTCAATGCAGTGCCAAAACTGTGATGGAAATTGAGACAGTTTTAAATGAAAGCTTAAAAGTTGAACATTAAAAAGTGATGTTATGAAAATGAAATGTCTTTAAATCTAGATGAAGAAAATTTATGTCAATAAGTTTTTGACAATATCTCAGAAGTCTTAAAAGGAATCAGGATTGGAGATTCATTTTGTCATCGACAAATTACTTGTTGCTTTCATAAATGAAAGTCTTACATGGCAAGTCATATTGATTACAAGAGCTGATTGGGAAGAGGAGATAGAATAATTTGAGTTACCCTCTTTCAATAAATATAAACATTCGCTCACATCCTTAACTGTATTAGTGAGCAAACATGCACTTAAGTAATTAATTACTCACCCCACATATACATGAACAGCATGTAACTGTCACCAGAATGACAAATGTTGCCAGGGTGACAAAAATCAGCAAAGGGGGAGACAACCCAAGAGGCTCTTGTTCCAAAAAGCTCTGTATTGATGGAGGCATCTACAACATTGTAAAATTGAATAAATACAGGAACCGATGAATGAACAGATTAAATGATTAGGTACATTGGCAGTATTACGACTATAGTGAAAACTGGTTAGAATCAGGAAGCAAATATGAAAATGAAGATTGCTACAGGTCAAAACGTTTTCTTGAGCAATCATTTGATGCTGTGCTGCTTTCTTCAGATGGCAACATGACCCAATGTAGTAACACTGTATTATCCATGTAAAAGGTCCAAGAGGGTAAACTTAAACAAAAATTATTTTACCCTGCAATGTGGCTTATCGAAGTGATGCTCGATGAATGAATTCAGCAATGAGAAATATTTTGCCACGAGAAACTGTACAAATTTTCACCTCATTACAACTACTGAACTGCCGTAGTTTCTCCATAATATGGGACACTTTTTGACCAACTGTGTACCAGGACACTTTGCAAGGGATGTTGTCTTAAGTCATAAATTCTCAGTGGGGAGTACAGGAGATTACCAGAAGTCAGTTACTGACAGTCCACATTTCCATCACACCTCACTGAGCCTCACCAGCTGGCTGAGACTGGAGAAACTCCCTGCCAGGTTGTGAAAAGTTTCACTTTTTGTACCACTGAAAGCATTTTACACACTGATATACATTTAAACTGCAATATTAGACAAAACTATGTGATTCGGTAAACTAATGGCTTCATCTTTGAAGAATTCATCAGTCGACGACATAATAGCGTCTGATATCACTTGAAAATGTATTTGTAATTTTATAACCTGGATTACAAAGCAACCGTTGCAAAATCTTGTCCAACTTCTTGCCGTACAGATCACTGCAAGCTTTTTGATATAATTTTCAAATTTGTATGTAACCAGGTAAGAAATTTAAGTATCTACAGATTGAAGGATATTTACAGCGATTTCTCAATATTTTTTTCAAAACTGATATGTGTGAACCATGTTTTTTTCCATAAAGATTTAGTGTAATTTTTCACTAAATGACCCAGAGCCTCAGTAAGTGTGCATGCATATGGTTTGACCAATTTTGTAAATCCAAGTGTACGTCCACCAGAGTGAAATATCATGTCAATAACTAGACAGACTGACCATAATGTACAAGTACATCCGTACTTCTTGGTGCCAATGAATTGTTTTAAACCTGAATGAAATGTGCACTGTATCTGTACACTGATCCGTAGTCTAGCTTGTACTGAACAGTGATAGAGAGAAGAAATGCATGCGGTGGAGGCCTCTGATCATGGGAACTTGATGTAGAGCTTCCAATAACCACAACAACGTTGCAAATTCAGTACAATCTCAGAGGGGCTCTCAGTTTTGAAGCTTTGAAGTTTTGAAGTTTTCCCCAGGGTTACAGGTGTCTGCTGAATTTGACTAAACTGGTTGTCTCGCATCAGCCACATCTAATGATGTATGTTACAATATTACATTTCTAGTTTTTCCTAATACAAGATACTCACTCTTACAATTGCCAGCATCACCTCAGCACAAAAATGTTAAAGGCCTTCAGAATTTCAATGAAGTCGTCTGTATAAACTGGGGGGCTACAACCGATCAGTTCTTGACAGGTAACTTTCATAAGATTGCGACTGGGTCCAGCCATGGGGAAATGTTCACACAGGTGTCAGTTCATTCTATTTCAAACATACAGACTTGACTGTATCCTAAACCTGGATTTCACAGTCTTTATAAAATTCAGGCATAGATATTCGGTTACCTGTGTCAGAATGACACTCTGTCACTAATACATGAACTTTATGAAGCTTTGAGGTAATTTTTTTTTTACCATATCAGTTGTGGGTTTGAATTTTTGTGTATAACAAGCCGAACACGGGTATGGACGAACAAGCAATGGAAAAATTTTTTACGCTCACAATGACAGATTAATTATTAAATAGCAATGGATTATCACTCAACACTTGTGATCTTCCCTTGAGTACATGTACCCACTGGTAAGTGTTTCTTTTCAATCTGTCACTTTCATATGCACTGTATTCAAAGAAAAGTTGGCTGAAATTCCACGGACTACTACTAAGAAAATTACAACCGTTTATAACACCAACAACAGCTATAGCTGCCTATCCCAGCATTCAGCTAAATTACCCTGCCGTCAGTCTTATAGTTAGTCAGTTATTTATAATATCCTGTAAATTCATAAAAGCTGACAAAGGCACCAAGGTTGATGTACTGCCAGTGTAACTAATTTGAGGTGTATTGGTAAATTTAAGGAGGTTGTAGGAGCCCATTTGAGAACTTTTTTGGTCCCAAAATAGTGTGCAAACACTGTGTCGACATGGTGTTCAGTTTTCATTACGCTACTTTTTTGCATATTATATACAGACTATGAATTTCCCAGACAGAGTGGGCTGTGGCGTAGGCCATGTATATTGCCTTACTGGCAGGCCAATAACACCAGCTGTGAGCAGTCAAGGGAGACCTGTGTGATTTTCCCGGCTAACTTCAGGGCGTCTCAATCATAGCATCACATTTTATGGAGAAATTACGGTACCAGAAACTACTGGAAATTACCTTCATTACAATCCACTGAAGACCTGGTGTAACCACTGTCATCACTTGTTTGCTGAATGTCTGGAAACCAGAGGCATACATCTCCTCTTCTAACTTAGTATCTGTAATACGTCTTGACCAGCGGTCATCTGAAGCGTACGGGTCATCCTTCTCATCAGGATGCTTCAGGTCATCAGGGATTGGTGTCTCCCAAGCCAGTTGGCTGGATGGAGTTGTGGAAGGAGGAGTTACTCCCCTTGGGTCTGATTCTTCACTAGGATCACTAGGTGCCTCTGTTACAGTTTCCTGCTCCCGTGTGTTTGTCACACTTTCCTGTGGCGGACTTGTGAAATGTTCCTGGCCTTGTTCATCTTCACTTCCCGAATTTTTGCTTGTTGAAAAGCTTTCTGCTTTTGTTTCTGCCTCTGGTTGTGTTGTTGTTGTTGTCTGAGATGGGCTGTCATCCTTTTCTTCCTGAACTTCTTTTGGCTTATCTTCCTCACTAATAAGGTCACCATCTTTCTTGTTATTATTATCATTAGTGTCATTTTCCTCTTCTTCAGGAGAGTCAGTAAGAGTTCCATCCTCAATATGCTTTTCCTCCTCCTTCGTAGAATCATCCTCAGCATGTTTCTCATCCTCACTGGTAGTGTCATCCTCGGAATGTTTTTCCTCCTCTTTGGGCGTGTCAACCTCGGAATGCTTGGTTTCATCCTCTTTTCTCTGAGCCGTCTCCTCTTGGCTTCTCTCCATGGGTGTATCTGACTTCACTGGTTCCTCGTCCACCCGAGGTGTTGGGTGGAAGGTTTCTTCAGACAGAGGCTTCCTGGACATGAAGTCCAAGGTATGGTAAGCACCAGTGTCTGGTACTGGCTGTTCTGCCTCGGACTGCTCGTGGCCAGCGCTGCTGCTGTTTGCAGCGGTGACTACCTCGCTGTAGCTTAGCTCATCTGTCACTCCTGCAACAGCCATGCTGGTCTGCTGGCTCTCCGAAGAATCCAGAGGCTTTGTGGCAACAACATCAGCTTCCTTCAGAATGTCTCTGACAAGGGGCAACTCAGCCCCTGCTGTATGATCCTCAACAGAAGGATTAACTGCGTCTTTGGACGGTGACACCTGTACATCTGGATAAGGTGTTTCTGTGACAGGGTTATCGTCAAAATAAATAGTTGTACCCTCAAACACCTCAAAATTCTCAGCAGCAGGGGCAGAATTTTGTTTCTCCAAGCTCTGCGTGAGGGATTCCGTAACCGAGGAAGATGCCTGCGTGCTGGACCCGGCTGGAACAACAGACATTTCTGATGACTGTACCAGCTCTTGTTCTGGCTTTTCCAGTTTCTCTTCCAGCACAGTGGTGGACTGAGATTCGGGGATACTCGGGGAGGCTAGGATGTCTGGTATGGACTCGCTTTTCACTGTCCCTTCATGGAGGGACTTTCTTATTGCCTCAAGGGTAGACAACGGGGTAGTGGCAACTGACGGTCCTGTACCATGTTCAGCAATGGACGGCGTAATCGTCACGTGACTCGTCAGATCAGCATCACCGAGGGGGGTGCCCAGAACAGAGGTTTGAGAGGCTGTCAAGGTCATGTCAAGGTTTAGGGTTTCTACTGGATGTGAATCTGGCGTCGTTGTCTTCAGCTTCACAACATGGTGATCGTCCTCTGGCTGTTTTGCCTCTTCACTGTTCTCTGGTACGTCAGCGGGGTTGGGTATTTCCGGGAGCGCTTTATCCTCCAACCCTGCCACCTCGACTACATCCTCCACCGGTTCCAGAGTGTCCTTCGGGGGATTAACACTCGAGTCATTTGTCTCATTGCTTGGCACCCCCTCTGGATCCACTGCTTTTTCTCCAATCACTTCAATAGGCTGGGGCTCAATTGTCTTTGTAGTGCTGGTGTCTTCTGAGGCTCCTGATGAGTCAGTCTTGCCAAGATCATCCATCACGTCTGGGTCTGGTGCCACATTAGGAACTTTCTTCTTGGTTAATAAGGCATTAAGTGCTATAAAACATAACAAAATAAACATTTCATGAATACAGATGACCTCATGCCCAAATTTCTTCAATTATAAAATTTAAAGAAGACAAGTGTATGTGGTAGAACTATAAGAAAGCTCACTTATCGACTGTGTACTGATATTCCTTGTAGGTCTACAATCAGACTGGTTTTTTTTTAACATACTGCCATCTATCACAGCGGGCCTTCTTTATTTCATCATGTATTTAAATGGGTTCATGATATTCTTGTTAAAAATATTATTTCTTTCCCGGTTTTCACTATCAAAAATTAGTATGTTCAAAATATAAAGTTTAGTGGCTACATTGGAATAACTCTGCAATACTTGGCACTTTTTGTCCATATGAAATATTACTGACAAGCTGTTCTTCTACGCTGATGATGTCATGAGAGAACACTCAGCTGGACTGACCATGGTTCATTTTACTAAAAGATGTACTGCCCATGATTAATTCTACTGAAGCTGTACTGGACTGGTTCATCTTACTACAGCTGTACTAGCCCTGGTTATAGTCCTCATTCTATCATACTACCCCCTGTTTGTCCTCACAATCATAGCTGTACTGGACTGGTTCATCTTACTATAGCTGTACTAGCCCTGGTTATAGTCCTCACTCTATCATACTACCCCCTGTTTGTCCTCACAATCATAGATTCAGCCAGCTACCCATCCAAGTGGATGAGTGAATGTAAAGATGTCAAGAAATTCAATTCTATTTGCTCTCTGTTTGTCGCACTTTTAACAGATGAGAGGTGACAAAAAGCTAAAATCTGTACACCCAGCTCAACAAGGGCTATTTTGTCAACGTCTTTGATGCTCCTGGCTAATCCCCTTCTCACCGTCTATGTCCTCCGCAGCCCCCTCCTCCACGCTAGCACTCTGCTGGAGCCGGAGCTCATGTAATTCATTGATCTCCTTTGCTGTGGCCTGCTCCCTCAGCTCTTTATAATCCACTGACAGGAGAGAAAGAAGACACATATAAAGCAAGGTAAACTGAAACAACACAAAACCAAAAGCCGAAATAATACACGGAAACGTGAACACAGCCACTGCCCAACACTTTAATGGGTGCCATGTATATGTACGGCTTTAACCATTAGAAAACTGAAATCTATATATTTTAAGATGACTTAATACCTAACGTTAATATATGGCTTACATAATCATGTATATAACGGCAAATGGCAGAGCGCAGAAAAACACAAGAACACAACCCTCCACCATGTACCTCCAAAACTCCTTAACGTAAAGCCATATGAAAAATAAAGAGCTAGGTATGGACACTTATTTCGCAAATTTGCCTACAAGGGCATGACCACTTATGAAAAGAGACCTATCAGATGTTTAACTGTCCAAATCAACACATAAATAAACTCCAGATGTTCTACAACAAATCATTTCTAACGCATCAAACATATTGCTTTTCCTAGGATTAATTACTAAAATACGGCATGGAAATATTGTTACAAACAATGATGATTTCACACACCTTCAATCGATTTTGTACTGCCTGTAATATCCGTTGGGTCAGGTTGGATGGCCTCCCCTGCCTGAGAACTCTCCATTTCTACCTCTTCCACTTCAGTCTCATCTATTTCAGTGTCATCTTTTTCTGTATCATGTATGGGCTCTGGAGGCTTTATTTTTGTGTCCCCTTGGGCCTTTTCCTGTTTGACCAAATATGTTGCAGGACTGAGAGTTCTGTTCACCACAGGAATTTATTACAACAGTGTCTGGTTTGTGACTCATCCTTTCATTTGCTAACCACAAAGCCAATGGCTAGAGCAAGAATAATGTGAAAGTACATATACAAAACCTGATAATGTTTAAATGTCATTGTTACACCATGGCTACTGTCTTCCTGCATATTCCATGTAAGCCCTGGATTTGTTCATATTTGCAAACAAAAGGCAGTTTGCATGGCAGCATTAATTATTAAGCAGTCCATCAGTACTTAAACCAATCTAATCTAATCTAATCAAACCAAAATACAGACTTTATTCGACTATTTAGTGGAGGACCTACATGTATGGGTCATATTCACATAACAAATAAGGAAATCCCCTTCAATGTGATCTACACATAGCTAAAACATAGTATTCTCCCTTGAATGGATAAATATGGCCTACAGAAAATAAATACCTCAGGGGTTTTTGTGGGATCTTTCTCCTCATTTTTCTCAGCATTGCTCTCCACTTTAAAAGGTTGTGGATCAGCAGCACTGGGTTTGGCCTCTTGTTTGTCTTCAGTATCAGTCTCATCTTTGGCATTAGTTTCTTCTTGAACATCTTTATCATCTTCGATATCTGTATCATCTTCAATGTCTGGATCATCCAGGTCAGCGTCTTCCTCCTCCTCCTCACCCTCCACATCCGTATCATCATCAGCATCCTCCTCCCTATTTGTGTTTTCTGTGTCACCATCTACATCTATCACTTCACTGTCTGCTCCTGCAAAGGGAACGTAAATAAAAACTCGAAATTTCCTTGGAAACATTTAATGTTAAATGTGGTTTATTAAAAACAAATTTCTTCCTTCTACATATTTCTCTCATCATTTGAGATCCAATGCTGTTCTGAATATTATTATCTAATGCATCAGGTTTTCAAACTTCCTGAGGTTGGTTGGTTTGCATGCTGGAACATAGCAGCCAACAACACTTGAGTAGTGTTACGACAATGTGTCACTGAAGTACATGTACACATATATATATAGTACAGCATCACTGGCACACCACATGATGACATTTCACCCTATCATGAAGCTCTGCCCCACCCTGTCTCAGTATACGGACACAGGGCTAACCAGCATATGGCCCATGGCCTTCTGTAGAAAGCTTCAAGACTGACAAGAATTTTAAAGGCAGATGTCAACAGTGGACACTTTGGCTTGAGCTCCTGTGAACCACCAAATGAGTACATGTAGGGTCCACCCACTGATACTCCCTGCACTACTTGTTAGGGTGTATTTACTGTTTAAATTAATAGTAATTTTAGTAATAGTTTTAAGTGCTATTTTGTCCCTTCTCTGGCAAGGTACTCATAGGGGAATATCATGTACCCTGTGCTGGCATAAGAGCCACACCAGGTTGCTGGCCATGGTTTCCCAAACCAACCCCCTCCCCCTCCCCTCCCTCCAGGGACTCACCTATTTCTGTGCCATCTGTCTGGCCAGGACCAGATTCCTCCTTCACAAAGTCTGCCTGATCCATTTTCTTCACTGTTCCTTGATTTCCATCCACTGGTGGCTGAACTTTGAGACTGTCGAGAGCAATCTGCAATTGATGATAGGGAAGTAAAATGACTTTGACAGACAAGACACAAGATGTCTATTTATTTACTTGACTGATATTTACACGTCAAAGAATCCTTCGCCAGGTACAGCCAGAGTCAGTTTTATACATGTCACATCTTTGATTAGGGGCCTCATAGGCAAAACAGGTCGGCGTTTAAACCATCTGAGCTCGCAAGGCCCAACATGCAAATATCTTCAAATAAGAAGTATAAATCTATGCTTCAAAACTACAATGTTGATTTATCTATTGATCAGTTGTGAACATAAATTCACACCAAGTCCTATTATTCCTACAGACACTAAGGACACAGAATATGCCCTGATTATAAATTTTATTCACAATCATCAAGACTTTCCAGCCAAAAATGACACACACAAGCAGACAGCCAAAGATTCTGATGTGCTAGTCAAAAGGAAAACCAGACAAAATTCACATACAATACAAAATCAACATTACGAGAGTTTACAGTGGCTGAAAATAGGTTGTCAGCAATAATAAAATCACAACATCTACGGAAAAAAAAATTAAATGTAAATAACAGGACAATGTACAAAGAGGACTTCCTGTTTCGAGTGACAGGTCCTGGATGACAAGGTCATGCAACTGACCCACCTCTCCCACACAATGGCTTTTGACTGGACTATCTAACATTTGGATGCTAATGGCCTGATACCACAAGGTAATGAGAGATGTCTGGCCCACTGGTGAGAGCTTTTCAACATTCCAAATGCCATCTTACTTATGATATTACAGTATGTATCTGATTGTACACATTATTTTATGCATGGCCATTTTTTGAAGCATTGCTGTTTTTGTTTTGTTTTTTGTTTTTTCTTCTAGGTCAGTTTTGTGAGCGTAACATGTACATGTGTATGAGTGGGTAAAACCCATGGACAGACATATCCAGATTAGCCTTACCTCTGTTGGAACTTTGAAGCTTGGATTATGAATAATAACATTCATTTCCCTGACAAAAGTTTTTGGAAAATAGCCTCGTTTTCCATCCACCTGAAATAAAAGCAACGAAACATAATATAAATAACTGCATTACATTGAAAATACAAAACAATGAAATACCATGTAATATATAACCCTTTGGATATCTAACACAAAAATGGTGACCTTCAATAATTCATCACAAGAAAAAGTCAGATTTTGAACATAACATGATGTTCCCTGTGTGAGTAGGTTATGATTGGTAACATCCGTAGGTGTATTAGGCCTTCAGTACACAAATACGCTGTCATCTGTTTAGGGCCAGGGCTATACACATTAAATACATGTTAAATGTTGACTGAGGGTCTGCAGTCACAAAAACAGTACATGGATCTTATGTAAATGCTATAAGCTATCACCTGGTTTAAGTAAGATTCGCTTAAAAAAAAAAAAACAGCCTCAATTACTACTTACTAGGAACATTCTTTGAGTTCAAAATAAGGAAACTAATCATTCTTCCTTTCTTTGATTTAGTTACTTATTTGATTGGTGTTTTACTCCATACTCAAGAATATTTCACCTATATGACGGCAACCAGAAAAAAACGGGGATATCCCAGGGGAAACCCACAACACTCCGTTAGTTGCTGGCAGACCTTCCCACGCGCGACCGTCCCTTCTTTGAGGTAGTTTACCTCACTCTGGACACATAAATCTGATCATGAGATACTCTTATGTCACGACACCCATTCTTCAACTATGTTTTCAGTGTTGTTGCAAAATCCTGAGCTTGACCCTACACATGACTTCTGTGCCCTAGTTTTGGCCATCACAGTGGAATAATGCTGCCAGAGCTTAATCTAAGCCATTCTTCAAACCGTTATATGGGGTCTGGGCACCCAAACCAGAACACACTATGAAAAATCACCACAAAATGGTGAAAACTTCCAAACTTTTGAAATACTGTTGTAAGGAACTGTTCATAAAGTAGTTCGAGAAGTTATTTAAGTAACAACACTGCCTCATAAAGCCTGTTAAGCAGACTTGAGCAATTCAAACATATTAATATTGCTCCAGGGTGGTAGACCAGTGATTGATTTGCTAATGCAATGCCATCACCCATCTCCTTCACACCCTCTTTCCACATAGCAAGCAAGAAAAAATATACACCAAGACTTCTGATTTCCTATTTATCTTTGACACCTTACTCTGACACTGCTTCTGAAACACTTGTATTTACCTCTCCACCCCATAGCTCTGGTTTTTCTCCAGCTGACTTGCTCAGAATGCGTATTATTTGACCGCGCTTAAAGGAGAGGTGAAAAGGTTCCTTGCTGCCATAGCTTCCTAGTGTCTTAGCTTCTGATAAAACAGCTGAAAGAAACAGATAATCAATGAGTGAACTGAAGATTTTAACTAAAACATTTAAGAACTTATAAGAGGTATCATAAATTCTACTGTCCTTTACACATGTTGTATAAGACTTTGTACTGATCGTGGTAAAAAATATGTTATTATCACCAGCAAAACCTTATCTTCCATTTTGGTGAGAATGAAACCAATCATGAACTCTTCATCAACATAGCTTGATACAATTATACATGAATAATATCTTTGTGAAGAATAAATAGAATTCATACATATGCATAGAGTAAGTTCCTTGTTGCCACTCAAAGAACATCAACACTGTGTACTACCTGCACAGGGCAGAGCCCATATTTACATCATAAGCTTCCATGTTACTTTAAAATTTCATTTTCATACAAAGAACCTCTGATCAGCATGACAGTTGTAGTATGTGTAGTAAGAGTCAACAGAGTCAACAAATTTTACAGACTGAAGTTGTCATGGTACTGTGTTCAACACTCATCACTGCATTTCATTATATGTGAATTGTATAAAGGCTAATTACAGGCCAACACTTCACTGTACCACAGGAAAATCTCCTATTCTACACATCAAGAATAATGGGGTTGAATCGTCAAGTATGAGTACATTCAACATCAATTGTTTCCTTCATTACACCCGATGTTGTAGTAACGTGAGTGACAGTACAAACGACAACAACATCGTAGCGGCCACACGCTGCGATCTTATCACCTACCAGTACATTCTTTGTTGCCGCATAGTCTTTCGTCCGATATTTTCGCTGGCACTGCAAATTCAACAATTGCCGCAAGGGTAGCAAAACATATTATCAAATGAGCCGGTGTTTTCGATATCTCTCCGACTTCCATGATTTCTCCACGCTCACCACGGCGCAGCCGCATCCGACACGTCAGCTGTGTTGCGTGGAGGGCTTGTCTTGTGTTCACATTTGCCCCATCCAGGCCCCGCAGCTATCATATCCTTCAACATTGGTTATGATCGACGAATACATTGACACAAAATAGTAAATATTAACCATTTACTATCTACATTGTATTGTGATAGTTAGTATTAAATATAGCTTTAGTTTTTAATTTAATGCCAGAGGAGCAATTTTTTTCTTCCTTATACAGTACATTGTTGACTTATTTATGGACTCTGCCAGCTAGCAAGCTGCTGATATACGTGGGTTTCCCCGGGCTATGCCTAGTTTGCTCCCAATACAATGCTGACTGCCGTCGCAAGTAAGCGAAATATTCTTGAGTAAAACACCAATCAAATAAATAAATAAACAAACAAATAAATAAATAAATAAACAAATAAATAAATGAATATTTATGGACTCAGTCGATCATTGATGGTGTGTGTTTACCAATGGTTTATCAAATCACTACTGAAATTTTCATATTTTTATTTATTCCATTGTTATTATTATTTTTTTTCCTTGCATGATATGGTTTTCAGTTGCCTATATAAGCCTTCTATGACAACAGTGTATTTGCTTTTATTTTTTTTATATTTGTTTGTTTTTGTACAGGTTAATTATATATATAACCTTTCATATTTATGTCTATGTTTGTATGGTACCGGTACCCGCATATAGATTTGTGAACCTATAAATATCAAAGCATGTCCATTCTGTGGGCTTGGGTCTGTAGGCCTACAGCTGTATGTTTGAAAAAATCATTTGCTGCCAGGTGCTTAATTGATAGCTATGGTGACTGGCAACGAATGACCCACCCTTCTTACAAACCCATGGTATCATCACACTAATGAACACGCTTAAGTGTCCTAGTACCAGTGATAAGAATTACCCATCTTGTCATGTATTATCAGTTATTTATTTGATTGGTGTTTTACGCCGTACTCAAGAATATTTCACTTATACAACGGTGCCCAGCATTATAATGGGAGGAAATGGGGCAGAGCCAGCAAGAGATGGTCTTGAACTCACAGCGATCGCATTGGCGTGAGGCAACGGTGTCATTACGCTGCACTGCCCCAGATTACACACACATGTTTAACGATGAATGAATGCTAAAACAAACTGATTATTTCTTTTCATCACCATACCACTACCACTGCTGTTGACTGGTTCTCACCACAAAGGAACTGTAAAAAGTTGCAGGCAGAGGAATCCCAAACATTCCCTGCCTGAGGCTTAGTTAAACCCAATGCTTTGTGGGTTCAAATGAAAAAAACACAAGCACCTCAAAATGCAGCCAGTTAGCACAATTATGTAGTTTTCTAGCTTTGATATACAAGCGAAGTATGTGATAAGTTGACCAGAGATAGAAGATTTACAGCCTTCAGCAGTACATGTGCATGTGCCTGGAAGGAAACCGTGGGTCTGAAGGACTCCATTCCACTGATGAGCCCACATTTAATAGTGGTACTCTCTGCGTCATATCTTAAACATTATTATCTTAATTACAGCTAGTGAAAGATAACAAAAACAATATTGTAATCTGATTTTGGAACTAAAACTGTACTTTGGTTGGGTTTGCCAATTTCAGGACTTCAAAGAATGCATAATTCTATCAGTTTACAGAGAACATGCTTTAAATAACATCCTGCAAAAATGCGAAAAGGTGGAAGAATTACAGAATATTATTAAGAGCACAATGGATACGCTCCATGTCTACTATTGGACAACTGGAACAAACTAAGACAAACATCAAGTTTAAAGATTTCTCTGTCAAGTTTATTTGTAAGGAAGCACAGAAAAACGGTGATCGACCAGACTTTACTATAAGGAGCATCCAGATTCAAGTTCTCATCGTACATGTACAACATTAATAAACTGATTGTTATTGTCTTACAAAGCCATAGGAGCAGTGATGTGAATACAAGTGTCACCTTTGTGATGCTGTGTCATGGATCTTGCTACAATAAAAAAATTTCTACCTGGTACAAAAATGTGCACAGAAATGTAATTAGTCAAATACAAAAACACTTCACAACTTTGTAATGTTTATGAAATTAACCTGTGAAGTGAAAGGTTTGGGATTATTGTAACTCTCTTACAGTTATATACATGCAGGTTGCACTGAAGGTGATGAGGTAAGGTTATAATACTTGAACACATATTGGTAAATATTCAACCTTGCAAGGCAAGAGTAGAAAGATTTTACAAGAGTAAGACTTTGATTTTTCAAAGCTGTGCTATACATGACCATTTGCACCTTCTGACATGCCTTACATAATGTATAGAAAGCTATGGCTTGAGCAAGCTTACGCAGAGATAATTTTCTATGGAGGCCTGTGTGGACAATAATTTATGGGTAAGCCTGCCAGAGTTAAGACGGCTACGTTGTTTTAAGAACGTGTTTATTTATTTAATTAGCGCTTAATGCCGTATACAAGATGATTTCCATAATACAACTGCAGCCAGGGGTACAGGTGAAGCAGAGCACAGCCCTACAGTAACCAGCCTAGAAATGACAATTTTTCCCAACTCACAAATGTGTCAAAACTTTGATTTCTGGCACTTAAACAAAACACTGAGAAAAGGTTTTTAAATTTTGACTTAGGTTAGAAATGGTGTTGTGGAATTGTTCAAAATGCAAGCTTGCATACATTGCACTGCACAATTCAGTATGACCTCAGTGACATCACTGGATTGTAATTTAACACCACTCTGCCAGCGAGGGCCCCTAATGCCACAACTTCATACTCAATACCAATCTTATCTGAATGTATAATACATGTAACTTTAGCTGGAGTCTAGTTAAAGCAGGTACATGTAGGTATATATATGTGCACATCTATATAATTTTGAAACAAAACAATAAAACGTGTACACTTCAAATGGACTAGATGAGAAGGTGAGGGAACAGGAATGACAAGAGATGAAACTGACTAAAATCCTAAAAATTTGCACCCTCCCCTCCTCCTAAGTTTGCCACTTTTAGCACATTTAAATCAAAACACACCAGAAAAACAAAGACATCTATTCATGTATATGTTTAGTTAGACAATTAATGTGAACGGCTGTACAGTTTCAGTACATCTACGTACAGGTCTTTAGAACAATGACACAAAGGAGTAAAACGGTTTCAGTTCTCAGGTCATTCATCACTGGTCAGGCTAAATCTACTTAAACTCTGCTTTCAACTTACATATACAGGTACATGTAAGCTGGTAGGCTAGCTAAAACCAGCTTAATGCAACGGCAATTGGCCTCATACTCATTCCAGTGACCTATGATGACATAAGCTTTAAATATAGAGTTATTCATTTGTTAAAAGCATTGTTACTGATTAATAAAGGTGCTGGGTATATTGGCAGTTATATATACCAGTAAAGTTTGAGGTAAATGTATATGCCAGTTAGGCAGGTTGCTACTGCAGTTCATCTATAAACAATTGATTGTAAGCCCACTATAAAACTTCAGGGTCTCGTACATTAAATAAATAAAGAAATAGAAGTAGTAATGTTACCAGATGTAAAGTCATTTCCTATGGTGGTTTTTATGATTGCTGGGAACAGAAAGTTCGTAACCTTTGAAAGACCAAATTAATACCCGTAGATGGACAGCTGTGAATCACTACTTGGAATTAGGGTGCAGCGTATTGATCTGTACAGGGTGAATGACTTGAGCACATTTCCAGTGAAGAACAATGGCCAGCAGCACAGACCAGGTCCTAACAGGGCAGAGTAACAACGCTACGCCTCCGTAAGCTAAGTAATAGCCACTGTAGGCCATGTAACTCTGAAAGACAATGAGCAGGATGAAGAACCAGTCACGGCGCCAACTCCAGCGCAACTGTAATTGGGAGCGAGTCTTGAGGTGCTGATTGAAATCCAACATGTAGCCAAAATACAGCAGCAATGGAATGTTGTACGTTAAATTCTGAAAAATAAAGAAAGGAAAAAACACATGTGAAATGTGATTAAAATAGAGTCACTTCAACACTTTGATATGAGAAACATGCCTTAAAAGTGAACTGTCCCAGTAAATTAATTTTTTCGAAAAACTGAAACAGCATGGCCTAGAAGTATTTGAAATACAGAGCCGAAGCGACTTAACAACTAAAATTGCTAGATGTTTTATGAAAATATATTTGTTCAAGACCAATAGGCTGAGTTTCATAAAGCGTGGCATTCTCTACATGCTTATCTGCCCTTGATGTCCCAGTAGAGTATGACATCATGCTGGCAATATGCCATGTTGTGCAGCAATCAAGTGTGCTAATCACTCACCGAATTATAAAGGCATTAACTTTTATGCGTTGCTATCAGGCCCCTGAATGCGACTAAAATGGATAATTGCTATGTGACGTGACCAAATCGAACAGAACAAGTACTCTAAATAGTGCTCGAGCCATTTTGAGGAGACCTGTTTTGATAACACTTAAGCCAGTGTTTCCAAACCAAAAATGCCACTGTGCGATTTTTTTCTCAGAATTTTTGGAGTTAAATATATTTCTACTTTGTTCAAGTAAAAAGACTCAGCAGATGCATTTTTTGGTTTCCATCATTTTTGTTATATCACAGATATATTATTCTGTCAAGTAAAATGAAAAATAGAACCAGGACAGTTCACCTTTAAGTTCAGTCAAAAAGGGTACAAGGCTTAGATTAAATGGTACATAACAGATAAAACTTGGGCTTTTAAGAAATTTCAGACAAACATAGAATTTATGCATGCTGGTGAAACAAGCTGATTATTCAGGTACTTGAACTTTTTCTAATCAGTTTTTTCTCTTTGTAGTTCAGAGCCATATTTAAGTATTTTTGTTTCATACCAGTATATTATGGGTGGAGAAAAAGAGTGTGGCCAGAGTAAAACACCAAAATTTTGCAACCTAAACTGTACACTTGACATACATTGCACTGGTGAAAATGCATATGGTCTGCAATGAACATCATGTATTGTTACACAAGAAAGCACTGTTGACTTAACCAAGGGGCCATGAACCTAGGAAGCAGGAGAAGTCTGAAGTCCCTGTCTCCAAGAGTATGGTATTGAACCCACATTTTTCATGACCTACATTTAGCAACTGAAAGGCAAGCACCTTAACCACTTCGCCACAACCTGCCCCCAAAATTTTGCAACAGGGCAGCCAGAAATGTAAAAAAATACTTACCTGAAGTAATCCATAGAAATATGTGATACTGCCTGGAATGAATGCACCTTTGATAAATATACCCCATGAAAACACAACACCATAGTGCTCATACAGCAGATGTCCCACAAACCAGGGGCCTGTAATAGCAAAGTACAATAAAGATTATGAACAAACTGTTATATTATAGTATAAGAGAAAAACAAAGATGGATTAGCTTTCACAAAGTTTCATAATAATACACGACACCAACGGACTATATCTGCCTTTCACCTAACTTGTCTGTGCCTCTTCAAGAAAACACCGCACTTTCCAGGGCTTATCAGGCCATATTTTGTAGCAGGTATCACAAAAAAACATGGTCGGTTGGTATAGAGATATTTCTTTTTATTTTTGTTTTAAAGAAGATTTTAAAGAAATTAACACTGAGAGAAAAACAAAACAAAACAAATTCCATCATAAGCCCCATAAAAACTATAGTGTAGAATCCTTTTCTGGAGTTTCAGATGAGTTAGTTGCAACAAAGATATTTTTAATGATGGCCTCACTATAGATCTTTAGGCTAGTAAGGCAGCTTATAAACAGTTATCAGTAAAACTTTCTTCATGTTTTAAAACAGGTAAAGATCTTTTAGCACACTATAAATGAGTGTACATAAGAACATCCAGTTCAAAATCTCTCAGTGCAGTAGTTCTGTAGATATAGTGTAAATGAAGTAAAGTTTGTGGATGATGGAAAGACGGACAATCCACAACGCCACACCACAAAATGATCCATCATTACTGACGGATACATAAAAATGGAAGAATAGTTAAAGCAATGCTATATTTGTCCATTTTCAACTCCTCTCACGCTAGCTTGGAGACTGAAGAAACATCCGGACATAGATGTATCACCATACAAATATTAGAATGTCACATTGTTGAGATGAAGAAACAGGGCATCCAGCATGGGCTAGTGAAAATAACCTATACCTTCAATACATTATTCAGGCTATGTAACAAGGTCCCATCATCTGAAAGGCCATTTCGTATTGATTCCAAATATAGTCTTCATTATTTTTTGGCATTTTTTTACACTAATTAAAAAGGAAATAAAGACTGCAGTGTTTTGGTGGACTTTTTGGACCATACTGAAGAACAATGACATTACAGATTCCTTTTAGCTGCTAAACATCCTCTGATTGCTATATGTCTACGTTTTACATGAATATATATGAAGTACAACACCTACATGTATATCTGTCTTTAATCTGAAAATATAACAGTTACAGCATGTTCAGCAGCAAAAAATGAATCTGTGACATCATTGTGGCTTAATATGGTTCACGCAACAAAAATTGAACTCTTGTTATTTCATGTTGGCTGCCATCCTTCAAACAAGGTAATTCAATGCGGGTTTATTCATTTTTGCCATAGATGAAATTCAATAATATATGCCATCAAATTAAACTTGTTAAGTAGAATCATTTTAATTAAAATGACTTACCAATAGCCACGTATATGGTAAAACCAATCAAACTGTAGTATAAAACCTCACATTTGGAGACTATCCATATCCATTTCATTCGGGTAAAAAAATAACGTGTTGGCCATCTAAAGATTCCTCTAGTAACTGCAAATACATAAGAACAAATCTGGTTATTTGCATGTACATACAGGCCCTACTTTCACAAAACATATACACATAGTAATGTCATTTCTGAGCCAGACTCTCTGATGAGACAATAACTCTACTGGTTGGCACAAAATTATGAGTCAATTACAGAATTAAAGCTGTTATCCAACAACGTTGCTGGAGTTCAAGCTATTACCTATTTACCATATCTGGTAGTCCCATGATAACATTGTGGTAATAAAAAAGAGAAAAAAATGAAAAGATTGAAAAAGAATGAACTGGACTTGAACCTGTGACTGCCAGGTATCATATACAATGGGCTTATCGCTAAAAACCAGTGTGGAAGCAATGCAGCTTTAATCTTTTGCTCATTGCCCCTAACAAACGATATAAAGAACACAGTGCAGCAAGGATGATTTCCATTCTCATGGTAAACTGCATTCAGCGATTTTCAGCTTTACAGCTGTAACGGTTTCCTATGACCTGACCTCTGAATATGGGGGAATTTCTGTTATTTCACCCTCCCCAATTTTCAGCATAACAGCTGTAATGGTTTTCTGTCATGTCACCTCCAAATAATTGGAAAATTGCACTTTTACAAACTTTGATAGTATTTTGCATCAACAGTATACATCGCAAGAAATAAATAAGATCAGATTTGTGACCAGGATATGAAACTACATCCGGTAGCATAACATTTAAAATATTTCAATTCCAAAACTTTTGGTCATGTGACAATTTCGGTAATCAGTGTATTTCCACAGTTTTCAAGATATGAAAAAGATTTTGAACTGTTAACTTCCCCACAGGTGTTAGCTCTGTATTACAAATTTCAGCTCAATCGCATACACGGTACTCGAGAAAATGACATGTCAACCCATCTTATTCATGGCAATATGGAGTCTAACGAAGGTCAAGTTCAACAATAATATTTCCATGTAAGACGGATAAGAAATAAACTGGATTTGAACGTCAGAGTGCAAGGACTAGTCTGCAGCGCCTAATAATTTCATGATACTTGAAAAAAAAGAGAGAAAAAACTAGAAGGATTTAACTGGATTTGAACCTATAAAGACTGCAACATGTAGGTACAATTCAAGATTGCATGGAAACACCCCTTCTGCGACAGTGGTATGACCCAAGAGGCCTTTGTCCGGTACTTATAACATGGACAAAATGGTCACACCATTTCATCAACAGGGGTGTCTTGAAACATGTCAATGGCAATTTTTTTAACTCGGGCTATGGTGAAAGCCAGTGAAAAGAAAATAAACAGATATCAGCACTGGGCCACATGTAGGGAACAGACTGTGCCATTGATCTGCTACTCCCGCCAGGACAAAGTCTGGTCAGCCAACCCATAGTAAAGGCTTTGATTAATGTTATTTAAATGTGAGAATTTTGAAAATGTTTGTTGTTTTTTTAGTAAAAACTTGAAAACTATACAATGCACAAATATAATTCTTGCAGATGTGTAATCCTGACATCATCGAGTACCAGACAGTGTGTTTGTTTAATCATTTTAAGCAGTATTTAGACTTGACATAAGTTTTACCTAACTTAAAAGATCAATTACAGACAGCCAATTATCGAAACGAAAAATCAATACTACGAATTATGTATCTTGCCGTACTCTAAACTTTAACCAAGTCATCTTGAAATTGTACCTCAACTGCAGGAGTAGTAGCCTTTTAAAGAAAATGTTAACACAGACAGAGAGACAAATTACCAATGACATCTGATGGAAAATTGATACCATAATTTATGTATCTTGATGTAGTCTACACTTTAACTACGTTTCACTGAAGTAAGGGAGAAATAGTGTTTTGATAATGTTAACATGCTCTGGATAACCAGACAGACAGACAAACAACTGATAACTGACATGGAAAATCGATACTAAGAATTATGTAACTTTAACACTTGACTCACATTTCGTTCAAATCCTCCTACAAAAACTGTAGGGGGAATAGCGTTCTGAAGCAAAAGTTAACAGACACCAGACAGACAGACAGACAGACGGACGGATGACAGACAACTCGCTAATACATAACCTCTTCTTATCTTTGACCAACAGAGCTAAAAAGTAGCAGAAATGAGAATTAGGGCTAACCAAGACACATGACTCAGCACCTGAGACACTTCCTGAGATAAAGCTAAGTACAAAGCGGTGGGAGCTGGCTTTGCACCTTCAACCTCAAAACCACATAGGTTTTCTTAAAAGCTAATGTCAATACACTTACGTGAATATGGGGCTTTTGGAGGGTGATTCCATTTTCTGAATACATACAATGGCAATATCACAGACAAGCAGGAGAGAGTAAAAAACATTATTCCCTAAAAAAATCAAAACAAATGGATAAACAGTCTCAGTGATGAGATATTCTGGCTGGAGGTACATATCATCAACTAGTGACAACAAACAAATTCTCTAGGACTGACCCTTAACAGGTAATAGTATTTGTGCAATGTTTTCAGAGAGACAAGGCCAAGTTTCAGTGGCCACAAATACAAAGTCCTGTTACAAAAGCATGGTACCATGGCACTGCACATCTGTTTAGTGAGTCTCCAAGTTATCACAGCATAGGTACTGGTCTTTACATTTACATGTGCATTTAAATAGGATAGAGAAGATGATTTTTTTTTTTCACACCTTAGTAAGCCTTAACTGACATCACAGAAATTGCCCAATGTCTTCAACTTCACAGACATTCATGTATACATCTCACAATATTAAGCATCATAATTAAATTTACTCCTCATTTATATTATTTCATTATTGTCTTTTCATCAACATTAGGAATCCACAATTACAATTCACATGTTAACAATCATTATTCTGACTGTTTGTGTTACTTGTGCTAAATTATTTTATTATTTAATTATTAATTTACACTACATTTACACCAGTAACTATATGTGTACATAAATACAATGCATGTGTATGTATGTGCCAATGTACTTACAATAGAATCTATATGAAACATCAAAATAAAACTTGGCAAAACTTTAAAATGTGGGTGACTTCCATCCAGTGAAAATGGTTGACTTATTTCTCTTGAATTCCCTTGAGAATCCTACAAGTATAAACAGAAAATGATAACTTTTTTGTGCACATATAACTCAACACTGGCATAATATGACAAAATGAAAAAGAGTCCTATGTCAAAGATTATTTTACCTCACATGGTGACACATGAGCATGTACATGGTTTTCACAAGTCAATACATGATGCACAACAATCACATGCTCACAAAGTAATATCCCATGGCCATAGGGCAATATCCAACAATCACATGCTAATAGTCAACGATCATGTGCACATAATCTTAATCAGTTATCTCCCCTTGTCAGTTCACTACCATCCCCATGTATGTAAAGTAAACCATCAGACCATGACTTGTTCAGCTAGCAACGACTTACTACTAGCAAATATATTTATTTTGATCAATCAGCCCACGATTATTTCTGTTCTCATCGTCTCCAGCCATCCAGCCTTTGTTTATTTGGGAATAGAGATGAACTCCACTGGCAGGAGAGTAGGACACATGTCAACTTGCTTCAAACGGTGAACAACACAGCAATGATTGTTAAAAATTTTAAAAACATGTGCACTCTATTGTGTACAGAGTTAATACCGCATTAAAAAATAACCTATGGACTGCAAAGTCATTTCAGGCTTTTCAATGAGGTCCCACTTATCACAGTTTCACGTGGAAAAACTGATCTCGCATTATTTTATGTGGGCTGTCACCTGACAAGGGAGGTAATTCAGTGCAGGCCAACTGTAAGCTCTCAACAAGTGATGTTCAACTCTTGCTACCCGCACCTTGCACATCACTTGGCTCGAGTTGACAATTCCTGATATCTTATCAAACAACTTGCACTATCTGTATTATGGACACCACAAACAATGATTCTTTTGACACTAATATTTACGAAAAAACATGGCTTTAAATTTGAAAAAGGCTTCCAATGGATATCTGAAGTATTGTTTACACATTATTAAGATTTCAAATATTGTAATGGAACTTAAAGCCCTGTTGCTGGACGGCTACATTAGTATACTATTTTAAGACTCAACAAGAAAACAGGATGCATTTTCATATGCTTTTCGCCATTACTGAAAAGAAAAAAACATTAAATAAAACATACTGCCAACAACCCACCTTTGCATAAACGGTGATAGTGTGCTGACCGTACAGATATTGTTGTGGATTCCATGGGATAACATAGAGACTACTGCCAGCATGTGAGACTCCAGGTAAGCTGACTTCGTCCACTTCTACAGTCACTGTCTTCAGTGGCCAGGGAGAGAATATCAACACCCTACAACAACAGACAGAGCACATCACCACACCAACAAAGAGGTCAAAATGTTCAGGCTGTGATATGAGTCAGGTTTCCACGATGTGTACACATTTTCTTCATTTGATTGTTGTTTAACAGCACATATAGAGGGCTAGAATGTACAGCTACCTAAAGCCGCCTGGGTCAATACGAATTTCCCTTTGGTCTAGTGGTAGAAGCACAGGCTATGGTCAATAAGTTCAAACCCAAAGTGTGTCACTCCCACACACACACTCAAAATTTTTTCATGTATACAACAGTCACCAGTTTTATGGTAGGAGGAAACCACAGTGCCAAGAGGAAACCACAGTGCCAAGAGGAAACCACCAACCTGGTGAGTTATTTGATTTCAATAATTTCAATAATTTCATCAACTTTTCCATGTGTGATGTATATAATACTGGTAAAACAATCAAAGGTGAGGAATCTAGAAGTTCCCGGTCCAAGACGGGGGTTGAACCTATGTCGCATGTGCTCTGAGCCGTATCCTTCTGCCTTCATGATGTGTACAGACTGCGGCAGGCATTCTGATATCCAAACAGTTGTGCTTATATCTGACTCACCTGATTCAGCAACCGGACTAGTTAAAATATATAGGATATTTCAAGACAACATTTATATCACAAGGCAACCTTGTTGTTCAATATCAGAATTTTGCAAAATGTGTTGAAAACTACATTGTGAAAGCTGGAATTAATGGCTTTACCTGATATGCGTAGAATTGGCTGTCCTGTCTAGCTTCTCATGGTGAGGGACTTGGAAAAGAGCATGCTTGGGGTTGGTGACCAGAATTACTGGCCAGTGATCAAAGGACTCATCCGTGAAGGACAAGATGTCATGGTCCACAGCCATGATCCTGTAGCTGAAAGAACACAAGGATGGAATAGCAACATTTAGTCATTTATACTATTTCACTTTTTTATAACTGTGGACTGACAAGAAATGAGCAAGACAAAGACATTTTAGTTTGCCTTCGAATTCACCCTTATTCCATGGAACATAAAACGTGGTGAAACATTTGATGACTGAGTTCAAATTAGAATCCAAATAAGGCAGAACAGAGCAAACAATGAATAAACTTTTACAGTGTTAACGGTTCTTGAACAAGAAAGACAGATTAAAAGGAGACAACTATTAGCATGAACATTTTTTTTGCTGGAATAACCGTCTCTAGCAAAACTTCAATGCCATTTTCATTAACACAATGAAAACCTGGTCATGCATGACTTACTGTATTTCACCCATGGTTTGGCATGTACACATGAACTTTCAGAAGCAAATAAGAGTGATACTTTTGGTGCCAGTATTTAAGTTTTTGTAATAAGAAATAAATCGTACTACACAAAAACCCAGATGGCCTCGTAAGGTGGGTGAATGAATCCGAATCAAGCAAAACGTGTCATCTGGAAATTGCTAAACTTTAAATGAAACTATAGATATATAAGCTTACATTCTGTTGTCCTTCCAGTCACCCAACTCCAGTTCCAAGTAGCCTGGGTACTGATAGGTGTACATCTGAGGCACCAGATTGCCCAGAGTGTGCAGGTGCCCACAGACGTACGCTATCCCACTACTGACAACACAACCATGAAATCAAACAATCAGTACAGTAACTGAAGGTGTTCAACGCTGCAACCATTGAAAAAAGCCAAAGCCATTTTACTTCATATGATTCTCTGCCAGGTAGCTGCCAACTTATCTAGGGTAAACTTCTGCTCAAATTGATAAGCCCTGAAGCACTACGGTAATTATGCAGTGAAATTATGTGGGTGAATGAAACCACCTGGAATGAAATCTATCATAAAAAATATTTAGTTCAGGTTAGTGTTCATGAGTCAGCTTTTCTTGGGTTGTTGAAAATACAATAGTATTAACATCCCACAAGTCTATACATACATCTAGAACCAAAGTAAATTGTATTTCTTTGAACTGATCGACAGATACAAAAACAAGGATATATGATATGATGTACTACGTAGATTATGATATGATATAATATAACAGATTATGATATTAAAAATCCTACAAACTGAGGGATTCAGGTGTAACAACGCATCGGAATTTTCTGTCCTATAGGACTTCCTCACGCAAAATGCTGAGTAGCATAATACGGTTAATGAGTAAAGGCACATGCACATGTATGCAGATCAATACCTCAGTGTTCGGCGCAAGCCTGGATGTTCTACCACCACTGTAGAGGACGGGTAGTGACCAAACCAGATTGTCATGTTAGCACCGCGGTTAGCCTGCTCAAGCCTCTGAAGGTCCGCCAATCCAGCCTGTCGGGACAGAGTATACCAGAGTACACACGCACTGACTGACACATTGGACTGGTGATAATAATAAACAGTTCTTACAGAGAAACTGTTGTACAAGCTCAAGGAGTCAGAACATGGAGGCATGAGCATTCAGTTTACCAAAGGCTACGTTGAAGCTAAGGGGACACCAATTTTATTTTGTGTTATATGGTCTACCGGAGACCAAAAATACAAAAATGGAATAAAAATAAGTGAAAGTTTATGTTCGTAAAAGAACAAAATATGCAAGTAGGATAAGGATTAAAAAAAATATGTTACCTTTGGAAGATAACCAAAGAAATTAAACGGTCTCTTGGGGCCTGGATCTGGACAGGCATCCACCCCAATAAAGTTATATGTCCCAAAACTCTTTTTCAGCTGATAGGCATACGACTGCACATGCTGCTGACCTTTTATGGAATATTTTCTGACAACAGAAAAATATTATTTGCGCAATGCAGGTTACAAGAAATAAATACACACAGGAGCACATGCAAACCAGTGTATATTAAGTCAGCAGTGTATCCTAAAAGGCTACAGGAAGATATTTTCATACAAACGATAGATCTTGTAAAGTTCAAAATTTCAGGTCATACCCTGAAATTCATCTCAGGCACATAATAAAACATATGTTTTTTACATTACATGTTCCCGACATGTATGCCATCAAGCAAATGGTTATGTCCAAGATCACTGCATAACAAAAAGGCCATAGTTCTAACAAAAATAAACGCAATTAAAATGTCTCCAAACTCAAAAATGATAAGCAACTTGTCATTTAGCTTCTAAAAAAAAATAGTCCGGAAAACTGTCAAAGTACACACCGCAACAAAAAAAGTCATGATTTTAAGTTGAAACTGCCCAATATACCAAACTGATTTGAAACTTGTTTGAAACTTCTCAATTCGATACACGTATAATGAATTGTTATGAAAAGAAGTGCGCAAACGACCATCCGCAGGTTGCTGACAGGCCTTCCCACATACAGCCGAAGAGGAAGCCAGCACGAGCTGGGACTGAACTCACAGCGATCGCATTGGTGTGAAGCTCCTGGGTCATTAGGTTGCACTAGCCTGCTAACAGGCTTGGCCAAGGAGGCTCCCAGAAATTTCTTGAATATGTATGCATATTATTAAACATTTATTAAACATGTTTTGAAAAGATATGAAGCCATAAACTGAGCCCACCAAACCCATGATATTGTGTCTACTCTAAAATAAATGTACAGTACAGATACCTACAATGAACTGAATCCTGACTTTTCATATTCAAAACCCTTCAACAATTACCATATGACCATATACAAAGACAGAAACATGTTTGTGAATTGCACCTTAAAAGAAAAGACTACCTTTAAATAAAGTTTAAACAGCCATTTTGTGCCAATTCCAGATATGGTCTTCATTATATTTGGATGAAGTGATTAAAATGGAGACAAAGATTAAGGTGCTAAAGTGAACTTTTTGGATCACATGGAACAAACTGAAGCAGTGATGGCATAGATTCTTTTTGCTTCTAAACATGCTGTAACTGTCACATTTCCACATAAAATACAGGGGCAGATGAAGCACTACATACATGACATACTTATAAGACACCACCAGTAGAAGAATATGTCTGAGATTAAAGCGCAGACATGTAAGGCAAAAACAATAAGGCTGTCCAAAGGCGTTGGCATAATATACATTTCTTTTTTTGTACATGGTACATGTATACTGAAGTGTATATTAACGGGAAAATTCTCCAATAGCCCTATCATAACATCATACCTGTAATAATTAACCTGACTGTCTAGGTTGGGAACATCAAAGGCATCTGTAACAATACAAAATACAAAAAAGTCAGTCAGTTTGAACACATGTAATCAATTAGGGGGGCCTCTGTGGCCGAGGGGGTTAGTGCACATGAGCAGACCTATGACCCCGTGCTTTTCACCAATGCGTCATTTTGAATTCAAGTTCAGCTCATTGTGGCTTCCTCTCAGGCCGTATGTGGGCAGGTCCGCCAGCAACCTGTGGATGGTCAGGGGTTTCCCCCGGACTCTTCTCACTTTTCCTCCCACCAGTATGGTGCAAAACACCAATCAAATGAATTAATAAGTAAATACAATCAATTAGACAACTTGTAGAATGAAACAGATCATTTCCCCATATTCTCTTATTTTCAATTTCAACAAAAATAAGAAAATTCACACTTAGTATAATGGGATATGGGCAGAAGTCCAAAGTAGGACACCTGTCAATTTAGTGATGCTAAAGATTCAACTGTAGCATCATCAATGTAACGTCACAGTGAGTAGATCATATACACCATAAATGAAACTGTTCTACACAACACTGTAAGGCTTATGACTCCTAATTCGCTGCAGCAACACATGTTGAAACATGAAAATCCACCACTTCCCTATTCAATTCAACTGCATGCCCCAGTGTTCTGCATTAAATACCTGTTCATGTAAGGTGAAAAGCTCAGGTTCTACATTAACATTATGACTACCCTAAATCCGCAACAAATTTTATCACCTAGATAAGTATCCTAAATGACCTAAAATTTCATCAATGACGAAGGTGCTCATTTTTCCTGATAATGGAAGTTCTATTGATTGTAGGAGGGTGTTTTATGATTTTGAAGGTAGGATGGTATCTTACTGGAAAAAATGTAAATTTCAGTACTAAATATAATATTTTATGACACTTATTTACCTCTAAAAATGCACTTTTTGGACGAAATTTAGGTCATTAACAGTACTACTTCTGACATATTAAAGGACTGTTCGGCTATTTGGGCAGCTTAACTAGACACCAAAAGCCCCCTACTTCACCAATGGGTTATAACCTTCAAAATGTTATCAAATATGTCTTCAATTTTTATCTCACTGGAGATGCTTTATTCCTGGTTAAATTTGTTGAGGATTTAGGGTAACAGCTCATTATCAATGATGTACCATGGTTCCCTCTGATATCCAACCAGACAGAGGTCTTCAGTACTCCTGAGTTCTGTATGGTGTTCCAATAGGTCTGCCATTCATCTAAATACTGCCTGGAGCCCTGAAGGTCCATGGCTTTGGCATCTGTCAGATCACCTGAAATACATGTAACCACATTTCAAATAACAAAAGAAATAACTTAGCGGCAGACAGTGAATGTGTCAGAAAGAAAAAAAAATCATATGAAAATCCCCCTGTAACATGCACAGTTATGCTATAGCCACACAAGAGTATGGTTCAGATAAAGGCATCGTTACAAAACCTTGATAACAGTCAAGTATACCTTGTATAGTTATGAAATGTCAATTAATGTTGTCATTGTTAGTGCATTCAAACCACTCCTCACTAAGACAGTAGAATCTGCATTTTAAGATAAGACAAACACTTCGTCGAATTAGCAAAACATTTGTGACATGATTTTACATCTCTGTCAGGTTTGATCAACATTTGGAAGTAGACTTGACTTCAAAACATTTTTGAAACAGTATCACGATTCAACATTTTCCAGTTAATATGATGATTGTACCTGTGACAAGAATGACATCTGGTTTAATGGCTGGGACTCGCTCTTTAAGAAAAATAGCGAGATGCTCAGATCGCCCAGGATCCCAGTATCTGCTGATATGAAGGTCAGTGATCTGAAGGAAAAATGAAAAAGAAAAAACAAGTAATTTTAAAACTCTAAGAAAACAACAATTTAAAGGAGATGAGAGCGATTCCTCAGTCTCTGTGGTATGGTAGAGAAAACTTACGACAATCACATTTGAAACATACCAAGTGAGTGTCGTGATGGGCAATATATGCATTTAAAATAATCCACGTGGTACCCAATTAAAAGAGAGAATGAAAGTGGGGGGGGGGGGGAATTATAACATTAGCATTAGGCCACACAGGAAATTATCACAACTAGAATCTGTGTGTTAAAAATGGGGATGGGGACACAGATCAGTCCTTAAAATTCAAGCTCAAATATTTCTCCACAGTTAATTGTAAAACTACATTCATTGTGGATAGCAGGCACATATGTACTTAAGCTTAGGTAAACAGAAGAGCTCTCAGTTGCATCAGACGATAATTCATGTATCAAATTCAAAGCAAATGCAACTCTTTTGCAATTCTCACACAAGTTTGAAAGAAATCTCCCATAACCATATTATGGCCTTGCTCTGTGAACATGATACAGACATAGTTACCTCACCTGAACAAACCAAAAGATATTTTCAAGTTTGTCTCCAGGATATGGAGGCCCTCCTTCTTTCTCCTCCCAAGATCTCGAATTTGCAAGATCCCCGTCGATTGTGTCCCAAATAAAAGCAAACAATACGACACATCCTGTCAACAAACCAAAGCAAACTAAAGCCACTTTCATTTACAATTATTACCCAGTCTATTGTCACTCAACAGATAAAACAAACACATAAGCTCCTCGTATGAGTCAAAAGTTTAGCAGACGAACGCTTCTGCTACAAGGCACAGCTGTGTGAAACTGAAAAAGGGCCTGTCTGCAGTACAACACAGTAGACGAACTCTTCTGTTAGTGAAGGTGTATTTAGTCACAGCAGCTGTAAACATGGAAGGAGCCTACGTAGAAACGGTGAGCTAGCGTTTTGAAATATAAAAGAATTCTTAGCAAAGTTATCATTATTTATTTTTTTACAATGCTTTTTTCCCTTTGCCTGTAGTGGCAAATGTTTCGGAAATGTACTGAGTTGGATACAGATTCTGTGAAATATGAAGTTCTACCGGAGTTTGTGAAGAGCGGAAGCAACTCCGGCTCACCTGTCAAAACGTGTTGTGAACTTTTTCCTCTCTCTTTCGGTATCTCTCTGGAAGAAAAAACAAAACAAAACAAAACAAAAACAGCAGCTTAGAACCTTTTAGTTTATGGAGGTCATGTGGAAAAACACCAGGAGGCAGTTTTTCTTAACATGGATCAACCTGGTCCCATAGAGTATAACTCTGTGTACATGTACATGTAACATGAAGATTCCAGGTCTTCCATGACTAGGTGAAGAATATGTGTATAGGATATGACTGTGTTCTAACCCAGAGTCATATGACGTTGTCTTCCATGACTTGGCGAAGAATATCTACCTCTCAACAACAACATGCACCCAGGATATCGCTTAAACCACCGTAAATTTGGTGCTGGAGTAAGGCCAAATAGCTAAGGAATTTATTAGTCCATCGTTGATCTGGCCGTGTTTGACTCAATGGGTTGTGCATGCCACTAGAGAGTGTTTTGGGTAATCCATGTGATGTGCGATTTGGGATTAATCTCAAATAGACTTCTCCGAAACAAAGGATTTCATCGGCATGAAGCGGCTGCCTTTCGTCATGACGGAGAAAAAAGACTTTCGGAGGTCAGTTCCTTAGCTATTTGGCTTTATTCCAACACCAAATTTATGATGGTTTAGGCTACATTCTGGGCACATGCTGCTGTTGTTGAGAGGAAGGTTCAGATGGGCTGAAAATTAGTTACCCAAGAGGTTGTGTAACCATGTGTTGATTCAGTGTTGAGGGCCTTCATGAATTATATCCCTTGTGGCTGTTGGTATTTAGACAGATTCAGCACCTGTATTGATTATTATTTTTTCTTCTCATTGTAGGCTAATGTGAATCCAGAGTTTACAAATATTTCACTGGAAACAGAAAAGCCGAGAAAGCACAAGAAACCTCCAAAGAGAATTTTACACTTCAGTGATGGTATACTTGAAGAGTACTCCTCATCAGAGGAAGAAGAGGAAGTTGTCAAACAGCCTATGGTTGACCCTGTATGTTAATGAAAAGAAATTCTTTATTATTCAAGATTGTGTTCATTCAGGCATTATACTCGCCTGCAGCAATAGGTAGGAGACAAAAAGGTGAAAGATAAATCAAAAGTTACATGTATGTGCATTTTCACGCATTGGGTTTATATGCAAAGAACTGGAATAACACAGAGCTAAATGGGTGAAGTGCTGATTTTTGCCGATTTCTAAAGTCTGATGTACTGCAAATCACTGAAAATGTCATGGTTTGAAGCTAAATACATTCTGATTGCTTGTGTAGAAACAATTTCTTGTCTGAAGGCTTTGTTATTTTTATGGTCATATCTTATTCAAGGCCTACATGTATTTTGCAGGGTAAAATTAGCTTTGGTTTCACTTCCAGTATTGTCACATGACCAAAGACAGTGCTGTTGATTGGCTCAAAGCTGCTATGACATCAGTGCAAAACTATGAATAGGGAAATGAACAACAATGGATGATATTTTGAGAACTATGCCAGACAGTAACCAGAAATTGTATTGTATTAGACAACAGAACAACCTGCACAGCAGTGTAACTTGTGAATGTCTACAAAATGTTGTCTTGGACTTGTAGCATTGTGAAGCATCCATGTTATTCAGGAATTGTTTTCACCTCTATGAAAGTAAACCTGCAAACTTGACAGCCATTTTAAAAAACTGAACCATTCTAGAGTAGGGGATCTAGCCCAGTGAAATGTCTGGCTGTGGTGGCATAGTGGACTATATCCAGTGGATCTGTGGTTCAATCCCAAATCAAGTCATACCTAAGACTTTAACATATATAATCTTGGTACTATCTGTGCCAAGTACTGCTCAGCATTAGTAATGGTGTCATTATAATGTGGCTGCTAAGGCATTGGTTCTAGTATCTTCAGCATGGCATTTAAGTGAGGCAGCGCTGTAGATATGTTGGCATTGGATCCGGTTTGTCACAAGTAGACACTTTTGAGCTATGACCAAAGTAATGTTGAAAGCCTTCAGAGAAACAAAAAACACCAACTGAATGAAAAATTGATAGTCTTTAGAGACCTGGGCCCGCTTGTACCAAGAGATTGTAGCTACAATCGATTTGTAAACCCTACAGTTAACTTTACAATCAATTGTAAAATTAAGTTAAGCCACTTTTCACAGTGGAATTGAAAGGTGGTTGTAAATTTTCAAAGTTACAATCAGGGTTGTAGGCCAAAATTGACTTGTACATAAAGTTGATCTCTGTAAATGGGCAATGTACCAGTCAGTAACTTTTCTTGCCTTCACTTTCAAAAGAGTTCTACATCATGATTCAGCAGCTAACAACAATATCATGTGAAAAACTTCTCGTAAAACCTTGTACAATTAAATCGTACATCTTGGTAAACCGAGTTGAAAATTACTAACAAATAGTCTTCCTAAGGCAAGTATTTGTACTCAAATTTAATTTTAGGGCGATTGTAAATATTTTCAACTGTGTCATACTGATAGTAAGTTTTGATTGTAAGTTATAACGATCATAGCTTATAATCCCTTTGTGCAAGAGGCTGTTGATTGTAAACGAAGGCTGCGATTGAGACCGTAGTGATTTGCAATCATTTTAGGCTTACGATCCCTTTGTGTAAGCGCCCCCTGATCTGATCTCTGATATGAACAATTGATAAATATATTAGTACATTTCCATGTCGCTAGGCGCTTAGCGCTAAGAGTTAAGAGCAAGGAAACAGGACTGGTCAGCCTGGTGTCAGTATAATGTGACTGGGTGGGGTGTCATGTGATTGTCAGGGGTCTTTGGCATGATGGTCCAGTGGTGGCAACACTTTGGCGACAAGACCTTGCCCTGCCACAAGAACACGCAGTATGTATACACCTGTATAGAGCTCGTTATGATATAAATGAAAGATTATTTTTGTTGTGTCGTAAAACCCAAGCATGCATACATACATTTCCGTGACCTAATTCAGTTTACAGGTACTATTCTATTTTGCTTTTCTATTTTATATTTAGAAAACACTGAGATGGTTGCCATGGATGTGGTATTACATAATTCATACAGCCTCTGGAACTCTTTCAGGTCAGTTGGCCTATTTGATATTTTTGTCGTGTTTTCATATTTTCTTTGACTAATCAGTTCAGACATTTGGTTTATATTAGAATAAAATGTCTAAATTTACCTTATCCTTTATATTATGTAGCAGTGCTGATTTGGCTGTATCTCTTGTTGCATATTTCAGTGGCTGACAAATGTGGGGAAAAGCTGGCGTGGTTTTTTGGAATAACATCACCTAAATATCAGGCAGCTATAGATGAATATTACAGGCTTAAAGAGGAGGTAATGTAGACATGGGTTAACATAAAAAAAACATTAACCATGCATATCTAATATTTTGACTGCTGATTGTGACGGAAGGCATAATGTTGATTGATCATGGGCCAGTCCCATGAAACTATTTTGATTGAAAGCATACGTGAAAAAGAACTCTAAGATGAAGTTATTTGATCTTTTTTTTGAGGATGGGGGCATTGAAAAAAAAAATTGTTATTTTTGAGACATTTTTTTTTTGTCCAACTCTTAAATGCTATGGCACTATTAATCTATGGCCCTGGGCTGCCCAGTAATTTACATTCAGTGTCACTGTGTGAATTCATACATGTAGGCATATGTCATAAACCAGAGGCCTTTCTATTTTATTCGTATTTTGGGTAAACTTGATGGTAAACTTAACTGCATAGCTCCCCCAGCTGTAATGGCTCCCCCAGCTTATTTCCCCCATTCAGATTCTTCCCTGCATAGATTTGCTTTGACAGCTGCCATTGTTGACATCATGAGTGCATGCTACTTAATTTCTGGACTGACTGCTTTAAACTGTGTTTTATAGACATTTGTATACCCCAAGAACAAGGCTGAAAAGTTATTTTGCTCTTTTACATGTTAGACATATGCTGAACTCCATGTTAAGAAATAAAAAGCAAAGGTTTTATGCATCCTTATTGTCAAAAGTTTAGATTTCAATACATGAATTATATGCCGTGTTGCCTCCAAAATTTTGATGTTGTGACAGATTTATAACACTTATTTGGTATATTTCAACTTCTAAAGCCCACAGAAAATAAATGTTACACTCATACAAACAAGCTGTGTTTAATCTGTCGTGGATGTGATGTAGGAATTGTGTCATTGTTTAAGCTTTGCAGTTAAAATGCTTGTCGTTCTGATTCAAATGCTTTGGACATTTTGGTTCAAATCCTTGGACAGGACTGTCAAGATTGCCTTGCTTGAACTGTCCTCCCAGTTGTGTCACATTGAGGTGAATTGTTTTTATGTTCACTTGAATTGTTTTTACATTCACGCAAATTCTTTTTATATACATGCTAAATTGTTTTTACATATGCATGAATTGTTTTTATATACACATGAATTGTTTTTACATTCAGACTGATTTGTTTTTACATTCACACTGACTTGTCTTTCACATTAACATTTGTGTTTACATTTGATTGCAGGAGGAGAAGGAGAAGGCCGAGGAACAAGCCCATGCATTCAATTCCCCGGCGGGGATGGAAGAGGTGGTCACAACTGACATCAGGGGAGAGAAGCCACATGAAGAGACGAAGCTGGAGAAATACTGAACCAGTGATTGTTGCATATGCATTTTGACCAGGATCCTATTGCACAGTGTGCATGTAGTCTTACACGCACATCCGCACAAGTGTTTATCTGTTTGTAACGCTATATGCGCTCCCTGAAACTTCATATACATGGTTTTGTAGCCCCCGAGCTCTCTGTGATATGACTTTATCAGCAGCTCCTGGAGGAGGAGTCATGCCGTGACTTTGCTAACTTCTTCAGTGTTGCCTCTTCGTGTGACTGAAAGATAATACTGAACTCATTTGGACTGACCATTTCGTCCAGAGATTTTATTACTTGGGAACGTTGTCAGCTTTACATGTACAAGTGAAAATGTTCTTTTTTTCGTTGCTTAATTCAAGTGAGGAAAATGTGAATTTATCATGCCTGTGGTGGGATTGCTTCTGTTTTTTCTTTACTATAAAGAGAGTAAGCCCCTAAATGCTATATACTGTGTGATTCTTAGGATTGGACAAGTTTTAAGTTACATGTCATTCATTTTTCTTGTCAAATCAAAGTTTGAAATGACTTTGACTGGAAGATATCTGCAACTGTGAACAGAATTGGCATCGTTAATGTCAGGTATTGCAGATCTCTCTCATGTTTCTTTACGTTGCCACTGAATTGTGTACAGCTCCAGTCATGCAGTGACCACAAAAAAAGAAGGATGATTCTTGGATATCAACATGAAAAGAAAGGATAAAAAAATTGAACGTATTTATCCTGTCATTATGTGCCTTCAAGGTGTCAAGGTTATTCCTTTTTTCACTTCACTACAGGCGAGGCTTTGACTGCATGCAGCATTTGAGACAGTTGGGCCCACTTACAAGTCAATCCTGACTAGGTTGTCCAGTGAAATTTCTCAGCACATTGTCACATATTGTTTTTAATCAGTGTTCATGCAATCTCAACTCTGCCTTGCACAAATGGCAATTCCAGTTTTCACATGGATTACACAATAAATCAAAAAGAAGTTAACATTTGCTCATACCAAGGTCACCCAGGCTGTCTTAAAATAACACCCTGGCTTTTGCGTGTTATTCATTGCAACTCGTTATTTTCTGGAATTAATGATCTTGTCCCTAATTTCCTTATTTTCCATTGAATAAAAATTAATTCAGTGTAACGCATGCAAAATAGTTATGCATTGAAGAGTAATGGTACTGAATTTCATTCTAGAAAAAGAGGTATTAATGCAGTTGAAATATTGTTATGTATGTCTTGGCATGCTGCTTTATTTTATAATACTTGAGTCATGTCGTGTTTCATTTTCCTGTAAATGTCTGGTTTTAGTTTGCCAGTGTTGTCGTACAGCATTTTAACATGAAAGATATTTACACAGCATTCACCTTCTAGTAAAACTACATATGTAGTGAGGTGTGCCATTCATTATTCTGTTAAATGAACGCTTAATGGGTTAAAGAGACTGTACTTGAGAATTGTCGCAAATTTTCTCTTTATCAATTCAAACTGAACTTTTTTGCACTTTTCCTCCAGTAGCAGACTGGTGCTCTTTCAGAAAATGTCACCCTGTGTATCTTGCGATTTTTTGTTTTAAGCAATAAGTAAATTTCCCTGTGGCTTCATTTTGACCCGAGCAGGGATAGTTAATGTATGCAAGAACAGTAATGAGTATTACCATATGGATGTAGAAGGCCACTGGGCAAACTTGGCTCAAAATAGGTGCCTTTATTCCATTCCATTCTCAGTGAAAGCAGTTGTGATGTTTGCACATTCGATTGACGTTTTACTACAATCTGAAGTCTTATTCATGCTCTTGAGTGAGAGCTCAGAAAATGGGCTGCCCTAAAGTTCTGTATTTATTAGTTAATGCATGTCACAGAAAAGTTCAGAAAAACAGTTTTCCAACCCAATTTGTCATCTTTAACTTATCTTTAAACCCACAGCGTGTAAAGCTACTTTATTAATTCAAGGCATATACAAATCACAACATAGAATTTCTCAAGTGTAGTCTCTTTAAGGGAAGGACCACACAAAAATGAAGTTTTGGTAAGTTAAAAGACCACGAAAAACTAGCTGAAAACGCCTTCACAGTCAAATGTTTTGATTGTATGGTGGGTATCATGGACTATATTGACAATGTGATTCTCCAGTGACGTGACAACTTTTTGTACACCTTTACGTTCAGCTCTGAATAAATTTCTTGTGAAGAGTACGCCTGTAACGCTTGTGTATGAAAACGCTAATATGACATTACATTTTTGCCTTCAGACCATAGAAAAGCCCATGTGATGTCACTGGTGAACCACAACGTCAATATGATCCAAAATAACCCCCTTACAATCAAAATATTTGACTGTATTTAACTTCTTGATAAAAATCTAAAAAACACAGTGAAGGTATTTGTAGATTTAGTTTTAATACTCTTTTTCATGTACCATAACTTCATGTTTGTGTAGCCTTTCCTGTTCATGTTCTGCTGGTAAATCCATTCTTTTGGTTTCATGTGTTACCTGTTTAATAGTGGTACATTCAGGTGCAAGTTTGAAAATACGGCTGTTGTATAACTGACATATTCTTGAGTATGGTGTAAAACACCAATCAAATAAATAAATTAAACATGGTAAATAATCCATCAGATTTGTGTGATGTGTGTTTGGTCACCTTGATGTATATTTATATAGTTTTTAAATTTTATTTATTTTGTTTCCTTGTCATACCTTCAAAGAATCTGGATGATTTCATTCTTACTGATGTCTTATTACAAAATCGTAGATTTCGTAGATCGTAGAAATCGTAGATTTTGTTCATACTGTTTGATGGTTCCAAAGATTTTCAATAAACCATTTATTACAGTTCATTAAGTGTATGTTCTGGTAGCCTGGGTTGACATAAAGAGAGTCATTTTGTCTTTAATGTTCAGCAGTGGGCTTCTAGTGCCAGTTCATCTCCAGCTTTATCTGATGATCAAGGAAAGAGATGAGGGAAAGAACTGCTCAGTAATGTACTCTTACTGGGAGCAGTTTTACAGCTTTAGTGAAGATGCAAGACACCTACAAGTGTTACAACTTTAATTGTACACCACTGTGACTGAGGCCTTAATAACTTGCCAAGGGTTAGTCAGTGGCTTACAACATGCACGCCTTCACCCATGATGGCAGGGGGTGTGTTTGTGTGTGTGTGTGGGTGGGACGTGGGGTGGGACGTGGGGTGGGAGGGTCATGGCAATGCACACTGGTCATCAGGCTCCACCTTGGATTTATTTACGCACAAGCTTTGTTATATCAACAATGACGACAGCCAGATGGAAAGCTGACGGGATGTACATCTTGCAATGATCGATAAATATTCCGTTTGTTAGCTCATCTACACAGCGAGGTGTTGTGAGAGGGAGTGAAAAGTGGCAGCGTCCGTGTTGGTGTCCGGTTAAGATGTAGTTTCTATAGCTCCTGTATATATTATTCATTTGATCGATGTTTTACGCCGTACTCAAGAATGTTTCACTTATATGACAGCGGCCAACATTATGGTGGGAGGAAACCGGGCAGAGCCCGGGGGAGACCCACGACCATCCACAGGTTGCTGGCAAACCTTCCCATGGCCGGAGAGGAAGCCAGCATGAGCTGAACTTGAACTCGCAGCGACTGCATTGGCAGGAGACTCCTGGGTCATTGGGCTGCGACAGCGCGCTAACCGACTGAACCACGGAGGCCCCAGCTCCCATATAATTTTCTCTCATACATGGATAAAATGGTAAGTGTTTTTATTTAGCTCCTGTACAATGGGCTCTCATTCATTCATGGAGGGTTAAGCTTTTTTTTTTTAGCTCTTTAGACCAAGGTATGGTGTGTAAATGCACACACTCAGATGTACTAAGCTTTTTTTTTTTTTTTAGCTCTTTAGGCTAAGGTATGGAAGGTTAAACTTTTTTTTTACCTCTTTAGACTAAGGTATGGAAGGTTTAAACTTTTTTTTTTTAGCTCCTGTATATTGGCCTCTCACACATGGATTGAAGGTTAGGCTGTTTTTGGCCCCCTTGTCTATGGTAGGGTGTGTAAATGTACATACTCCGATGGAAGGTTATAAGCTTTTTTTCAGCTCCTGAATAATAGCACTTCTATGTGGATTGAATGTTAAGCTTTTTGTCTTAGCTTCAACATAATGATAGAAAGTTTTGGTGTGTTTTGTTTTCATATTTTTTTGTGTGTGTACATCTACAAAGGCGTACTGATGGAAGGTTGAACTGTTTTTATTGGTTTTAGTTTCATTGGCTTTGTGAATGTTTTTTAATGATGTTAATTGATAGACTTTCAGTGCAAAAAGTTACCAGTTATATTAATTTCACTGTTTTCTGCGGTAATCATGTCCTCTAGAAAGCCTCTGTGCAGGGCAACAATTTCTCGTACACAGGATTTTTGTAACTTTTTTGGTTTTTGAGATTTATGGACTTTGACAAATTTACCCTTTTTGTCATGAGGAAAACTTTCATGTAGGGCTACAATTTTTATGCACATGCCTACCTACATGTAGGAGAACAAGATGGATATTGATAACCTGATTACAGTGGCAATTTTACCACATTTGATATCATTTCTCTCTTTTGTAGACACATATTCACATTGACTTCCCTGTTCTCCTGTGCATTTCACAGGTCACAGATTTCTATGAACATTTCTTGCAGGGTTACAGTTTCTTATGCAAACATCCATCTAGATAAGCTTTCTGTCTCACTGGCTACTTTACCAGATTTATAGCATCAGAATTTACTTTGGTGTATACCAGTTTATCTGGTATATTTATCCGGTAACTAGAATTTATTAATCTGGTTCCTAGAATTTACTTTGGTGTATACCAGTTCATCTGGTATACACCAAAGTAAATTCTAGAGACCAGATAAATCTGGTATACACCAAAGTAAATTCTAGAAACCAGATAAATAAATTCTAGTTACTAGATAAATATACCAGATAAACTGGTATACACCAAAACTGGTATACACCAAAGTAAATTCTGACGCTATAAATCTGGTAAAGTATCTAGTATACACATCATCAGTAGAAACTTTCCACACCTTTATTAGTACTAGGAATCCAGGACACTGGCCGATGCATGTTCCTCCCTATGCTAGGACAGAATGTTTAAACCATCCACACAGACAGTGACTGTGTCAGGTGAGTATTTGATCAACCAATCGGAGGGCTCAGTGGCCACCCATAGTACATGGATAGCAAATCATGGGGAATGAAGTTTTTTTGCTCAGCCAATCCCAGGGTTGCAATTGTTCACGGATTGCCAAACACAGTTCAGAACTTGCCTGTCAAAGACCACTGCCTCAATTTTGTGCACTAACTCCCCACCATGACGTCTCCTACCAGAACAACACTTCACAACTTTTATCTTCATTCTGATTGCATTGTCTTGTTGACTGCTATAGCAGTCGTGCTGGTGGGATTCTCTGAATGCCTTGTTAATATGTATCCTTAAATTATCCGAAACTACTTATGTGTCCTTTTACATGAGCTAAGTTAAGCAAAACGCTTGAAGAATTGGAGTAACAGTCAGATTGATCAACTGGCCAATGTCTATCTGTATACACAACCATCTTGGGGCCTTCCCAGAATTACTTGCACAATACCTTCCTTTTGCCCATGCGACTTCTGGATGCTGGTAAATTATCATGTAGGCTTGAACATACTAGTGGTATGCAGGATTCACTCGCTCTCACAACTTGTGAAACCTTGGCGACAACTGTGCGGTTCACAATGCTTGTGTGGCAGTTTGCCTAGTGCTGTGCACATTTGTACATCCTGCATCAGAAAGTCCATCAGTAATTTGCCAAAAGACAATGGTTTACCCTGGGCACTCCAATTTTCTCCTTCCATAAAGCCAATCACCATCATATATTTATTCATTGCATGGTGTTTTACGCCACACTAGAGAATAATTTTACACACACAATGGCAGCATTGCCCTGGGACCATCCGAAGGTTGTTGGTACTGCTTGCCACATACATGACCAGAGGGAAAGCAAGTCTGAGCCAGAATTGAACACACACTGACCACATTAGCAAGAGGCTATTCCAAGATCGTACTTGAGCATGTTGTTAAACAATAATGAACTCATTTGAATTTAATTACATAAAGGCTCCTATGTTTTTGTAAATAACATTTAAGGTTGCAGTCGATTACAAAGACAGGACACCAGAGCAAAACCAAGTCGTATCCGAATGGGTAAGGCTGTACTGGTCCTTCCTTCAGGAATACTTCAAGACTGGCTGAATGTTACAAATCCTGTGAGTGATGCTCTTTGGCAGAACTACATTGTACATACATGTACAGCTACAGTAATATCATGGAATGCTTCAACTTGCTGCCCTGATGTATGAACTGCAGTAAAGAAGTGGAATAGCGAAAAATTCCATGATACTATAGGTCATTTTACTGTGACTGATCTTCCACAAAATGGCTACCATCTGACCAATGAGGCTTCATGTTTGAATACGCTTCCTGCTCGTCAGTACCGTTACCTGATGAAGGGGGAGTTATGTCCCCTTTTCCACTACCCACAGCTTTTAACAGTCATATGCGTGAAATATTCTTGAGTATAAATCAAATATATCAAAAATCAAAGAAATAAAATAGGCTCAAATCAGATTGATTTGATTTTCTCTAATAAGAATTCACTTTGTACAAATCCTTTTTAATCTTTGTAATCCTGTCAAAACTAAGAAACTCCTTTTTGACCACTGATAATTTATTTCTCAAAAAATCTAACACGGACTCCACCCAAAAATTCTTCACATACTGTATTTTGCCTAAAACTATGCCTGGAAAGTGAACTTTCAGAAGCATATGATGGCCTTAAATTGATACTTTTGTTGGCAGCACCGTTACAATAAGAAATTAAACTTCACAAAAAAACTTTAAGTGGCTCCATGAGGTGAATGAATCAATAAGAATCAAGCAAATGGGTCCCTTGAAAAAAGCTAAACTTTAGGTGAAATAGAGTAACCCTGTAATATGAACCAATGTTTTAGCAATAGCCCCAAAAAGAAAATAAGAAAGTCAATTGTTTAGTACTCATTTGGCTTTTATTTAGCCAATAAAGTACACACTGTTGCAGACAAAAATTGACCAACTTTACAGGTTTGTGATTTTCATCACAACATATATTACAAGAGAGCTATATCAGTAACCATTATGTGTCCATTAATCAGTTTATACAACACATATATATCAGATGGAGGCATGGTCTACTCATTGTTAAATAATAAAAGCACAAGCTTTTTACACAAAAACCTTCCATCAATTATTAGATCTTCCATCAAAAATATCAATGTAATGTTAGACCTTTTGGTCTTCTCACAGCCATAATTGTTGTATAAAAATAACATTAGTGATCAAATCATACTGCAGTATACATGCAAGTCATGCACCAACTATACAAATCACAGACAGGTTTTGTAATTCCCTAAGACACTTAGTAATACCAAAAACAAAAAATTAATGAAATGCATAGAAGATACAAAGCCTTATTCCTTATTTTAAAGCACATAGTACACAAATAAAAATGGGAAGATTTAAGAATTTTAGAAATATTTTTTGGTGTAAAAGTGTTGGCAGTTATTGGAAACAAATGAGCCATTAGAATTCAGATGTCTTTTTGCCATCAGGTACAAATATAAAAACCTAATAAAACAAAATACATCGAACAAAACAGCTTGCTGTGAAATCCAAAAGACATGGCCTTTTCAACTTAGAATTTTTTTGTCAACATAAATACTTCAAAAGTGATGACATCATCGGCATGTCCCTTTCAACTTTAAACTCAAACTCTGACCCACATCTGGTTTGAAGACAACAATTCCCTCATAGGATCCTATTTGTCTAGGTCTGAACTCAATAGGAAGTTTCACAAAGTGGCCGGCCCTGAAATAGACAGGTCAAACATTAAAGAAAACATGGACATACATCCCAAGTCATGTTCTTCCATATAACAATGCAATATAAACCCTATACCTCCCTGCTAACAATGAATTATAAATTTATTTAACTGCTGTTTTATGGCAGGAATCAAGCATATTTCACTTCAGGCTGATATGACAACAGCCAACATTTTGGTGGGAGGAAACTGAGCAGAGTTTCACAGATTTATGAAAGAATTTCCGAAGTACAGCCAGAGAGGAAGCCAGCTTGGGCTGCATTGTCGAGAGGCCCCCATCTACCGATGAAGATGCATGTATATAATGTACAGGAATTGTATACTAATAGGAATACTAAGAAGTCCTATTTTGATACGTGTTAAATCAATGTTTTCACTTCACTTACGGACAATACACAAGGTTCTTCGGATCTATTTGTGAAAACTCGTGACAACCATTTGCTTAACAGAAAACAGATGGGAAAGGTCAGCTAAAAAACACTGTAATTCACGTATTCACAATTTATTTTTAATAGCTGCATGCACACACACACACACGCACACACGCACACACACACATGCACGCACACACACGTACTGACTCATGCAACACAGTAATGATTAAGCACCTGATTTTTACTGCTGTCCGATTCAGGTAAAATGGTTCCTGTGGTGGAACGATTTCAATCTGAACAAAAAAAGAAAAATCAGAAACATATCAGGTTACTCCATCCTCAAAAAAGGCACACAAGTACTTGCATGTGAGGATCAAATCCTGCATTTACTTCATGACTGGTATTCATTGTCACATTCAAGCATTTTTCACAAATGTGATAAAGGTCAAGGTTACAAGTGGTGGAATCCGAGCGCTTGAAGTAAATCATCGCCTTCACAAATCTTCTGACACAGCTGTGTTTGCAACAACAACGCTGGGTAAAGTCTCCAATCCTGTCTGTTCCGGGGCGATCAAGAAATATGTTTTTGCTGAGTGAGACAACCAGGAAGCTTGCATATTATTGGCAACAACTAAGGGATCTTGATTTCTGGCTACACAAGCTGCTTAAATAAATCAAGAAATTATGAGTATGTCATAACATCTATTCATGCATCATGTTGCTAAATGTTACTTTGAATATGATATTAAAAGGAGGTAAATTTAGGACTAGGATTTTATACAACTGAAGTGACATCTTGAAAAGATGTACCAGTGCATGTAAATATCTTCTACTCCATGTAAAGCTACATGGGACTTCTATGTTTCTATGATGTTCACTGAACTGAAAGGCAGACTTTGGCCAATACAGCACTGATATATGTAGTTCTACTGTTTCTCACCCTATGTAAGACATTGTCCTTGTTTTTGATTTGGGCTTTGCACTCTTCAGTTTGCCGAGTGCCCCAGGCAGCAAACTCCAATGTATCTGTCAGCAGGCAAATCACACAGCTGTTCTGCAAATTCAAACTGAAACACAATAAAATTATTCTCTCATTAACAAAGTCTGATTCCTTTCTCTTCTAAACTTGTTGAGATGGAGATATACAAAACAAATAAATATGTTGCCTACAGCATTGCTCAAAGTCTGGGAAAAAAAAAAAAAAAAATACAAAAACCTGGAAAAATAATATTTTGTATGAAACACCAAATACGAACATCAAAAATGTGTACCTGTAAATTATAAGCTGCATAAAGAATTTCAATTGTTTCTTTGTTAAGTGATAAAGCTGTGTAGAAGATGAAGTATATTACCTTCCAAACTGACCTGCCCTTAATAAGCCTTAAAGAAAATTTCTATCCAAACCTTACCACCCCTATAACCCTCACAAACACATTAGTTTTAATACTCAGATGCCTTCTCTGTCAACAGAAATATCTCGCCCTTGACTGGTTAAAGCTGAGTATGGCGATCCGTTCAATTTTCCTTCGCTGGGAGTTTTTATTTATTTTTAACAGCCTTATCTCGGTTATCCTGCACCACAAGAAGATAAAGTGACATGTAATGAACTATGAATGGGGTTCTTTATCGATACATATATCCATTTGGTCCAGTGTTGTCTTTTCGAGCATGATGTACTTGGTGCGTTGTCTAGGGTGTTATAAAAGAAAATGTATTTTTTTGGTATTTTTTTCTCCGGGTGTGAAATGTCAAAAATGTAATAACAAAAGTAATATCTAACTCATAAAATAACATTTTTTGTCAGTGAAGGGATCCTGGAATTTTCTTCTATATATCAAACATGAAACAGTTTTTGTGAACAATATTCCTCATATTCAACCTTCTATTTGCAATATCCTCTCCGTATTGTAGTTTCAACTGACCATCTCTGCCACGTTGCCCCTCTCCCAAAGTTTACTGCCTATGAGGTCATTTGAGGACAAGCACAATACACTGTGAGCCTCACCTGGAGGGCTGAGTCTTTCTGGACAGGTCAGAACTGACGGAGGACACGGTGATGTCAGCCGTCTGGAGGTAGTGATCTTGCAGACTGGTCACCCGAGGACTGGACGGTGGCAGGGCCTGTAAAAAGAGCCACCCCAATTCGTACATTTAGTACATGTCTGAACAACAGACATGCAACTGGCCAGTGTCCTTGGGCAGTGTCAAAAATATAAAATATATAAGAAATTATGGAATACCCTAGATGATCTAAAATTTCCTCTTTGGCTCACCTACAAAAATAATATTTTATGACATTTATCTGCCTCTAAAGATGCTTTTTTTAGGGATGAAATTTTAGGTCATTTATTGCTCAAGGATGTGATTGTGGATACGGAGGGACCATATATGCTTGAGACTGGTGCCCGGCTTCCTAAAAAAAAAACAAAAAAACAAAAAAAAAACAAAACAAGAACAAATACAGAACAAATGTAGTTTTTTTTTTTTAACACTTCAAGAATGTGCAGAATTGTGTTCTCCCAAGTCTTGCTGTAACCTATACATGAAATCCACACATAAATGACTTTGGTGACAAATACATGAATAAATTAAACAAATTATGAGGTTTTGTGGTTATGGTTCCAGTGTCAAATGTTTTGGTTTCAGATGAGCACTTAGAGTCTCAACTGTCAACAACCGGCCCATTGATTCTCCTAGAACTCACCTCAGCTAGCAGCTGCACCTTGTCAATGGTCTGGTCACAGCTACTGTCATTTGTTTTTCGAACTTCCCAGAATTGAGAAAAGTAACCTATGTCCTGTGGTTCAAACTGAACCAGGATCTGAAAAATGAGAAACACTAACACTCATTAACCAGAGGATAGAACACTTGCCCAAACATAACAGAATGTCTAAAATAATGGATCTGGTCCAAAATTTAGGGGCAGAGACACACAGAAAACCGGCTGTACGAATCAGAGGAGCTACTGATGAACAGTTACCTGACAGTAACTCTATATACAGTACACAAGGATACATGTATGTTTGCGGCCAGTGTTTAGCCCTTGCTGTTTTGCTGACACTCGAGTTGTTGTTAGAGGGTAAAAGCATATGCACATGTACCATACATACTTCAGCAACACCTCCACATTCCTTATATTTTCAGTCCATATTTAACAGTTTGACAAATACATGTACATACACTGGTGAGGTCATGTGCTGATAAATCAAGTAGGAAGTTGCCATGAGAGCCAGACTTTGTGGCTCTAAATACTGGTACAAGCTCTCACCCGTATATTTTCCCGAGGCTGTAGGTCACCGGATGTCCGTGAAAACTTGAACACATCATATCTGATCCGCTGAACCTTGCTTGAGGAGTCTCCGGTCTCCGGTATCTGTCACAAGACATGGAGAAGATCTATTACTGTAGGTATTAACTCAATTTGACGAAAGTATGAACTACGCAGTCTCATAAAACAGATTTGGAAAGTAGAAAAGCTCCTTTTGCCTGAGCCAAATTAGTATTAATCTCTTATATGAAACATAACCAGCAGAGAAGGAAACAGACTATCACAAGAAGTGCGGGATCAAAGAAAATGATCGTTTTTCTTGGTAGTTCAAGAACCCTTCAACTTAAAGGTGAACTGTCCCAGATGATGAATTCTTTCTTGCTAAATTGGCCAGAGGTATTTGAAACATGGAGCCCAAGGTGATTTGAAGAATAAAACTCGCCAGATTTTTTGAAAATTATATGAGTTTCATGCAGCTTGGTACTCTCTACATGCTTATCTGCCCTTGATGTCCCCTGATGTATGACACCATGGTGGTGATATGCTCTTTTGTGCAGCAATCACCTGTGCTAATCACACACCAAGTTATGATGTGATTCAGTTTCATGCCTTCCTATCGAATCCATCCATGCGACGTGACCCTTTCATACCAAGTAAGCAGTCTAAATTACGCTCTAGCAATTTTGAGGAGAAATGTTTTGATCCAGTATACAGGCTAAAAGCTTTGCTCCTCAAAACCGGAAATGCCACAACTATGTCACGCATGTTTGGCAAACTAGCACTATTCAAGGGCAGACAAAAGCCACTTACCTTCAAGAAGGGTGGGGTAAATGGGGAGAGAGTCCAGATGATAGACTGGTCTGTGTTGTTAGCCAGACTAAAGGTCGTCTCTGAAAAAGTAGCCAATGTTATCTTAACATTCACATGTCCGAATTCACACCAAAAAAATGGTCTGCCAGGAGAGCCATTGTAACTGCCATACGCAAGAGAAAATTCCAAGCTCACCAGAAAATATAGCCTAAGAACAATATTTATTTATTTGATCCGTGTTTTATGCCATACTCAAGAATATTTCACTTAAGGTGGCAGCAAGCATTATGGTGGGAGGAAAGCGGGCAGAGCCCGGGGGAAACCCATGACCATCTGCAGCCTGCTGGCAGACTTTCCTATGTATGGCCGAAGAGGAAGCCAGCATGAGCTGGTCTTGAATTCACAGTGACCGCATTGGTGGAAGGCTTCGGGTCATTGCGCTGCAACAACGTACTAACCGACTGAGCCACAGAGGCCTCCTCCGAAGAATAATAATAATGAAAGATGAAAACTGTTTTGCTGCCCACACCAGCTTTCTAAAATATTATGACGAGAGACAATGGATCAAGTGTCACAGGAATGGACCTCATAGGATGCCTCCGTTATGTGAATGTCAGTACACGACTCTGACTATGGCTAGACGTTCACAAAGGTAGGTTGGCTATATATATTACCAGTAAATATAGCCAAAACAATGATAATGAAAGATGAAAATTGTTTTGCTACCCCCACCAGACTTCTAAAATACTATGACGGGAGGCAATGGATCATCAAGGACTTATTAGATGCCTCAATTACATGAACTACGTGGCTAGAAGCCTTCCTGCAGCACATCACATACACTTACCTGTAGACTCTCCCACTCGACTGGCGCTGAAGATAACCTGCTGCTCTGCTCGGGACGACAACTTATTCTTCTGCTCGCTTTTCTTCCTCTGACTCGACTCTGTGGGCGACGACCTGGCAATGTTCTGCAAGATCGAACCCATCGGTTTTTCTGGTTGATTCATCGACTTTGTCTTTGCTGGCTGCGCTGCTGTGAGGGCGTTGCAAGAGCGCCGTGCAGGAACAGGGGCAGGACAATCGACAGTCGTGGAGTGACTCGGTAGAGATGCAGCTCTGCTGGGCGGACTGTTCTGCTGACCGGTGTGGCTGGTCATAACAGGGGCTCTTTGCCGTGCAGACACACCTGCCTGAGGGGGCGCTTTCTGTTTGCTGCTGTTCAAGGCAACACTCTGGACTTTCTGACTGCTGCTGTGGGGTTTTGATCCAGCACAATGCTGACTGTTTGCATCACCACGGTTACTGAATACAGGACTGTCTATATTACTGACCTTTTTCTCCTCAACACTTCTCTTTACCAGTACAGAGACCGTCTAAAATAAACATACGAAATGAGATTACACAGCGAACAGGTATATTACAGTGAAGTTTGTGATGAATACATGATTGTCTACATACCAGTTATACACTGTGTTAGCCAAACGTATTAATGTGGTAGTTATTCAAAAATATCTCACAACAAAAGAATATGCAAATGGATTAACTTCAGATACCCTAAGCCCTCAACAAGTTTCACCAGTAAAGTAAAATTTCAGACGCGATAAAAATGTACTGTTCAAGTAACAGGGCCACATACGAACTTCACAAAAGTTATAAAATAACCTCTCCAGCCAACATTCCTTTGATATGCCAACATATGGTGTGGATTTCACGTAAGGCAAAATTATGTTAAAGAGACAAATATACACCGTCATCAGAGTTGACGCGCCAATCTTATCACTCTGAAGGAAATTCATGCTGTGAAAGCCAGATTTCACATTACCTAAGCCATAATCCCAAACCACGCACAAAGTTTATGGTTAAATTTATTACGTACTCAGGTACATGCAAAAACTAGGTAGCTGACATGCCTTCTCTTTATCTTGACGCGACTATACCGTAGAATTAGCAAAAAACTTGAGCAAAACAGATGCTTACATTTCATTATAACCTCACAGAAAGATTGAACACAAGTAACCAATGTGTGAGTCATCTAGTTGACATATTTGCATAAATAATGGTGTCATGTATATGTTCTTGAGTGACAATTTGGGAAACGCTCGTCCCTGTACTTGAATAAAATTTCAGAAAAATGTGATTTTCCAACCCTGTTTTGTCCTCAAATACTAACATATCAGTATACTGAATGCAAAGCTATTTCATTAATTCACTGTTTGGCCAAGTTTCCAACCACTTCTTAACATTTGGCAAAGAATTTCTCCAGAACTGCCAGTGGCTGATGACAGTGAAAGGTGAATCCTGGGTGACCCACCTGAATGTCCACCTGGGTGCCCACTCTGACCCATCCAGTCCAGGGTAGAGGTATCCCCTCAGAGACCAGCACAGGGGAGGGGCTGACGTGCAGGCAGCAGATTGCCCTGATCAAACATACACAAACGCATTTAGGGTAAGCGTTCCAACTTTACTGTACAGACAATCTTCACTAAGATGTTAGCCTGTGAAATGTTGTTGAACCATTTTGTCATCTTCTCAAAACTGACCAAAATTCAGAGATCAATAGAGCTCTCAGAGAAAATGTGCAATTTGAAAATTTGGCCTTAACTGTATTACAAGAACAACAGTAACTTTTTTACAGAAGGCAAACAGGCATGCATATGAAGTTATGTACCATCGTTTACCATCCTTTATATCTGTTAGCAGAAAAAAAGTATCTTTTCAAGTATGCTTGGGTTTTATGTCATGCCCAACAATGAAGTGGTACATCGAGCCCAGGCAATGGTAGGAGAGGACATATTTCAAGTATGCTTGGGTTTTATGTCATGCCCAACAATGAAGTGGTACATCGAGCCCAGGCAATGGTAGGAGAGGACATATTTCAAGTATACTTGGGTTTTATGTCATGCCCAACAATGAAGTGGTACATCGAGCCCAGGCAATGGTAGGAGAGGACATATTTCAAGTATACTTGGGTTTTATGTCATGCCCAACAATTTTGCAGTCACAGGACGATGAGGAATCCTTAGAGTGTGCACAATTTGTGTCCTTGTGGCAGGGCAAGTCCATGTCGCAAAAGTGCTGCTGCCACTGGAATATCATGCCAAAGAGATCAGACACGACAACCTGCCCAGTCATATTTTACTGACACCGGTCTGACCACTCCTGTTTCCTTGAGTGCCAAGAGAGGCAGCAAAAAACGCCATTTTTTAAGTCTTTGGTATGACCTGACTAAGGGATGATCAGGTGGGTAAGATTTCACCTGCATATTACCTTGTGAGATTCAAAATGAGTGCAAACAGGAACTAACTTTAAAATAAAGCTGTGAAATAAATCAACAGCTTTTTTTTTTCATTTCTTATACAATACATTATACCTGGGTGGCAAGATTCCAGAATCAAACTCAACTCCAAGCCTTCTAACGGGCCAAGATACATCAAAGCTGAAAACACAACAAAAATCATTTAAACAATTAAATACTAATGTCTCTTCCAGAACAATGCTCAATAACACAAATACATTCAGAAAACACAACATAGTTATTTTTAAGATTGAAAAAAGGTGAAAAAGAAAACATCAACAAGAATAAATCTGCAATAGCTGCAACATTCCGTTTACTGTTGTCAAAGAGGCTAACCACAATCATTTACACCCACCTCAATTGGACATCAGACAGATTCTGAACTTGGATGTAACCCTTCTTCTTACAGTTCCCTATGATGACAAAGCAAAATACACTTTACATGGTGTTACAATTATGTATATAGTGTGGCATTGTAGACGCCTGTGAAAACCAAGAACTGCCCTACAGGCATCATAAAGAACTGCCCTACAGGCATCATAAAGAACTGAAGTGGATTAGCCGGTGTTTGAGTCATGTACGCCACATGTACATGTCGTTTGGGTTGTACAAAATTCAACCAGTACATGTTCCCATAGTTAACTGTAAAACACAGGATATTTTTTATCCATGAAAATAAAAACAGCAACAGCAGAACCTTGGATATTAAGGCAGTATATGGTATGGAGTTTTCGCTGTTAGAAAATATCACCTGCGTCAGGTGTACTGAAGTGAATTGCTGTGCGCTGTAACATAAAGACAGGGCAGGACACAGTTATCTCCACAACAGTCCCATCAGTCATGATTCTGTTTGCCTTAAAATTTAAGTATCTCTTTGACTGGTGTTCACACCAACACACAACAATACTCAATTTACCTGTCACATAAAACAGCAGTCATGTTAATATGTAAATTAGGTAGGAAAGCACGCAGCGACCATAGGAAATCATCAAATCCTCACATATACTTGGCCGATTGGCAGGGTGTAGCCGAAATAGACCCAAACAATCTCACTGTCCAAGGATTACTCAGTTACAGAATGTGGGCATATTTGTCTTGTGGATATGTTCCAACATTTATACCTGACTTAAATCACGTTCATACTTACATGATAAAAAAAAAACCATTAACCGTCATATGTTTTATTAGGTGGTACTCAATCTGCCTTCACTAGAATTAAAATATAAAAACCGACAACAAGAAAAATAGCAAAATATATATCTATTGAACTGAGCTTACCATCAGCCTCCAAATCTAAGATCAGCTGTTTTGGATAAACCTCAAGACTGTTCACAGGATGTTTATTTGTCTTCCCTTGCCCCTCCCCGCTGAAGAGATCACTGTGGGGGAGTTCAGGCTTGCTGGGAAGGACAAACAGGTCCTGGCTGCTGATTGGAGATATGCCGGCCAGCCTGTTCCTGTTGGCCTGGGGATGTGACACTTTGCCTGCAGGTTGATCCCCCACCTGGTCTTCATGTGGGGCTTCAGAAGCAGGGGGGTTCCCTACCAGACTCAGCACAATCCGGGAAATCCCCTTGAGGAAAGTGGCCTGGTAATTTGGGCAGCTGGTCAGCATTTCTGCGCCTAGCAATGAGGATTTTAGTGCAGACATTTAGAAGTTCCTATTACTGAAAAGACATTTTCAGATTTGTTCAATAATTTTTTTCCCATGAACATGTTTGCTAACAATTGTTAATTTATTAACAGAAAAAAACACTTGCTTAATACTGAAAAAGCTGTCATTCTTCCTTCCCCATAAAACTAAAAAATAAAAAAATCTGGTGAAAGGCAGAATTTAACATATTATGCAGTGCAATTTACCTTCTTCAATGTCTGCTTCATCCTGCAGATGCACATCCAAATTCACTTTAGCTAAGGGATGATTTTGTGGAAATATGGGCTTTTTCATACCTGGCTTCAATGCCAATTCCCTTCAAACACAACAAAATACTTATAAATTTAAAAGAAATACAAAAAAAATGCACTGTTCAATAAAGTAACATAGTGTCCTTCAAAAAAACAAAGCTGATCCGAAATAGAACTTGCAACTTTTGCAACAAAGCTCGAATTTTCTCACATCCTGAAGTTTTCTCTTCAAGCATTGTATTCATATTCATATACAAATTTTACAATTTTGCTGTTTCTTTAATGTCTTTTGACCTTGTCCCCATAACACTACTATCATGGATTTAATTTTTTGATTGGGGACTTCCACGTATTCAAAAACCATGGCAGCAGAAAAAAGTTGACTGACAAAAACTCACGATGGGAAGCCACAATACTGTTCTATAGAAGTTTACCTTCTGTAAAGTCTGCGGTTGATTTCATCTCCATAGTAGAACTTGACCGCCCCGATAACCGAGGGCTTGTTGTCACATCGGGCAGCTTGGATAGGGCTGGGGTTCAATACCAACACCAAACTCTGGAAAAACAGACAGAACAGTGATTACCAGCAAACCAAATCACAGGTACAAACTCTTAACACTTGACTATCAGGTCAATTGGTATCATTCTTTTTTTCACCTGTGATCATCAGCTCAGTCAGAGGATGGCATTATTGTTGATCTTGTTCATGGAACAGGTGAAATTTGACTCGCGCAAAATTTCTTCCATGGCAAAGTTATTCATTCTGCCTGAATCTGTGAGTTTTTATTGTTCTTAGAAACCGCATTGAGATCTGTTTTCAAGAAAGGGTTATATACTACCTCAAAACTGTAAGTTACATCACCCAAGGCTACATTTTAAGAGGTACATTTGTGTTGAAAAATTCACTTTCATGTGCAAAAATTTTAGGTCACTTAGAGCACTTCTTGTTTTTGATGGTGAGGAGTGTGTCTGAAATGTACATGCCTCTCATCTGTACATGTAAATCCGAACAGAAGTCCCATACTCTGTGGTCTTAAGGATAAAGATTCTGCCTGTTTCTTTCCAAGCACATTCATGTATAAATTCATTTGAATCATATATGGACACTTCGAACCAGTGAGCTGTCCCAAGATTCTTGCAGACCTTATCAAACCGTGTGTTAATGCTTCTGATGTCAGAGAAGGTAACTTTTTTGTGCTTTTTTGTTTACAAAGCTCAATTACTGTGTCAGGCAAACCTCCTGACTAAAGGCCAGCAATCTCACTCTGGTGAACATGGCAAGTATGCCTCCAAAATGACAAATATGATGATTTAAAATCATCATTTACCAGCTTTGCTTTAAGAATCCTTTAAAATGATGTACCTTGTGCATTAAAAGTTAATTCATTGAGGAGGCGAAATACCTTTGAAGAGTCTGCTTTGATGACAAATTCATTCGGCTGGACAATGGCCACGTTGTTACTCAATATCTGGGAACAGGTCAAGTCTGCCAAGAATGAGGAAAAATTCAATACGCAGGCCTGTTTGACAAGAAACACCGTTGCTGATGCCTCCAGTTATTAATAAAATGAAAATAATATGACAAGGCTCCATGGACCTTTACCTAATTTTGCGCCTTCTGCTTCGTAACAACTTCCTTTTGTCATGCTTTTTCTTATTTCTTTTTTTCTATCCAGTTTTTAAAGACCACAATACTCAGTAACACGTCATACTCATCATAGTTCAGGCTCTGTACACGTTATTGATGAATGCTATTAAGGTTATTGATGGTGATTTTCAACAACACAAAAAACATGGATTAACACACATGCAAAGATTTGACGCAAAGCCTCCTAAATAGGTTTTTGGTTGGGATTCTTTATTACGTTGAATCACTCAGGTTCTAATTGCAAACTAAGAAACCAAAAAGCTATATATAAGATGGTCACTGATAAACCCCCAAATTTCAATTTAAAAGTTGAGACAGCTTAAATGTACAACACCTACCAGAAAAACAGAAAATTTTAACAAAGGCCGCACGAGACCCAATATTCCACACTGTGAACTTCTGTACATTGTTTTGGCCAACTTTAATTTCACCAATGTTTCTGAAATAGTTGCCTCCCTTGGATGAGTCGGCTGAATCTTCCAGGACTAGATTACTTGTTCCCCCGTTTCCAGTGAGTGGGACCTGAAAACAGAGACAGAAGGTTAATACTTGACCTCTTGAATAACAGCGACAACAAGAAAAAATATTTACATGTTGAGAACAACTTTGCTCCAAGGTGCATAAACTATAATACTACAACCATTTAGCACATCTGTTTGTAAGCTTTTGTTTGGGGTATTACACATTTTAGTGTGCTGATTGTTTCAGCCTGTTCAATTGATACCTCAATACTGACTGCCGGTAACAGCCAGTGTGGGTTAAAACTAAGTCTTTCAATCCACAGACAAAAAATGTATCCACTGCGTCCTAAGTGTACATCATAAACTTGGTTTCAAGAATTCCACTATTACACAATTTCATTCTTTATATCTGACAAAAAATGAACAGTTATATTGCGCCACAGTCCTTTTTACAAAATACCTGAAGTTAAATCACTCTAAATTATACTTCAGAATGGTTCAACTTACGGAGTATTTCTTGCTGGATCCTTCATGCCTGATGATCAGTTTACCCTGGAACTGCATGAGGGCTGTTGGCAGGAAGACCACACTGATGGAGTACTCTTCCCCGGGATTGACAAACACTTCCTTCACGCTGCTGACTGTTTCCTGATGTCCAAGCATAGTTTTTATCTGGTGGCAAAAATAAATTCACACCAAGTTATTCACAAACTTGGTCATGGGACGCATATACTTGTGGTACATGTTTAATGTTCAAGCTAACAAACAATGAAGGAAGTCAACCAGACAAGGAATTTATAATGAATTATGAGAATAAATACTACAAATGGATAATGGTTTCATGTAAGGACACATTTAATATATTTCACCTAAATATTGGCTCATAAAAATGCACTTTTATAGGCCTTAAAGATCTTTTTGATAACAAATTAAGTCAACATGAAGTCAGCCACTATAAATACATTAAAAAAAAGAAGCCATATGTATCGCAGAAAAATATTTTAAAAATTGTGTGGCATTTGAAAAGCCAAGAAAACGGAATTCAACTCTGGGAGGAGGACATCGGATACTTCACTCCCAGCAGCCATGTTGGAGAAGCCCTGAATGACTTAGCCAATCATCAGACCTGAAAGCGTCATGTGATACTTTGGCTGCGATGTCACATTTCCCCAGCTCTTGATTGTCAGTGGGGGGTTTTATGGTGAATTGGCAGATCGGGGCAATAAATTGGAATTGGAGGTTATTTTAATTGTTAATTTGAAGTATTTTGGTCCAACTGGATAGTCACAGATTTGTGTCGAACTGACAACAGTTACCTGTGTTACAATGTTTACATAAATTAGTCAAAGACTAAAGCGTAGGTCAAGCATATACAGCTGTTCTGATGTATTACAAGAGAACAATGGTCAAGCCATCCTGAGCTCAAGTTGCCCTTGCTAAGGAAAAGGAACCCCATTAAGACAGCGAAATTGGCTTCAACAAATATCATGCAGGTGTTCTTAATGGTAGTCATTCATGACATCATGGAAGGTGTCATACACGTGTGACTGCTTTCACAGTAGAACTAACGCGTCATAAAATATAACTGACCGTTCAAGCCTTCTTTCACCAAGAAATGAATCTAGCGAGGATGGTACAAAACTAAGCTGGTGAGCAGACAACTGAACTATTACCTGGAAAACCTCTGTTGTAACCTCCAGCTTCAGCTTGATCTGGGTTTTGGCCCGGTGGACAATGTTCAACCGCTGGTAACTACACAGGTAACACAGTAATGCTAATGCAGAATTTCTCCGCAAGAATAGAATTAACTTATTTATTTCTTCGGTGTTTAATGCTGTACTTAAGAATTTGCCAACTGATAGTAAGGCAAAAAGAGAACAATGTATTAATTTAATTGTGATATTGTATTCAAATCAAGAATATTGCTCTAGTAATGTGAAAAAAAAGAGATGTATAAAGCGAAAGGAAATGACAATCACTTTATTGATGACCTAATTAAACTTAATGCATCTGTCATAACCAAGCCACATCTACAGTAGTATTAACCTGGAATACACAGATCAGTGCAAAAAGGAATTGTAACATTTTCATACATTTAGAATTCATATAAAACACAGAACTCATCTAAAATTCTATCAAAAAAGTCTCTTATTTTATCACTTTACACTTTGAAAGCCTTCTGTTACAAACTGTTTGTTCATTAAGGCCTGAGTACATACATACCCAGCTTTTCCTATTTCCACCCCACCAAATGACAGATGGCTCTTGTTACAGAGGATCTGCACCTCAGGTTGGACATGGGGTGCTACCTTGGCCAAGCAATTCGCTATGATTGTCACCTCAAACACTGGGCCTTCTGGTTCTATGGCCATAAGTAGCACTCTGCGGTGAGAAAAACAATGACTGATCAGCTCAACAAAATGGTTATTTCCACATTGCTGACCTGCTGATAACATTTCAACCATTAACATGTAATGAGATTACCAGTAACAATGACTAATGAACCAAACAAGATGGCCACATGTATGTCCTGGAGTACTGGTCTGTCGCTAAATAGGCAATAATTTTAAGCACAAAGATAGTAATAAGATCACCACCAAAGAAAATATATTGGATTTTCACAGAAATACAACAATGAATTTCTTCCACTTCAGTCTTAGGCTTTGAATAATTCCACTTCAGGGGCCTGTTTTACACACAGGATGTAAGTTATCTTACACATGACTGTCATGGTGACACATACTGTCGACATCTGCAGCCATGGTATTACACTGACGAAACGTTACGCTCTCTACACAAAATTAGCCTTTGACTGTCGGAGTATCCATAATACTCAAATTCGATTCGCAGGAAACCAACAGAAACTCAAGGCGATTCACAAGACTGCTGTCAAAAGTCTGATGCACATACAGAATTTGCTGTTTTTTATGCATTTCGTTTAATGTTAGGTAGATGTGTCAAATTGTAACTCCTAATGTGAAAAAAAAAATAAGTGTTCAAATTAATTTTGAATTTTCCCTCGTGAAATTGGCCCCTGGTTTAAACAAAACTTTCTGTACGATAGGCCAGAGTAAAATTCAGCAAATCTTAAAATAGGTGTTTGAGGTCTTTTGAAACACCCCTTTGAAGAAAGTGGGAATACCCATGTTATATCCTTATACTGGACCAAAGCTTGCGTACATGTAGGTCATTCCACTTTCAGAAAATGAGTGCCACATCTAAGCCTCTGGCTGTTAAGTTGTATACGTTACCGTTTTAATATTACAGGCAGCACTTACGTTTCCAGATGAGGCACTCCGGAGATGGGACGGTAGACAACGGTGATCTCGTGAAACTCTTGAGGTTTGACTGTAAGGCTGGGTGGATGGACTTTAATCTCCTCTGCATGGTCCCTAGGCTGGAGACTCAGGTTCATGCTGATGTTACCACCATTCTGCAGCTTGAAGGCACACGTTGAGCGCTCCCCATATGATTTTATCTCCAGAACCTTTAGCATAGAAAAGAGAATATATCAGAAAATCTCCTAAATGCCCTACTGTAATTCTCCAACTTTTTCACATGTTTGTAACGTGTTTAATCAAGCTGATTAATTGTCAAGCTCTAGAACTGGCCAATCCAACCAAGGTAGTTTTGTCTCCAAAATCAAATTAAAAATATACATAAACTGCACTTAAAGTGGCTCTTTCATATGTGAAAAGGTGGGGAATTAAGGTAATTGTTCTCAACCACATCTGCAATGAATATTTTGAAACATTCTGACAGAGCCATGGGGTGTAGAGAAATAATTTCCACAGTTTTGTGGAGCTTGCATTGTTAATCACACAAATAAATCATTTTCAGTGTTATAATCATTGTTTGCATAAATTCTACTGAAAAAAGTGCTTCAGTGGCTGTAAAGGTTGAACATTTACAGTATTACATAAGTCAACTTTTTCCAAGCCTGTTCATCAAGGCAATCAAGTCAAATCCCTGGAAATTTTGAATACTTAATTCCTACGCAATCTCAGAATTAAAAGATCTACATCTTCAGGGCAAGTCAACAAGAAGATGTACCAAAAACTATTAAGCATGGATATAACACCTTACTCTGGGACTTCATGTAAACGGCACAGCTGACCTTAACAGTAACAAGACAATAACCTAAGATATTCCAAGACAAGAATGTTTTGTACCTACCCCAGTCCTGATGGATGTCAGAAGTTTGACCTCTCCGGCCACAGCGTGCAGATTTACCATGCCTATGGTCAGCTTGGAGCTAGGCGTGTCCACTTGTATGTCCATCTTTGCCTGAATCACTTCAGGTGGTGACCGTAAAGACGCTGCAGGAAGAAAAGCATTTATCATCTGAATGGTGTTTTACATCCTATTTCTGACTTATACCACAGTGATCAGGTATTTCCGTTCGAAATTTTGCCAAAATAATTGCATGTTTAGAGCCAAATAAAATGTCATAAAATATTAATTTTTGTGCTAAAAGTTGCATTTTGTTTTTCAACAGGACACCACTCTACATTCCAAAATTGAATGAGGAAAAACACCTAATTTTATCATGAACAAAACTTTAGGTAATTTAGGGTAAATTTTTGGCTGAAGAAACTTGGCTGTGTAATACCTGATGTGGATTCTTTCTCGGGGAGTTTACAGTAGACCATCAGAGACAGAGGGGAGGAGCTGTCAGGCTCAGAGCTGGCCTTCAGCGTGACATTCAGCACAGTTTTGCTGAGGGCAGGGGTCGAAGGACGGCTAGAGCCAGAGATGATGGACAAGTCATTAGAGCTGGTCTGCTCAAAGGAAAAGCAGTGCCAGCCACTGTTGTTCTGAAAACAATTAAATGACGGAAAGAAAAAAGTAAAAAAAGAAAAACCTTAAAGCCTTACATCAATTCCAACAGAAAATAGGTGGACCTATTAAAAACATATGAAGGAAATCCTACTGAAATCATAAACAAATGTCCTATTCGACCCCTATGACTGAAGATTTGATCCTATAACGGAAGATTCTTGATAAAGTCTTCAGCAGTGTCCACAAATATGCCTGATGTGACAAGATGATGGTATAAGATCAAGAACATTTGACAATTACATGTACAATCGTCATTTGTGTGTCAGATTTGGCTAAACATCAGCACTGTGTGACATCATGTGTTGTTGTATGATGTCACCTCAGAAAAGAGCAGAAGTGACTGGAACCTTCGGTTTCCATGTTATCCACCAAAGCTTGCAAATGGGGTTTTGATAAGCTATCTTTTTACGCTTCTAATTCAGGAAATAAATTAGACCATCGCAGTCCTTATCATTTAACAATGCTTTTAGTCCCACAGATTTTGATAGTGGTGATTCTCTTCAAAACTTTCATGTTCTCTTGGATTTTTATATACTGCATGTTTGACATGCTTTATTTTCGATCAAGCTCCAGAGCATTGCCAAACAATTATGACTGATTCTAGCTTGGGGACACCAGGGCACTTTTACACGAATGTGACCACCGTTTTTCAGAAATACCATGATGAAGTAAATGGACATGGCTGGTTGCCATGAGTCAATATTATTTCAGATAAAAGTGATAAAAACTGAGCAGTTAAGTTTTCAGAAATGACATCAAAGTTAGAACAAATAGCTTACCGTAGAGATTGACAGGCGTAGTGGAACTGTTGCTTTGCCATGATTCACTAGGGTTAAGGGAAGTCCTTTACAGCTCCCCCATCTGAGCTCACCGTATACCAAGGACAGATAACTCTCACTTAGCACCTTCAAAATTTAAAACATACATGTATTGCAAGATACACTTGATGTAGAATGGATGAACAAAATGACCTCATCCACTGGGTTAATTCCTGTTTAACTCACTAAAATTGCTCACTTTGTTGCGAGCTCCACAAAACCCTATGCAGAGAAACAAGCTTCAACAAAGTATGCTTGTTTTTTTCAAACAACAGCTGAGAAAACAAGGCTATTCAGGTGAGCTGAAATGTTTTTCTTACACTATTCGTCAGAGCTAAAAGAAATAGATTCAGTTTGTTGGAAATATACCTCTATGTTTGGCATTTCCGCCGTGGCTTTCAGTGTGACAAATTCCGTCTGGACGTTCTTGCCACTGACCCTGTTGTTCTTCACCACTGGACATGCTGAAACAGCCATCTTCGCTACATAGTCTCCTTCACGTTTAGGCACAAATATCACCTGTCACAAATACATTAAACCAATTATAGCACAAGTAGAAACCATTAAATTTTACGTTTCATTATCTGATGCTCTATGGTGTGGTTTTCATTTTCACACTGCAATAATAATGTAAAAATAGACACCAGACAAAACTTTGGAAGTCTTGCAATATTCTAGAAGGGTTTCAGTGTCTGTAACTCTAATAACTAGAACATTAAAAGGACACGAGGCATATCTGGTTTATACCACTCCTTTTAATCACTGTCAAGTCTTGGTAATCAAAATCTGTTACTTCATGTACACAACATTAAAGCACGTTAGTTGAATTCTTAGGATCTGATTATTGCTACATCTGTCTAGGATCCTAGATAACCAGACACATAACTAACTGCATATTTCTTTTACGTGGGAAAAGTCCATCAGTAAACAAATATCAGGGGTTTACCCCGTGCACCTCGCTTTCCCTCACTCCTAAAACAGACTGCCTCTGCATAAGTGAAAAATCCTGGAGTGTGGTGTTAAAAAATTATCAACTAAAAAAATAAATTTTTTTTCAAGTTTTAAAGTCAAGTTTTATAGAGGAGCATATTGCAATCAGTAGTAGTTCTAGTTTACACGAGTCACATACAGGTATGTTTTCCTCTGACTGAGGTTCAACGATAATCTTCTCGTTGAACATGAAGGGCATTTTGAGCTCCGGGTCCACATCCTGCTCACTGATGGTCAACTGACGAATGTCCATCACACACTCCAGCCAATGGTCAGAGGTGTTCCTGACAGTGACTCTCGCCGTTGTGGACACCCCGACACAGCAGACCTCGACAAAGCTCACAACACTGGGCAGGTCTACCAGCTTACCGCACTCAGCTGCTGTGTGGCGAACGGGCCCAACAGAAAGAAGAATAAAAGATCAGGGGCAAATTACGAATTATACACATACCCTAATTCTTCAACCTCTTCAACCACCTCGGTAACCAATGTTTTGAAACACTCTGACAAAACTATGGGGCTGTAGAGAAATAATATGCACAGTTTTATGAAGCTCACATATTTAATCGCAAACAAATCATTTTTACCATTATCTTCATGATCACTGTATGCATATATTCTATTGAAAAGGTGCTTTAGTGGTTGTAGAAGTCTGAAGATTTACAGTACATAAAAACATGCACAAAAATATATACAGAGATCTTTCGACACCAGAACCCAGAAAGTGATTCAAGGCTAAGTCACTTGTAGCTACAATGGCAATGCAGGACATGTGTTGCCTTGGTAGTTATAACCCGTAACTCAGAACAGCTTTGTTGAAACACATACAACAACCTATTAGCTATTCCAAGAGGTGATTAACTGCACATGAGCACAATGGGTCTTCAGTGGGATAAACAAAACAAAAAATGGTTGGCTGCGCCTATGATTTCACATAACCGACTTAGGTGGATGTCCAGAATTCTGTTGAGTTCTGATTTTTTATGTGTATTTTACTAAGTTTTTTACTTGAAAATGCCCTACAGCACAAGTATCAGATGTCAAAGATTCGCATAAAAGGCACAAAGTGGACTGGATTCCTTGTGACTACAATGCTTTAACACAGTCACATGGGCATAGCTGCGCACACAAAACAGCTATCTGACTTACTCGCTGACCATTCACTGACCTTTCAATGACTAAGGCAAGACCACACACAGTTATGAAACGGCTAAGTGTTTCACCATTACAGACATTCAATGAAATAACGTTTCTTCCTTGCAGAACTTGCATACTTGCTTCCACCACCAATCCCCTCGAAAAAAGGATCATGTTGTATAGCTTGGAGAAAAACAGCACACAAGTTCACAGTGATGGCTTATATAGGGTCAAACAGGTCACTGTAAATACACTTTTGAAAACACATGTTTCAGCCAGCCAGAATGCTGTAGTGGGCTAGGGTGGGGGTTACCAGTCCTTCACACAAATGCAACCAAATACTGTAACCCATGGAATAACAGTGCTGTCTGCCTACATGTAAGAATACCAGCTATGGTTATTCCGGATCAATGTGCGAATTGCTGTTCCATGAGGGGTAAGATTTACTTCCTTTTCTATGTTGCATCTTGGTTCTGTGAAGGCCAACATCATGCGCCTAGATGACCAAAATCATGTGGCTTTATTTATGTTCTTGCCCCAAAGCTCATGTACATTGTGAAGTTTACCTGTGGCCAGACTGGGTGTCTTCATCAGGAGGTCGGCCTGTGGGCACTGGGCAGCTATGTCCGTCATTTCATATGGGGAGAGGGCGTGATAGAAGGGTGTGCTTTGGTAGGCTGGTAGACCCCCGTCGAACGTGAGCATGGACTGGTCCTCCAGGGAGGCATACTTGGTGGGGGTAGGGGCGTACAGGTCTGGGTCTAGCTCAGGCTGGCTGCTGAAGTTCTTGGGGGCATGCAGATCTCTGGACACTATTTTGTGGTATGATGGCAGGGACTGGGGCCCGCTCTTGGGCTGACACAGTCGGTTTGTCGTGCGGTCAGAGGGACGCTGGAGCGTTGAGTGGGATGCCTGGTGATGTGTCTTCGTACATTCCTGCCCAGCATGGGAGAGAGTACTGGAAGGGTGAGAATACTGGTGAATGGCTTGTGTAGTGTGCCGTGAGTACTGAGAAACGGGAGCGAACGGTTGATGTTGGTTGACGTTAGTAAGGTGGGCTGGGCTTTGTTGAGACTGCTGCAAAGGCTGTTTTGTCAGTTGATGTCTAGTGTTGGGTATCTCATGGGGATGTGAAGTAGTCATTGTCACTGTCGTCAGAGGTGGAGGAGGGCTTGGGTCCAGCTCCTTAGAGGGCCTAGCAGAGGATACAGGGACCTCAGCATTCTGCTGTTTTGTTGTCACCATCGGTTTTCTTGTCTTATACGAATCAGACATGGCTTTAGATGACATAGTTTTGCTTTGACCCGAAACCTGATTTTGTGGTGCAAAATTATTTTTCTGAGCCTTCAACCCTTGTTTGGTCATTGAAGGAACTGGCCCCAGAGATTTGTCTCCTATCTTTTTGTTTTCCAGGACCCTGTCCGGAACTGTTTGTCTGTTTGTTGCACTCAGCTGGTTCTCTTTATTTGATCTGTGTTTTCCAGTGACTCTGGACGCCTTGTTAGTCTCGGACTGTCTGGAGGTGTTCATACCTAAGCCAGACATCTTGGAGTTCTCCTGTTTGTTAACAGCAGATTTGTTCGCAAGCACAGAGCCCATCTTCCTCAAGGGCAAGGCATCAGGTTTTTTAAACACATGCTCATCATTGCTGGGAGCATCCGGCTTTGAGGTTGCCTTCCTGCCATCTGTATCTCTACCGTCCGCTGGGGAATAACTACGCTCATTCCCCTCTATGACGAAATCGGACAGCGTGAAATCAGGGGAGGGCTCTACTTTGGACAAATCCACAGTCATGTTTCTGGCAATGTCCGACAGCCTTGGAGAGTATAAGGCTTTCTCCGGGCTGGTGCACGAGACATATTTTGGCGGAGATGCCGGTGACCGATTCACCTTCTTCACATTATCGTCCTGACTTGTCTCTTTTGTGGCAGGGGCAGACTGGAAGTCCCCACCCCCTACCCTTGCATCCCTGGGGGCTGACTGCCCTGCTACTGCGGCTCTCTGAGCTCCTCCGTCAGTTTCCTGCCCATCAGGCTGGGGCTTGGTGCCACTAATGAAAACCTCATCCCTGTCCTCATCAGCAACTGCACTGTCTCCCTCGCCTCTGTTCCCTGTTGGCCCTGGGGAGTGGTCAAGCGTCACCTGCTTCAGCGTCACTGTCTGGTCAGGTTTAAACAATGGTTCTGTGGACCCCAACGGTTGACTGCGGTTACAAGGCACTGTACCAGAGGAGGTTTTCTTCAGCCTAGCTGCGTCTCCAGCCTTCCCTTTTCGCTGCGTCTGGCTTGCTTCACCTGGAGAGCTGCTGGAGGATGTACGCACAGGTAAGCGTGACGCCTGCTGTTTGGGGCGACTCCTTTCTTCCAGCTCAGCAGAGGACCTCTCCCTGATTGTCTCCAAGGCTCTGCCTGACGACTCTGCCTTGCCCTTCTTCTCCTGGGCCTTGGCATTAGACAGCGTGAGTACCATGTTTACTAAATCCTGGGGTTTACAGTTGGGGGAAGCAGAGGATATGAGGTTAGTGATGGTGCTCAGACTGAGCATTCCTGACATCTCGCTGACCTCAGATATACGGGACATAGTGCTCAGCGCCATGTCATCAGCTTCCTGGGGAATGTTTCCTGCCTCGTCCTCGACCATAAAAACATCAGACTCCTGTTGTTCTTTTGACACATATCCTGAGGATGTTGAGGGAAGATTCTGCTCCAGGTTGATGTCCTCCATTGTTAATGGCTGACCACCTGGAGGAGATTGCTGTCCACCTGGAGGAGACTGATGGTGTCCTACAACAGTCAAATCACACAGATATATTTGTTTTGTGATCAAACCTGTAACTGCTTATTTATACACCAGCAACACTGGATACACTGGGAACTGAGTTTTCCTGTTTACAGTATTCATCATTACATGTACATATAACTCAAATTAGCAAATGAATGCAATAATATCAGTTGACAACTTAATTCTATTCTGGTCACAACAAAAAAAACCCCCAAAAATCTTGTCTGACATGGTCTTCTTCTCAGAAGTCGAATACATGTGTTTAAAATGAAAACATAACACACCTAAGGTATGGGGAAGTGGTTGTTGGGAAATGATGAAGCAAGACTTGCATATTGTCTTACCTTGCGTGTCATATCCAACTCCATCTTGTCTGGTTCCTGGGGGCTTCTCCGGCAACTCATTACACGATGTTTTCTTCAGCAAAGTCACCGGAGCTCTCTCACTGGGGGGTGTAATTATACTATTACCAAACTGTGGCTGGAAATAAAACCATACAACTTTCACATATTTATTCCTGAATGCACAGAAATGGGAAACCTGTCCCGCCTTAAATAACTTAGGCCGAAGCTGTGTTGTCTACATTTGATAATTCCTCCCTTTGATTTATATACTTATTTGATTTCTGTTTTACGCCATGCTCAAGAATATTTCACTTATACGACATCGGCCATTATGGTGTGAGGAAACCAGACAGAGCCCGGGAGAAACCCATAACAGGTTGCTGGCAAACCTTCCCACATACATCCAGAGAGGAAGCCAGCTTCAGCTGGACGTGAATTACACTGCACTAGAGCGCTAACCACCTTGGTCCCCACTACGAGCTGACAATTTCTGCGCGAACTGGTAACAGTACTTCTGTATTACAAGAGAAGACTGGTCAATAGGGCTTGGGAATGAGTAAATAAATTTTTCAAGTCTATGGGAGGATGAAACTAGAAGGCCTGGATCAAATCACAGCCTCTCACCAAATATCTGCCTAATCTCCTAATTTGTTGTCACAACCTGTGGACGGTCGTTCTCTGCTCAGTTTCCTCCCATTGCAATCCTGGTTGTCATCGTATAAGTGAATCATTCTTGACTATGGCGTAAAACACCAATCAAGTAATAAATATAAAAAATTTGTAGTCACAGCCTAAGTACTGGAGTCCAGCATGCAACCTCTTGGGTCACGGCCGACAGCATGAAACATGTGCTTTCCATTTCAAATGGTAAATGTATTGCTGGAGATTTGCATCCTACTGAAGGGTTTCCTGGGAAAAACACCTAGACAGGAGTTCTGTCGCATATGATTGTTTTACTTTATGTATTAATACAGTGTTTCCACCCGCGAGGTTCCAGTATTGCGTGCCATCTAAACTTACAGTTACCGTCATGTTATCTGCTTGTGGCTGATGTACATGTATTTATAAATAAATGCAATGACCACACGAAAGACATGTGAAGAGTAATAAGATAATGTTTTCTTGCCCTATTCTTACCCTCTCTGTGTTTTGGTCCCTACCAAGGGATCCGAGGGCTTCTGAGGAACTTCTCATGAACTCCCCCTTCACCCAAACCCACAATATCCTTACCCTGTCTGTGTTTTGGTCCCTACCAAGGGATCCGAGGGCTTCTGAGGAGCTTCTCATGAACTCTCCTTCACCACAACCCACCATATCCTTACCCTGTCAGTTCCTGTGTCCCCATCAAGGCTTCCGAGAGCTACAGAACAACTTCTCATGAACTCCCCTTCATCCCAACATATCCTTACCCTGTCAGAGCACGAGTCCCCATCAAGGGATCCAAGACCTTTCCAGTGACTTCTCATGAACTCCACTTCACTCCAACATTTCAAAACAAAGTCTGTGTGTGGGTCTCCATCAAGGGATCCCACAGCTTCCAAGCAACTTCTCATGAACTCCCCTTCGCCACAACCCATCATATCCTTACCTTGTCAGTGAGTGAGCCATCAAGGGATCCAAGAGCTATCCATTCTCAACTGAGATTCATTACTAAGCTATCTAGCATGCTAGACAGCAACTCTCATACTGATACGAGCCATTTTGAATATATGACGATTAAGGGGTTCTACTCTGTTTGATCAATGAGACAATATCTATGGAAGGAACTACTTTCAACCTTCAATAAACATTCGCTATGCACACTTCGATTGTAAAAAGTACTGCATTACAGCTTAATTTTTCTCAACTATTTGACGTGTTGTGTGACTTGCTGATCTACAGTTATTTTTTTTATCTCTATTGAGGAAAAAATATCAAAATGCCCTAACCTAGTTTGCTGACTAAAGTGCCATAACTACCTACATGTAAAATATACACTGCCTCAACACCCCACTCGCCCCCATTTTGGGGGAATGGTGTGTAGTCCACAGCTTGATCTCACTAACCCTGTCAGTGAGTTCATCCCCACCAAGGGATCTAAGAGCTTCCGAGCAACTTCTCATGAATTTCCTTTCACCCCAATATATCCTTATCCTTGACTGTGTGTTGGTCTGCATCAAGGGATCTAAGAGCTTCCGAGCAACTTCTCATGAACTCCCCTCACTCCCACCCCCAAATATCCTTACCCTTGCCTGTGTGTTGGTCCCCATCAAGGGATCAAAGAGCTTCTGAGCAACTTCTCATAAACTTCCCTTCACCTCAACCCACAATATCCCTACCCTGTCAGTGCATGGATCCCCATCGAGGGATCCCAGAGCTTCGGAGCGACTTCTCATGAATTCGCCTATAGATATCCTCATACAGGCATCTCCCTGCCTTTGTCGGTCCACCATTCTGGTGCTGTTAGCCATGTAGATGGAGGTCTTAAATACCCAAGACTCATCCCCTAAACCTAGCCCTGGGCCTGGAGCTTCCATCTTGTCATCCTGAAAGTAAATAGTCACGAACTACAACTAGATGAGTTATAATCATAGGCTCTGAGTATAAATATCCCCTTAGCCTTCTTTTGATAATTACACAGCATAATATACATATATACTCAGAAATACTGTAAGGGTAATACATTGAATTATAAACGCTTGACATCCCCAGATATACGCACCAACCACAATTTATACTGAATGCAACCTGGGAGTTTCATAATTCTCCTGTAATTGCTTTTTAAGTTATGACAAAGCCAAAAATCACTAGCATGCCATTTCACTTTGTAAATTTCAAAATCAAACCTTGATAAATAGATTTTCTTCCTGAAACTGTTTTTCATCATTTTCCAACATCTTTAACGCATTGCCTGAAACAAAAACAAAAATTCAGAGTAATATAATGTTCGTGTTCATGAAATGATCTTTCTAATATCTCAACTGAAAATGATATAAGAAATGTAATGTAAATGTGTAAGAAGTGTGCAGAAAAGTTTGGTGGTTGACAATCACAATGTGCAATGCAGGTCATTATTGGCAGATGTCACAGGAGCAGTCAGAAGCTCGCATATCACGACAGAAATCTTCTTGTACGTGTGCAACCGGAGAGGAAGCCAGCTGGACATGAACTTATACTGACTTACTTGTTGAAAGGCTCTGGAGTTCTTGTGCAGTGCTGGACTGCTCACCCTTCAGCCGGGTAGGCAAGGGGTCCAGTATCAGTCATGACTGAATGGCAGGTTACATATAAAATACATTCTTAAGTTTTACTTTATTGTCCACAAGCAGTCAAACCATAGCCATCCAGCCGTCATGACTGAATGGCCAGTTACATGCAAAACATATCCTAAGTCTTACTTCCGTCCAGAAACTCCTCCTGCTCATTGCATATGCTGGCTGCCAGAGCGTCCTCAAAGAGCTGGTCCTTCTCCCACTCCTCAAACATCTGCTTCTGAAAGGCTGCTTCCTGGGCCAAGGACGTCTGGAAGGCCAGGTCTGTCACGCCAGCACCATTCTCATCTAAGTACACAGGGCTCTCAGAAGACACATATGCCTTCTCTGCGAATACACACATCATCGTAAATAAATATATACACTATAAATCTAGTAATAAATATATGCACTATAAATCTAGTAAGAAAATTTACAAACTATAAATCTAGTAATAAAATATATACACTACACATCACAAAACATGTTTTCTGCTTTCCAAAACTGAAAACCGGTCATAAAAAGCTGAGATGTAAAAATAATTCCAACTGAATGAAGGTGAGAGAAAAATGCAGTCAGATTAAAATCTCCGACTTCATCTTGTTTTTGGCTCAATAAATATTTTCTGTCAAGATTTATATACCATCTAAACTTTGACATTATTCTTTATCGTATATAATATTTTGGACCCAAGCCCGCTTCTGTTTCTTCTTTTTCGTCAGCACAAAAAGTTAAAATGATCTCCTTCTAAAAGGCTATGCCCAAAATGTGGGTATAGAGTCCCACGGTGACAAGTGCATGAACTAACTGTGGGTAATACAATGCACGCACATTTCAGCAAATACACAGCTGGCATATAAAGGCATCATTATGCTAATGTGCCTGTTTCTTCAGCTTGCATGAAACGTAGAAAATCTCATTTGTATTCAAAAACATAACTGTAAAGTCACTAAAAGTAGGACAACAGGCAAACCATATAGGCCTTCAGAGACTTAAAATATCAGATATTATTTCATTGGAATGTATATAACGTTAAAAATCAAAATGTGCAAGATGTTTTAATTAAATGCTTAAAGTTTTCATTTTTCTGGGGACAGGAAGACGTCTTGAGTCCGCGACAGGCTACGAATGAAAGCTTCAAGGTGGGCAAGCATCTGAAATGTGGACTTCATTTGCATTTGTGTTGAGTAAATGAAACTGAAATGTGAAAAAAAGAAGACAAATTGGTTTTCATGGGTTGTTTAGTCTTTTCCTTCTACTTGTTCCCTGCAGTGTAATCATGCTTCAAGGTGATGTTAGCTTAAAGCACAGCATGGTGGTGGCTTCTTCTGCAATTTACAGGTATGGCCCCTTGTTCTTAGGCCCAAAGTGTTACATCCAGACTCATTACAAGAAAATGAAACAGGATGTTTACCTACTGAGTAGAGCGTGCACTAACATGCTAACTGTTGTACACCCGCATACATAGCACAGACAGTCGACATTTCATTATCATCCCCAATTTCTACGACTGCTTACTGATTCACCTTTATTTCCATGAATACATCTATATATTTTCTCCCTTTTCCAGTTTTGTTTCATCATATTGCTGGCCGCCATTGTATAAGTGAAATATTCTTGAGTACAGCATATCAATCAAGTAAAGAAATAAATAATTTCTCCAAACTGACAGAAACTTACTGGCGTGAAAGCAAGATTTCCATCTGTCTTGTAAACATTGTAAACATACAAAACCATCAAGTCTTTTCACCTACACCGAGAAGCATCACGTAGGCCTACGGAGCTTACTTTCATGTACTGTGGAAAAAGCAATTTCACCTACTGTGGGAGAAGCATCACGTAGCCCTATTAACTGTGGAAAGATTAAGGACCGATAGACCAATGCTGTAAAGGACGAAGGATTCACTGAGAATTGGCTACCCCGCTTGCCAGACTTAACACCAAATATGAATTTATCTCACATCTCCATCAAACTGGTTTCACAACTTGGGAAATGAATATTACCGTGTTCGAATAATGAAATCGAATTTATTATGAGGCACGTTTTATTTATTTCTTTGATGATCTGGGGATGTAAATGTTATATTACGGACGTGGTGCATTGATATAACCACAGACAATAGCGTTTTCATCAGTTTTAAGGATAGTTTCACTCAGAAAGTTCTTAAAGAAATCTGGGCAAAGGGAAGCATGCAGACTACAAACACATTGTAACTGACACCCTATACGCGTCCTCTTCTTTGTGTATAGTCTATATCAGCCAGCTGCTGAACCGTAATAAATATGAAAAATATCAACATGTCTTCTGCCTTCTCGTGCGCTTATGCATGAGTATTTTCAAATAATTACCCAAGGATTAAATACTAAACCTAATCATGGCCTTATATTTGGCTTATTCAAACGAATGTATGGCGGCCATTTTCCTCTAATCACACGTGGAGCATCTGTTCAACATCAACGCGGCGTGGCCGGAAAACGTAGACAAAGACCAGCTGAATTTCACAGCGCTCGCCAAACTATGTTCACTGAAGCCTCCGACAACCTGTAGCCTTGTGCTGGGTACAAGCACTCTTCACCTTCTGAGTGCTAATTCCTCCCATAGTCGGCACGTACTGACTGCTTGGACTTCACGAACTGAATCTGATTTTTAATGAGTATTTTAGGTATTTTATATTATTCTGAACTTGACCCAAGAGCCTCAAACATGAACCTGTACACAAATTTTGCCAGCCTGGACAATGTCATAAGAATATCAGAAATCAATAAATATGCAAAAATTATGCATGGATCCAGCTGGTTTTCGCACTGGATCTGCTGTCACATTCAATGAACTTGTGAATAAAATTTTTTCAAACAATGCTTGTGGCAGTCATAGCATGGAAAGCAACAACCAATCAGAGTGAAGGAATCATAAGATACATGTATGCAAAACTTCTGTGCTGATCAAAATATTTTTCGTAGTGGACCTTTAAGTGGACATACTAACTGTAACCTGTAAGTGTCATGATTTTTAGGCTTCTTGTCCAGGTAGTTTTAAAGACATAAGCAAATGTGACCCATGGATCTACTAACTCACAAAGAGCAATTGTTATATATTCTTTTGTTTTCAAGAGCAAGATAAAGCAAAGCTGAAATATGATCTGTAGAAACAAACACAAAGACTATGACTTACTAATCTTTGAGACTGGTCTATTATCAGCATCAGTTCTAGCAACCATATCCTGATGCGTGTGACCATTCCTCTCAGGTAAGTCATCTTCCACCTCACTGGCAGAAAGAGCAGGCATCTGGGGTTCATTCCTCTCTGGGCTGGCACCAAACGACCCCAGCGAGTTCCGGACTCCAAACGAGAAGTCCTCCTGTGGCAGAGAAAGGAGTCCTCAAGTCACTGTCAGGCTATATAAACTGGTCTTCAAACACAATATAAGGCCAAAGGTACATTTCAGTATGCATGTGCAGAATGAGTGCTACGTGGGATCAACAAAAGAACATGGTAATTTTAATATGCCTAGGATACAACATTTGACGACTTCAGCGACAACCCAGCATTCGGCTCAGTTATAGTTTTTTATGTGTGTTTTTCGACTTTGTACCATGCTCCAGTCCAAGTAAAGTATCAAATAACATCATGGATACAGACTAGGTACTTAGGTCCAGCAGTGAGGAACTCCTGGTCATGAGCACTTGAAACACATATCTCACTTGTATGTATGAATGGTATGTATGTATGTTTATGTTTTACATCGTACTTCACAATTTTTCGGTCAAATGACAACAAAGAGTCCTTAGTATGTATATATATATCCTGCGTCTCTTGGTGGCAGGGCACCGAAGAAAGAAATGACACCCAACCTAGTCACACTGTATTGACACCGGGTCAACCAGTCTGGTTTCCTTGCTCCAACACATCAGTGCTGAGAGCCAACCAAGGCAGCAACAACTGTTTGGTAAGGCTCAGAATTGATCACGCATCTTCCAACTTCAAGACAGGCTCTCTAACCAAAAACCCACTGAGGTGATCCTAACTCACTTGTGCATCTGTCAGTATAATATATACTTCCAGCATCTCCACAACACACTGATGTCCCTATACACAATACCTCATCCTGACACTTCCAACTTCTCCACAGCTCACTGATGTCACTATATACCCTACCTCATCCTGACACTTCCAGCTTCTCCACACCAAAATGACGTGACTGTACACACTACCTTATCCTGACACTTCCACCTTCTCCACACCAGCATGACGTGACTGTACACACTACCTCATCCTGACACTTCAAGCTTCTCCACAGCACACTGATGTCACTATATACACTACCTCATCCTGACACTTCCAGCTTCTCCACACCAAAATGATGTGACTGTGCACACTGATGTCACTATACACACTACCTCATCCTGACACTTCCAACTTCTCCACAGCTCACTGATGTCACTATATACACTACCTCATCCTGACACTTCCAGCTTCTCCACACCAACATGACGTGACTGTACACACTACCTTATCCTGACACTTCCACCTTCTCCACACCAGCATGACGTGACTGTACACACTACCTCATCCTGACACTTCAAGCTTCTCCACAGCACACTGATGTCACTATATACACTACCTCATCCTGACACTTCCAGCTTCTCCACACCAAAATGATGTGACTGTGCACACTGATGTCACTATATACACTACCTCATCCTGACACTTCCAACTTCTCCACAGCTCACTGATGTCACTATATACACTACCTCATCCTGACACTTCCAACTTCTCCACAGCTCACTGATGTCACTATATACACTACCTCATCCTGACACTTCCAGCTTCTCCACACCAACATGACATGACTGTACACACTACCTCATCCTGACACTTCCAGCTTCTCCACACCAACATGACGTCACTGTACACACTACCTCATCCTGACACTTCCACCTTCTCCACACCAACATGACGTGACTGTACACACTACCTCATCCTGACACTTCCAGCTTCTCCACAGCACACTGATGTCACTATATACACTACCTCATCTTGACACTTCCACCTTCTCCACACCAAAAATGACATGACTGTACACACGACCTCATCCTGACACTTCCAGCTTCTCCACAGCACAATGATGTCAACTATATACACTACCTCATCCTGACACTTCCACCTTCTCCACACCAAAATGATGTGACTGTACACACGACTTCATCCTGACACTTCCACCTTCTCCACACCACCATGACGTCACTGTACACACTACCTCATCCTGACACTTCCAGCTTCTTCACAGCACACTGATGTCACTATATACACTACCTCATCCTGACACTTCCAGCTTCTCCACACCAACATGACGTGACTGTACACACTACCTCATCCTGACACTTCCAGCTTCTCCACACCAACATGACGTGACTGTACACACTACCTCATCCTGACAAAATCCTGTTGCTTCCAACCTCTGCTCCTGATTCTGCAGAAAGCTCTCAAAGTGGTAGCTGCTTTCCTCAGCCAGGCCATTGCCAACCTGCTGTGAGTCTCCCACACCATTCTGCGTCATCTCCAGTGGTTTGAAATGTATCGAGTCCAAAACAGGTTGGTTCACCTGACAAAATTGCAGCAAATGTTTTCCTTACGTAAGTATTTTGCACTAGTTTCATATGATTCCTGTTAAACGTTATACTCAATCATGTTAACATATTGAAAGACTGGCAGTTTTATGGCTGGACGAAACCGGAGTGCCTGGCGTAAACCAATTTATGGACAACCTGTCCCATCTGTGATGTACAGATACGCACACCAAAGAGAAGTGGTCATCAATGAATGGGAGATCAGGCTAATGAGAGATCAGGCTATTGGGAGATCAGGCTAATGGGAGATCAGGTTAATGAGAGATCAGACTTATGGGAGATCAGGCTAATGAGAGATCAGGCTAATGGGAGATCCAGCTAATGGGAGATCAGGCTAATGAGAGATCAGACATATGGGAGATCAAGCTAATGAGAGATCAGGCTAATGGGAGATCAGGCTAATGAGAGATCAGGCTAATGGGAGATCAGCCAAATGAGAGATCAGCCTAATGAGAGATCAGGCTAATGCCCATACAAGTATCATTCACTGCTTATTGTCACTATGGTGTCCAAGAACAGTGAGAGCGGAAAAATCTTCCCATTTCAGGACATGGTGTTTTGTGTATCATAACACGTACACTGAGTTGTTCAGATATTAAATTATCAACACATACTGGCGTTTGATGATTTTTAACTGCTTGGAACAAATTACCTGATACTGATGTACAGAGTATGAGAAGGCGAGAGAATTAATGATTCCATTTACCATGCTCTGCATTCCAACAGAATCCCTCGTCTCATCTCCCACTGGCCGAATACGTCTTTCATTCTGTTAAATGATACGTCATATTAACAACCAGGAGAATGCACAGAAACTCTGCCTAACGAGATGATAATTGAAATGGAAACAAGAATGTACCGTCGTGTTAGAGTGAATAAAAAGACAATGTTATTAGGCATGGTGACGATGATCAACATACACATAACTGTCAAATTCTCAAGTGAAACGGTTCATTAAACACAGTGTTAGCGTAAAAAACCAACATATCAAAAAGAGGGACATAACTCCGTAAAACTTACAGTGATATTACTGTTTTTCAATAGGCTTCTATTTTCATCTGATGAAGACAAGCTCTAAGTTAAGTTGTGTAGATATCGTGATAACAATGACAAATTTTGACAAAGACCACGGGCATTTCAGGATACATAAAGCTTGGTGGTGAGATTCACCACGACATGTTTGAGTGATTATTTGTCATGAAGTGTGCACTGATCTATCTGTTTTGTATCACATTTACTTTACCTGCAGCACCTGAGGCCTGGGATCCTGAGGCAGCACAAACACCGCGGGATCATCACTGGCAAACCGTTCATCCTCACTAAACATGGGAGGCAAACAAAAGCACCCAATTTCAATTAAAACACAAATAAATAATAAACAAAACCTTGAAACTTATAAAGTGCTATATTATCTTCAAGATGTGCCATAAAATGCCCAGAACCTAGGCCAGGGTTGAGGCCCTTGGATCACCATGCTGTCTTACACTTAGTCATAACTTGTGATTTTATCCTCAACTCCTTCTTGCACATAAGGGCTAATAAGGGACCCTATGCAACTTTCATCTTAGGTTTAATCGTGGCACTATGACTGTCAATACGATGGCTCTCTACACCCATCATGCCGACGATGGATAAATACGTCAGCACAAGACGAGCGGATATACCACTCACGGGTTTCTTAGTTGTCCTCCATTGTCTTCATGGCTGTATAGCATGAATGATGAAGCAAAACTTGCAGAGTAATATCCCATGTGCACCGGTCGATGTTGTGGTGAGTTGGACAAATTACGCCTGGCGTATGTCAGGTTGCAAACTCAATCCACAGATACTGACTTTGTGTCCATTTTAGTGAAGTATAGTACCAATATTAGGTATCGTTCTGAAGACACTGTGTGCTTTCTGTGATTGACATGTGATTTAAACTTACACAGAACACAGGTGAAGTAATAAATACAGCAGACTGCAAAACGTGACTCATTAGTACCGAACAACATCCTTCAATGTTTGTTGTGGTAAGTGGTTTCTCTTACTGACCAGTACTCCAATATTACAATAATATGCAATTAAACAACTTAAGAAGGCTAGCATATAATCTGCAGGGATATTGGCTCGTAATAAACCCTGTCGGGTTACACTGAAGACATCGCTGGGAGAACATGAGAAGGATGTTGGACACCATGGCACAGATGAAGCCATAGCTTAATCCTTTGCTTTTCTCCTCAGAATTAAAATCTTTACAAAACCAAAGTAGTCTTGACTGTCCCAGTCTTTTTAACCAACAATAAAAACTGTGAGCAATTACCAGGGGCCTGTATATGCTTGCTTTTTTTTTTGTTATATCAGCATTTTCCAATCGCATCAACATTCATGTATTAAAATTGTTTATTGTGCAAATATAGATCCCAGGAAATACAGTATAATAACAATGATTTGACATGTAATGTCAAGGAAGGACATATTACACCAGCAACTCAATTTGAGAATCAAATATAAATTTGTATTTATTTGATTCATGTTTCGCGCCGTACTCAAGAATATTTAACTTGCATGACAGTGGCCGGCATTATGGTGGAGGAATCTGCAAGCTGGCATTATGACAAGAGACGCACGACCATCTGCAGATTGCTGGCAGACCTTCAGATGTAGACCTATGACCTGTAGAACCATACATTGGGGTGATTTCATTGAACTTAAAGTCTATCAACATAATCAGTGCTAGTCCTTTGGGAGATGTTAGTTCTTGAAAGCACAGATGAAGTAGGTATCAACAGGACACCTGTGGATATCAAAATTTTATATTCAGAGACCGACAATGCCAAATGATTCTAGGTGTATCAAAAAACTGTCCACGGCATGACACGTCTGAGTAAAATTCAAATGGCCAGCAGGACATAAAATCTGTTATTTGGCACCTGTGAGCTACTGTCACTTTTGTATACCTTACTATATACTGTGCTACCATTTATCATTCCCATATTGTTTAATGAAGTCATTCAACTGACTTTTGGGACGAGTGTAATCTCCTGTCCATGAAATAAGTGGTGTGAAAACCAGCTGGTGAATACCCAGTGTGACATATAAGCCATCAAAGCTGCAATACTGCATGTGCTCTTCTGACGTATGGGTACTCAACTCACCAACCTCAGAAATCATGTTAACGACGTATTCCACTTGAATGTTTTCATTGAAACCACAGTACATGTATACAATTCTTTGTAATGTACATGTAATTCTATGCTCTGAATCATATCCATACCATTATACAACATTCACCAGTTTGCTTCCTTAATTATGAATGAATAAGCTGGATACGTGGTTTTGATGAACAATATTTTTGGCACATTATAGTTTTAAAAATTTATTTGATATTATTCTTCACACTTGGAGAAATTCATTAAATTCAGGAATTCATAGCAATGTCAGAAATAAAACATAGGACAACCAACTTGAGGAAATGTTTCGAAATGATATGTCATGAGTAAATACCAAAAGGATTTATTTTATTCTTGGCATAACCTCTTGCCACGAAGCGTGAGTGAATTTATTTTCTTTTTGTTTTTCTTGATTTGCGTTTACTCTCTACCATGATTCGTTAGCTCAGGGAAGGATAAAAACTTACTGGAAATCATCCTTAATCTCAACCTTTTCACATAAAAATCATGACTGGCAATTTCAGAAAAAGAAGTCCAGCCTTGAATTTGTTGTCGTCATTGCGCTCTCATCTATGGGCCTGTTTTTCTTTTTCTGATGAATATCAGTAGAGAGATTTCTAAAGAAAATCCGTTCTCAATCTTCTTTTTCTCACGTAACTTATGTCTAAAACAATGACAGCAATCACAACATTAAAGGCCATTTTAAAGACCAAACTTTACAAAGGTGTTTCTGAAAGGTGAGTTCAAAACTGATTGGGTCTGTGTGCATATGGCACCTACAGGCCTACTTTTCTGACACAAAAACACAAATAAAGATGTTGTCAAGATTAATGTACAGCGGTACTTAAAATTAAATATTTTGGATCTGCTCAACTGTAATTCTTTGTTATATTTACGAGTTGGCTGTCGTAAGCTGCTGGTCAACAGAGGTTCAGTTTGGATTTCAGAGCAAGATTTGATCAGTAATTAGGCCTTGTACATTCCATTGCTGCAAGAGGCTTGTGAGCATTACAAAATAATGGATCTACAGACCATATGATTTGGAATACACTAGGTAATGTACAGCACAGATATTCAGCCTCAGTTGAACCACACTGTCAGCAGAATCTACTCGTCACAACAAATGCGAGGCACATGTTCTTGCCAACAGATCAAAACTACTTTTCGGTTTGAGCTGACCGCGTGGAGTCAAGCTGTTTTCAAAGTGGGGCAACACCCTGGACCCACACCGACACGCTCAGCCCATGAACGATGGTTGGATATGGTTCCTAAACCAGATATCTGTTTGGAGTTGTGCATAATTGCGCATGAGCAGAACGCACAGGTGGAATCATAAGCACATGGTCATTCAAGCCTATGCTCTAACGCTGCAGACTTTGACGAAAGCCCAGCATTCAGCTCATTTTTAATTTTAGCTAGGGTTTTACCAAGTTGTCCATTTAAACTGGCCTAGAGCCCATGTAAAGTCTAAGATTTCACAGAGATTCTCATAAAGAGCAGGAATTGGGCTGAATTGTGTGTGATGGGCAAGGGTTATCATACTTTAACATAGCTTCAAGGTCTTGTTTATCCCATACAGTAAATATTCCGGTCATGCGCTCTAGAAACAACTATCTGGTTTATTCTCATATGTAGCATGTGCACTGATCAGTTACACTGCACAATACTTAAGACAGCATAAGGCCTATATTTATTTGATTGACCTTTCATGCCATACTCAAGAATATTTCCCTTATAAGACAGCGACCAGCATTACAGTGGGCGGAAACCAGGCAGGAAAGCCACGGCTATCCCCAAGTTGCTGGTGGGCCTTCCCATGACCAGAGGGTAAGCCAGCGTGAGCTGGGCTTGAACTCACAGCAATCGCATTGATATGAGGCACCAGGATCATTACGCTACACTAGAGTGCTAATCCATGCAACCACAGAGACCCTCAATTTTTCATTTGATTGGTGTCTAGTAAAAGATGTACTGCACTCTTATAATGAAGATGAATTGAAAACATTCAACTTTCACAGCTGATATTCTTTTTTCCAGGCTGTGTCCTCTTAGGTGTTCACTTATACACTATATAATTCTATTATGTCACTACCCATTAGTATGCTGAATTGCCTACAACAGTTTGTCGAATAATGTGCTAAATGAATATCTTTTGATATTCCCTCGTTACTCACAAAAATAAAATTTCAGTTCACTTACCTCCCTGGAGCGCTGCTTCCATCACCCCCGTCCCCAGGGACAGGGGAGATAACCACCTCTCCCTCTGCTGACTGCCTTGCTAATGTGTCAGGGCAAGATATGCCATCAGTGAAATGGCCACTTCCCCCCTCAAGCCCTATAAGCATAAAATGGTTTGATTTATTTATTCATTTAATTGGTGTTTAACGCCATACTCAAGAATATGTCACTCGTATGGTGGTGGCCAACACTTTGGTGGGAGGAAACCAGGCAGAGCCCTGGGAAACCCACGGCCATCCGCAGGTCGGAGAGGAAGCCAGTGTGAGCTTGGCTTGAGCTCAAAGTAATCACACTGGCAATAGTGTGACTCACAAAGCACCTTACAAAGAATAAAACATTTCCCTGTTCAGTTTACTGTCTTGAATATGTATTCCTATCACATCTACAAAATTCATACTTTGTATAGCCTGTTAGAAATTTTCAAAATATCATCAGTCTAATTCTCTGAATTTTTGGGACAGATGTCAGTAGTGCTGAGAGCAAAAAATTACACATTACACTTCTCTCTCATTTTTTTTTTTTTTTTGGAGGAGGAGGTAGGAGGGAGGAGAGATGTGGTTCATTAGATGAGACTAACCATGTGAGTATAGAAAAAATGTATTGCTGTTACACTTACACGTCTGTTAGCTACAAACTGCAGACCAGATGTCCCCAAAATTAGAATAAGCATTCAGCCTTATCCCCGATAAGCAAAGTTTTATTTGAATACCTGGTCTGACGTTTTCAAAGACCATCTCTTCAGAGCTGCCTACCCCATTCTGTCTGTCATTGTTCAGGGATTCTCTCATGGCCTGCCAACAGCAGCAAGAAAGGAACCACATTCAAATCTACTGTTAAGGCCTTTTAACTGAAATATGCCACTATAAAAACACAATTATTGCATTGAAAATAGATCAGGCTTAAAGAAAAGGTACTAAATCACAGATTTGTGCAGTGAATTAACACTGTGATCAAGATTTTTAGCATTGCTAACTTCTGAGTAAATAAAAATGTTTTCATCTCCTACATATACTCACTATCCTCCTACAACAGCTGAAGTTGAAAAAGTCTTTATTGGGAAACCAAGATACTGAAATTACTACATGGACACCTACACTTGGCTCCTCTGTGTTAAAGTTTACTTGCTAACCAAGTTTACTGTTAAGATGAATCTGTAGAAATTTTAATTCCGGGCCACAACACTAGACAATGAAGAGGCTTGAAATTTTGGTCAAAGACGTGATATTTGAGCAAGCCTTAATGCAAACATCAACTGCTATTTTAACTACGGGATGTTTGAACTCATTGAGTTGTGTATGAATACTGTAGCATCACTCACGCTCCTGACAGCCTCCAGTTCATCCTCAGTGTCTGGGCTGTCCAAGTGAGCCAAGGGGCCCTGTAGGGGGCACTGCTCCTTGTTTATATCCAGCTGGTCATCTGAAAAATCAACACACAGGCTGAAGACGGCGTAAACATCATATCAGGCAAGTCTTATTATTGGTTTAAGAAACTGGATAGCCTGGGGAACAACACCGATCTTTGGCTCGTTACTTACCCACTTCCCACTTGTGAAGTAACAAACTTACATGCAAAATATATTGGTCTTCAGCCCTATGAATGCCAACAACAGCCCACTGTCGTCAAGAATCCTATGAATGGTGGACGCGGAGAAACACCAAAAAAAAGATTACATATAATCAGCTAAGATTTGACTGCGCAAATATATTTTAGACTGATATGGGACAAGGTCTTATCGGCACAAAGGCAAATTCTTCTCCATGGGGGCATGTCAAGCGCTCAGCAGCAGGACCTTGAAGCTATTTCATTTACTGACCTCAAAGCTTCCTTTCCCAGTTCATCACAATGACGTCACATTAAAGACAAAACATTACATTAGAAACTGATACACCAAACCATTGTGCAACAATGCTTCACACTAGTGCCACCTTACAGGATTAGAAAACATGCCGCCTCCCGACTGAGAAACGCTGCATATGAAGAGGCTATGAAAGCCAAAACTGACAATGTTCACGCACCATCAAATGCTATGGAGATCGGGCTGTCACTGCTTGTGGATCTCTGTTTGGCACTACGGTAATACTGGAACCAATCTTCAGCTTCTGTAATCACAGAGACATACAAAAGGTCATGAAGCCAACAAACATTAAGGAAAGCCTAAAAGGTCATACTTTAGAACCATGATATCCCTCGTCCAGACGAATCTTCTGCTGTCAAGGATGAGAGCTGTCTAATTCTTCTATCAATTACTAGACCCCTAACCCGGAATTGAGAGAGGCATGGTGGAAACGCATTCTTGGGGGCATAGGCCTATTATGCAGGGCATCCCGTCATATGGCGCCCAAATGCCAAAGGCTTTTCACGACTGGAAAGGGCAGCTTCTGATCAGCGTATTTTACACCAAATATGACTACAATATGCTACCTGTTAAACCATATAAAAGAGAGCTGATTTGAATACATTTTGGATTGAACTGGCCAGAGAAAAATTTATTTAAATAGGCCTATACACAGGTCTTAGACACTTTTGTCTATACTTAAATATACATATATATCTATAAACATGCTTGTTTGAAGTTTAATCACCCATTTAACGTTTTGGGCATTTGTCATTTTACAGTGTATGTGACTTCAAAAAGGCCCTTACAATGATATAGACGGCTAATGGGTAAGTCTGGAAAAAGCAAGATTAGTTATGTTCTCATAAACACTTCAGAAATTTTCCTACAAGTGTGAAGTCACTGCCAGTGCACAGTTTTTCTTAAAATGTCACCTGGATAGGACTTTATGATGAATTTTGTTTACAGCACCAATCTTGAAAAATTATAAAGTTGAAAAATTTATTTTATAGATCCAATACCTAATCAACATGTCAATATGATAAGCTAGAAAGAAAAAAAATTTAAATCCAAATATAAGCAATTATTCAAACAGACATGCTAAGAACACATTTTTGTCGTATCAGAAAATGTGAAAAACATGACAAGATTTCAGACAACCCCTTATTAATCACCATGCCATGGTGGGAGGCTAAGATCTATCTGAAAGAGGTTTGAATTCTTTTATTCCAAACAACACTGCCTGCAAAGTGGTCAACATGACAGCTTTACTTTCATAATTTACAGCTGATTTCATTTCAGCAACACATTTCTCACTAAATGCACTGTAATGCTCATTTCCTTTGTTTTCCTTTCTCCTTTCTTCCACTGACTTACCTACTGGGAAGAGTTCCTCTTCTTGGTAATTATTGTTCTCGTTTGTTTCCTTCTCTACCTCGTCTGGTTTGTTCTCAAACTGAAGTTCCCCAAAATCGCTGAAATCATCATCCAGATCTGCCAGCTCCGCATCTTCGAACTGCACCTCACATATACTCGCCTCTGCTTCCTCCCCCTCCTCCTTGCCATCCCCAGGCCGCAAAAGCATTTGAACCACTGACAGTATTCCCCCAGCTCCCCCAAGCCGCTCTGAAGGGGTTCCGGACGTTTGCTTCTTCACTGTGCCCATGGCGTGGGATCGTGCCATCGTCTGCTCGTTGGAAGAGTCCACTCCACAGGAGTCTTTAGATGAGCCACATAAATCGGATGTTTGCTCTCTGTTGGGCTGATGTGTGTTTCTGACATCCGGCCCAAAGTTCAATAGCTCTGAAGATGACATATCTTCTATGTTGAAGAAGGAATTGTCTGCAATCACATATAATTGACATTCACAACATGTGATCAAAATGCTTAAGTGACTTTGACAAATACAACAGTGTTAGTTTATCTGACATGTTTGAAACAGGTACATGTAGCTATTATCTGGTCTTTCAATCAGGAGGTGTATAAGCAGGAATTCCTTACATGTTCATTATTTATTTATTCATTACATTTTCTTTTTTTAAACGGTGGTCTCATGCTATTTAATGATATTTATCTGCATGTTTTTTCAAAGCCGAAAGCTGAATCAGAATGTGATTTGCGATTAATTTATTTATATATGTGAACATTATTTAAAACCATACTCAACAAATATTCACTTATACAAGCGAATTAAGTTTTACGGGTTTAGTACACTGAGTGTCGGTGTAAGTTATCAAACTTTGGCAAGTTACTGATGTGATGTACAGATATGCACACCATATCTGTGGAAGACATGTCCTCCTCTGCTTGTGATGTACAGATATGCACACCATATCTGTGGAAGACATGTCCTCCTCTGCTTGTGATGTACAGATATGCACACCATATCTGTGGAAGACATGTCCTCCTCTGCTTGTGATGTACAGATATGCACACCATATCTGTGGAAGACATGTCCTCCTCTACTTGTGATGTACAGATATGCACACCATATCTGTGGAAAACATGTCCTCCTCTACTTGTGATGTACAGATATGCACACCATATCTGTGGAAGACATGTCCTCCTCTACCTGTGATGTACAGATATGCACACCATATCTGTGGAAGACATGTCCTCCTCTACTTGTGCTATTATAATCACCAAGGATCCACAAACTGTGAGAATGGGAGAACCAACAAATTGTCCAAGGGCAGGATTGAACCGACACATTGTGTATCTCTGACTCAACACAACCAGCGACTCAAATGTGAAACAGTCTTACCTTGCATCATTTCCGGTGGGATAATGCCCAGTGACGAACGATTGGCATCAATGTCAGCATGAAGGGGAAGTACCATCTCGGAGGTGGATCTGTCACACAAAAGATATTAATCCAATTAACAAACTCATTAATCCGCAAATGCAAATCATTACTCCCTGAGTATAAATCATTAATCTACAAATTGAAATCATTTATCTGCAAATACCATCAGTCTGTCGACAAAAAAGTTAAAGGAAAAATGAAAACTTGAACATATTTGAACACACGTCACACGGGTCGCAACGAATTACGTTCCATGAAAAATTATGCACAATCAGTTTTTGTCCCACAAAACTACAAAAAGTAGTGGGACCGCGTTGAATAGTCTGAATGGCTATGCAATCTGTAGGTTATGTCACAGTGATAACTCTTCTAGGCATCAGGGTGCACATTTTCTCACTCAATATAGGTAAAAAACATTAACAAGTAGGTCACGAGTAGGTCATTAACGAGTTCGGTGTCCAACTGGAAAATAAAGAAAATATTCAGGCGTTGCCCTGGACAAATCCATTGTAATTAGTAACTATGCATGAGGACTGTTAAAAAAAAAAAGTCACATGCCAAGTCAGCAGTCGGAATGGCATCTGTAGCCAGTTTATTTCAATGTCAATAAGCACTGCAATGTCACTGATACATCATACACAACGTATCACATTTTGGACTGGTTTTGATGTCTTGAGGTCTTCATGTTTCGCTAAGTTTTACTGGGTCCTCAAATTAGGCTTCATCATGTCTAATAATGACTAATAGTAACTGCACAGTAAGGGGAGGCATTGTGGCGTACACGTGGAATGGAGGTCATCCAGGGGGACCAAAGCCCTTAAAAATATATGAGGGTCAAAATACACAACACTGAGCTGCCCTTCACCACCAGTTCCATCCCCTGCCCTTCGGTGGCTAGATTAGGCCTTGCGGAAAGTCATTCATGTGTGGATAAAAAGTCTCGGAAAGAAATCATCCATTTTCCCTAGAGTTTCCAACCTTGTGGATAAATTTATGTTGCTGTCATCAAGATTTTTGGAAGTATTGCCAACTGACCTCACTTCACCTAGGTACATTGTGTGCAGCCACTTTCGAGGTCTCACCTAACCTCCGAGGGCTCAAACAAAAGCACCATTAATACCGGAGACTTCCTTCATAGAGGCCAATTACAATGTATACATCAAGGATGTAAACTGCTTATCTATGTGTAGAAACAAAAAGGTACGGCTGTAGCGCATGGTAAGGCAATAGTTCTTCTTGTAATTTTCACACCATAGAAGAAAGCATACTCTGGTTGGCAAAACTGGATGGATGTTAGATAATCCAAATCCATGTATGTTCTAACTGGGTTGGTAATTGTTAGCTGCCTACCCTTTTCTGCTGATTACTGGATATCCTTGACCATTGTCTGTAGTCCTTGGTGCACAGTGATCACTGAAGGAGATGCAAGCAACAGGGCCCTGTTTGGACACGATGTCATTTCGACCCCGCGGACCTGACCATGGCTCGCAGTCCAAAAATGAGCCTTTTGGATCGGCATAGTCTCTGAAGGATGAAGAAAGTAATGGCATACTATACAATGATGCAGCAGTAATGTTTGATAATGCAAAACACAAATAACAACAATAATGTATTCAATTTTCACCCAGAACTCCAGATTATCAAAAATAAATGGAGAAATCCTTCATAAAAAGAACATGTATTTAAAGTCAACATTCCAGACAGGAGCGTCCAATGATTAGTCTGTTGACATGTTCGCAGCTACAATATTTCCTACTGAAAATGACGTCGCAGCAGTTACATTTACAAAACTTCAACACAAAGTTTAACCCATTATTCTTTATTTCCTTATAGAAACTCAAAAATTAAGTTATGGTAAATGAAAAAGAGCACTAAAAGCTCTTTGGAGTTAAAAGCGTTAAAAATATCTTCACTGAGTTTTTTAGATTTTTTTTCATCAAGTTAAATGCAGTCAAATGATTTGATTGCATGGTGGGTAATATGTGGTTATATAAATCACATTATCAATATGATCTTATTTAATTGTATTTAATTTGGTGCCAAAAAATCTAAAAATTAAGTGAAGCTACTTTTACAAACAGTTTTTATTGCTCTTTTCATTCACCACGACTTCATTTTTGTGTGGTCATTCCTGTTAAAGAAGTATGTCTATTTTTCTTAACCATGTTAATGTACTAGACTATAACATTATTCAATCAGAGTTTCACTCAGGACAAAAAACAGGTCATGTTCCGAATGAGAACAGAGATACATCATACCACTGTCAAAGCACAAATACTACAGTACCAGACAGAGCAATGAGTACCAGTAGATCAAGCTGAACCAATGCACATACCCCAATTCTTCAACCTTTTCAGTCACTGCTGAAAGCAATATTTCAGTATTTTCTTGGAGAACTGTACGGTCTAGAGAAATAATAATAGTTTTATGAAGCTTACACATGTGGTGACACAATCATTTCTAGCTTCATTTTTAAAACAACTGTATGCATACCCTACCCCTTCAATGACTGAAAAGGTTGAAGATTAATAGTAAATGGCAAAAGACAAAACACATAAACATAAAATTGATAAAAATATGAAATTCTGATTGATAGTATTTTTAAATACTTTTCAAAAATCAAAATTTTATCTAATCAAAAAGATAGAATATTCAATACTTTCATACCCCTGCAGTGGAAAATGAAAAATATCATTAACTTAGGTTCAAACTATCATTTAACATGGTGATGCATCGCCTCAGGTTTCTAGAGCAAGAATCATCTTCATTATGAAATATATCTTTCTTAGGAAAATCTCTGCAAACAGACCACAAAACCAGGATTCTCACCCACTTAAAGCTGATCAGAATCAATGACAATAGAATAGAAACTAAAGGTTTCATGTACATATACATACAGCAGTAGCAGAAACAGATTAGTGCACATCAAGATATAAATATTAATTGTGTATGTGGGAAGGTCTGCCCGGTTTCCTTCCACTATAATGCTAGACGCCGTCGTATAAGTAAAATATTGTTGAGTATCTCTTAGAACACCAATCAAATAATAAATCAAATAAATAAATAAATATTAAATTAACCCCAGAAATGGCTTGCAAAAAGCTTTAAAGAACATTAGTCCAAAATAAAATGTACAACAGTTGCTCTCCTCAGACAATTTACATGTAAAACAAAAGCTTCTCAATGTTGTCTATTTTTAGCCAAAACGAAACCCATGTTCTCAATGTGTTCAATTTGAAGAATTTAACAGTGTGAACTATAGAATGTAAATTCTCCTTGGCTCTAGCAGACGTGGGTTACAGTTCCGTATTATACAAAAAAGAATACACGAAGGCTAACTTCTTATAAATTATGCACACTTCAAATTCTTCAAACTTTCTTTGCATTTTTATAGTGCATTTCTAGAAAGTATTTTGTGGGGTATGCACTGTCACTGACCAATCCATCTACATGTAAGGTACAACTAGTTTATCTCCAAAATTACCTTTTTATCTGCATGTATTTTGACAAATTGCACAAAGAAAATAGTAATGTCGTAAAAAGACCTTGTTAGTACAATGTTGGGAAGTTACAGGGTCCAGGATTAATAAATTTGAATAAAAACTTCATGCTGAGTTTTGCACCATTCTCATTTCAGCATAACATGTAAATTGTGTTTCATGCAGATTTATGCACCCAGATGATTTACATGCCATGCTGATCAAATGAAATTACTCATACAATAGGTTAAGGTTCAAACAGACCCAATGCCCAGGCACCATATAAGATGAACTGACCAGTATACCTTTTTTTGCTGGGCTGGATTGGTCTCACATGTTCAACAACTGGAGGCTTTTCCTGAGGTTTACCTCTGTTATTGGTAGATATACCAAATGTTCAATTATACATTGTATTATAACTCAGGAAGTTCAGGGCACTCATTTCAAACTTTTCTTACACTTATATTGCTGAAGTAGACAAATATGTCATGAAGTTTATTCCATCTACAAAAACACAATCAAAATTATGCTTTTTGGAAAGCCATATATCAGACGATGAAGTGTCCAACTGGTGTATTTACATATACATCACTAACGTACTTAACTGACACTAAACTTGTACTCAAATATGTTTCACTCATGAGTATCACATTGGTCAAGTTTTTGGATGGAGGAAACAAGGCAGAATCACCAGATATTACCAGGTTACTGGTACCTCCGGACTTGAAGCCATCATGTAACAAGAAAGCCATATTTCTTCTCACTTCTCAGGCTATCTTGATGGATTTACTAAAAAAAACCAGAGCAAGGCAAAGAGGAGACATCATCACAAAGATTGTTCCACAATGGACGATGTCTTCACTCCCCAAGTTTCCTGGAACTGCATCATTTCACTCATAACCTGTCAGCCATTACAGCACAATCTGGCGTGAGCAGTTTAAAGCAAAAAATCAGGCCCACAAGGTGTGTGAATTTGCAAAATTCAAACTCTTGACCAGCGACACATACAGATACAAAACCTAATTAAAACAAAAAACAAGAACAAATTGTGTAAAAAGCAAAGCAATGAGCGATTGTGAAAATGTATGTTCCCCCTCCCCTCCAGAATATAGAACAATCAGCCACTGCACTGGTGTGTATTTGTACACTGGTGTGCAAATGCACAACCTGCATACGATGCAGATGAAAGCAAACCAAGTATGCATAAGGGCAGACAACTCCTAAAACAGAACATAGTGTGAAGAAATAACCTGACCGTGCACAACTTCAGGTCATTTTGCACACCTTGTGTGAGTTTGAGAATCCTATGACTAATAGTTACTGAGATATGCTCTGCACATACTTGAGAAATGTGTGCAAGGGTAGACAACTCCTAAAATACATCGAAACACAGAAAAAAAGTTGAGCCAGGCAGATGGACAGAAAAAGAGATCGCCATATGTCTCCCCTCTTTAAAATACATGCACATGATATACATGAACAAAAACAATAAACACCATTAAATTGACACCCTGATTAAATGAAGGAAAACTGATGTACCTGTTTGCAGTGCCGCGTACCACAGTGGAGGCTGCCACAGGCTCTGGGGGACTGTTGAGTGTTCGGTTATCGATAGACATGACTGACATTTCTTGGAACAAGGAAGCATCGCCTATGTCCAATGTGTACCTGGAGTCCTTGACTTTGGGATCCTACATAACACAAAAGCAATGATTTGAAATCCAAGGGCTGATTCCACAAAGCCATTTCTGACTTTTAAAGACAAATTTTAAAGCCTTTTCAAAATGCTGACTTTTTCTTACTGCAAGTTGAAATTATGACATATTTTAGATCTATGGCATTGATGAGGGGGTCAACACTTTAAATTCAAGTAGCTTCATTCTAAAATTGTCAGCAGTCATCGGCATAAGTCTGGGGCCGATTGCATGAAACCTGGGCCAGGACCAACTTCTATATGATGACAGTGCTGAAGGTATACCTTGTCATGAAATTTATGCATGAAGTAATGTTGCTGCAGAATAATTCACATATCCAACAAAGACAATAGCAATAATGGCTTTAAGAGACGTGCTGCAAGCTAATGAACAAAATTTTACATAATTACGTTCCTTTTAAGCACTCTTTAGCATTAAAGTCCCAGTTTCGTATATATAACTTTTTAAAATTTATGTTTGATTTCTTGGAAAACGACACCAAAGTTAGCCAAAATGTTGATATTTATGAATATTTCTGGCTGACAGGACATGGGTTATACACAAGAGACTGCAGCTACAGAGGTAGGCTTAATCATACTAAAAGTTTTGTGTTCAGTTAAGCATGCCTCTCCTGTTGAAAGTCTACCAATCAAATGAATGTCAGAAATATAAAATATGGAGGTAGCACATTTAATGCCGTTGAACTAAAAAAACACTATGCATACATGGATATGTTTCTTAAGTCTTTTAAACATAGTGCTCTTGACAATATTGCTAAATAATTATTACATGTGTAACACCTTAAAAAGATCTGGTGCACCTAAAAATATTATCTGCTCACCTAAAGGAACAAAGTAAACATTGAGCCCTGATCATGAGAGTTTAACCAGAACTTACTTGAGGTATTTTATAACTTGAGGTATCATACAACTTTTGCCAGAATGAAGGTGTTCTCATGGATTTAGCTGTCATTTTTTAACCCAATCACCCAGGCCCTTTAAACTTGCTTGTCATCAAGATTAATACATGGGGAAAGCTTTGCAACAAAAATAAGCAGTATAGCTCAAAAGACAACAGAATTATAAAATTCTCAATATACTTTTTGTGGTCACACAGCTCCATTTATATCCTCGCCTCCAACAGCGGTAAGAGTGTACTTGAAACATTCCACAAAACTTCCTGTACGCACTGCTACTAATATTTACACTCAGCAAGAGATATAACCTCTCGAAGTAACCAAACCTTTAACACCTACTCTTGCTGGCAGGCACATCATTCCACGGAGACATCAAATCAACAACATCACCGTAAGTAGTCCATTTTCTATTTGCACTCTTGTACCCAAAATGGCTTGATAACAAACCAGTATTGATTATTATTGTGCTGTAAAACATTGGTTTATTAGCTATCCAGTGGTCATTAGCTGTAAGATTCTATGCTCAGGGCACAAGTTAGACTTCTAGAACGCTTGTAAACATAGTGCATCTTGTGACCTACATGGCGCATGCTTGGAAATTGCGTTAGGTGCGGATGTTTGGACTTACTTTTTTTCACGGAGTTATATAATGCTGTATGAATATCTTGGTAGCACTGTATAGACAGTGTTCCGAGGAATGTTTCTGGTACATTTATATAGTTGCTGGAGATAAGGCCTCTGAAACTGTGTACCACCAAAAGGTAAGTTGGACATGTGATAAATGTGTTTGTGTATTGAAAATACTGTTGATTAGTACTGCAAAATATTCTCCAAAGTCTATTGTATATCTAGCCCAAAATTCAAGGTCCTATGTAACCCTGGTTCGAAAATGACAGCAAAATCTGCGAGAAGGCCTGTCCGATGGCAGACGCGCGCGCAACTTGTATGATTGGTGTAAAACTGGGATTTGCGTGTTGTTGTTGTTACTCAATTCTATGTTCTATCGCACTTCCGAGTACTGTAAGTTACCAACCATTCTCAATTCCGTGTTACATTGAACACAAAGTTACTTTTTGCAGGCTACACCACTCAGAACATCAGAACATATTCCGGTAAATTATTTCTGAGAGAGAAGAATGTTTGGCATGGGTTAGTAGATCGCAACAACTTCACTTCAGACTCAGTGGGCAACCACAGCAGTCGCCCAAGTTTCTTAGCCTCCTTGTCCTCTTGTCCGAACTCCAAGATGAATCCAATAGTTCTTTCAGTGCACTATAGCACCGTGCATTGGATATCCGGCTGCTTTAGAATCTTGAGTCTTCAGCATGATGTACAACAAAGCATAAGTTTTCACATAGGCAGACACCTCTATTTGTTTGAAAAACCGCGAGTCTGCACGAAGCTGTCAGTGTCACCAGAAAGCCCGATGTTGATTGGCCGAAAGTGAAACACGCGGAAAACGTGCAGTGGAGGATTTCCTGATTTTAGTGCTGTGAGGCCAAACGTTAACATATAACTAAACGGGAAATTAATTGTGTTGTGCACAGAACTGTGACGTCACGGGAATGGTTGTTATCAATCGGCTGCTTTTTGTTGTGTTGACATTTCGATGGCCGTCTTACACACAGCAGCTTAAATGCGTATTATGTTGGCAAAAACTTTTACTTTCGGGTATTTATGTTTGAATGCGATTAATACACCATTTTTACCAAGTTTATGCATGGCTAGTTCATCAATTTGTTCTGAGTTACATGACAAGTTACGAGTATAAACTCATGATGAATCTGACATGCACATTCTTAGAGACATGTATAAGCCGAATTAAGCATTGCAGAAATCTCTCGAGATCTTGCTGGTTCTGGACGAGACAGGGTGGGGGCTATCGCGGACAACAGTGATTTCATGGAGGTTAACAGTGGTAGTGTTGGGGACCCCCACCAAGTCTCGTCCAAAACCAGAGTGTTCTCGAGAGACTTCCACGATGCCGATTCGGCTTATTCAAGCTTTCAACTGAAACACAGAAGTTATTCCAGAGAAACCTCCCAAACACCTCTCCAGATTCCTATACCCATCAGTTGTCAGCGGTCTAGTGTCAAATCTTAATTTGTTAACAGCAGATGTTTTTTGAGGAAGTCTGTTATCTCAGTCAGTAACAGTGACCATTACAATCAGACATGACAAAAGGTACATGTAATCTTTATATGTGGTGCACTGTTGAGTGGGCCTTATATATTTCCAGACATACTATGGTGGTCAGGCGAGTGGTTCGATTTACCTCCCCTAGGTGCACATTGACCTCTGGACAAACAGCGACAGCATTACGGCCGTTCCTGTTTGCTGTTCACCCAGACCTCTTTGGACAGCACCCAAGAAAACAGGTATACATAGCAAAAAAAGGCTATAAGAGCAAAACCCTTACTACATCTAAATCAAGAATGCTGAACTGCTTAAATAAGCATATCCACTTTTGTTCAGAGATAGACCTTTAACAATGATAAGCCAAATCGGCATGTCAAGAGTCTCACAAGTTCACGAAGGTTGAGGCGAGACAAGGGGGTGCTCTCAAGACATGAGCTTGCGGTTATAGATAAAGCCAACTTCCCCCAAGAGTGGTCTCGATTGTCTCACTTCCACCTGTGTGAACTTTTGAGACTCTCAGTGCCGACTCAGCATATAGCATGCATGATGGTTACATACAGGTGTTTGATCTCTGTTTCAGTATGAAGCTACATTATGATAATATCCTGACAGAATTATAGCTGTAACTGTAAAAAGGCCTGAGGTAATGAGATCTGTAGTAGGTTGTTAAACACTAACAAAAATAAGTATTTAGAAGTCTCGTGCAGTACAGTGTTGATGACAACCATCTGTTATGTATCAGTGCTTTCTAATACCTTAAGCAGTAAACTTGAAAATGCTCATGGATATGAGTAGGTTATGTCCAGTACCCGTGTGTGACATTCATATGTGATAGCTGGAAATGGTAACATACCATTACCTGAAAACTTCAAACATTCCACAGGTGTGAAGTCTATTGCAACAAGTCATGTTCTTCCAGTGCAGTACTCTGCTGTTCTGCATTGCATTATAAGTCTTTCTCTTTGACATCACAGGCAGTGAATGAAGATTCCTTGAAGAAGTTGAACGAGTATGTGACTGCCCTTCAGGCGGGAAGACCAGTTAAACCAGTGGAGCTTACATTTCATGTTAGAGCCTCTGCCACTGAGGATGAAACAGCTCAAACTCCCAACAGCTCTGGTAAGAAATATGAAATTTACAAGTTCAAGAGTTATTCCTAAATGAACATAGATATAACATATGGTAAATGACCCAAACTTTTGTCCCAAAAAGTGCATTTTTAGAGGCATATTAATGTCATCAAATAATTAGTTATTTATTAGTATTTTACATCAAAGTCAAACATGTCAAAAACAATAATACTTTGGTGCTGTTATTTACATTTATCCAGTAGCATATCATCCTACTTCAAAACAAACGCTCGAAAAAAGTCAGCCAAACAAAACTTGCCATGTGTCAAAGAACTTTAGTCTTTAGAACTGGGAATGAAGTATATTAACTTTGTATATTTTAGATGGTATTGGATGGAGTATTCACAAGTATAATTAGTAAACCCATGAAAAGATTTCCTCTCTGTTATGCAGACAGTATAAATTTGCTGAAACGGTATTTGAAATACTTATGGATGTGGTGATGTGATTTCTCATTTTAGCTTTGAGTGAAATTCATCTCTCTTTGAAGTCGCATGACTTAACCATGGTTGTTAAGGACATCCTGAAAAGCTGTAACTTTCCACTGGATTATGTAAATGGTGTTCAGACTGACCTATCAGGGTCTAACTTTCCTCGACAAGTCAAATGGCATCATACGTACTACACGTATACAGGAAAGAAGAACCCAGAACAAGCAATACGCAAAGCACCAGGTCAGACTTTGAGGTGGGTTTACTTATGAAAGATAAAGCATATGCATGGGTCTTATTATCTTAGCAGTATGTCCTATGTACAAGTATGTGTGTTTTGTGTGATTTGGCTGCAGCCTTAGACAGGAGGCCCGTCAAGTGCAAAGGGTGGTGATACTCCAGTTTTATCCACTTAAAAATCTGACGCAGTAGATTATTGAAAAAAAGTTACAGTGGTTGAAGCCCAATCATTTGTTGAACATCAGTATTGTGAGGAGTGTGAAAGTGTGTGGAAAAACTTGCAATTCTTGAAACCCAGGCATTCACTGAATACCTGCACCGTAAAGAGTGCGAAAATGTGTGGGGAAAAATTGTAGTTCTTGAATCCGTGGTATTCATTGAAGCCTGCATTGTGTGGAGTTCGGTCAAAAGTTGCAGTTCTTGAAACCCTGGCAATCATTCAATACCTGCACAGTGAGGAGTGTGAAAGTGTATGAGAAGAAATTGTAATTCTTGAAACCCTGGCCTTCATTGAAATATGCCGAAAATTACAGTTGTTGAAACCTGAGAAAGAAAAAGATTTAAAAGATACAACTTTACTCTAAAGTTATGGACAATAAAATCAATGTTTTCTGTTTTTGGTGTACAGTATCACATGTAAGTTTGTGTTCAACCTTCAGAACCTGGCTGCGTGTGAATGCTGAAAGAGCCCGAGATGGCCAGAAGACCAGTAGGCGGGTAAAGGAAGAGATAGACAGAGTATGCAGTGAACTCAAAGGGAAGGTCGGGTTGACCGAAATTCGTTGGGCAAGCCCTTGGGGGTTTAGTTTTTTCAGGGGCTGCCTCCGAAGTTTTGAACAGATTTACAGAGAACACCCTGAAAGGATTAATTCCATGCTCAAAGGTTACTTTAAATATTCATTGTTTTCGTGTGTGTGTCTTTGTAGTTTTCATTTTCACTTGACCCATTAAAAACCTGGAAATGAAATGCCAAAAAAAAAAGAAAAATAAAGAAATAAATTGAATTTTCTTGTATTAGATCAGTTATGTGTGGAACATGATTTTCTCAGAACAAGCCAGGTCTTTTATTTTTGGAATTGAAAACTACCTTTATAAAATTTATTGAACCAATTGTATAACCAGATAAACTTTGTACCCGTCCCATGCCAATCTACCTGGTATTTTTATTTCCAAAGGTAGAAGGCTCGTATTCAGTAATTCAACAGGTTTTTGTCTTCATGGTGATGTCGTTCTTAGCAGTGAAGATGTTCCTTCCGACTGGATGAAGGTTAGTCCACCGTTCTTTTTCTTAAACTTATGTTAACATTGTTTTGTAGCAATTGACACCTCATTTCAACAAGCATGCTTATATTGTGCCATTCATGAAAACTGAGATGCACATCAAGTTTTGAATGACAATAATAATACAGAAACATTATAAGTTGAAAATTTTCATCATAATGGATAATTTTTGTAATTTATTATGATCTACAAAAAAAAAGGAGAAGTATTTTTCTAATTGAACTGAAACCTTCAGTTAAAGAAGATAACTTTTTTAAGTAGTGAAATAATTTGATCTCATCTTAGGTCCACTGTAACATACAGGAATAAGTAATAGTAGTACATTTGTGTCCAGTAAAAATATATATATAAAGGAATTCAACAACACAAACTTCTAAATATCTGCTTTAATGATACTTTATATTTCATTATACATTTTAATCACTTTTAGCTTGAGGCATTTAGTGTATCTAACTGTTAGGTGTTTTTCATCCTTCCAGCTTATCATATCCTTGCCTGCCTATGACACAGTATTAAGCAGACTGCCTTACATGGAGAGTCAGCTCTCAGAGCTCTTGAGTAACATCCAGGTTATACGACGACGACACCAGCAGAGACTGATGACTGCTCCTCACTATGAGGTCATGCTCAACAGACTCACCAACTCACTGCGCAGGGCACAAGATAATGTCACCACCAAGTTCTTCGCTGAGGATTTGTCTCATTTAGAGCTTATCGTTGACAGGTATGATTTGCCCAGACAAAGAAAAGAAGTGTTTGGAAGTGATGTTACTGTAAAGATGACAGCCTTGACATGTGACAGGATATTGTGACAGAAACAGAGATAGAGAGAGTAGGGTATGTGTCTTGGTGGGTTTTATGCAGAGGAGAAGGGGGATGGTGCTCATTTTTGACCTCAGGCACAAGTTAAGATGAGGTCTTATATGGCATGGAGAATTTTGGTTGAGTTCTCTTAAATAGATTTTGTGATATAGACATGGTCAGCCAGCAACCTGCGGATGGTCGTGGGTTTTCCCCGGGCACTGCCTGGTTTTGTCCCACCATAATGCTGGCCTTCGTCGTATAAGTAAAATATTCTTGAGTATGTTGTGAAACACCAATCAGATAAATAAATAAATAAATGTATATACATACTACATGCAAAACTAAACTCATCCTACAAATGCCAGATGATTTGCTTTGTCTAACTATAAGAATATGAGTTAAACATTACAAAGTAAGAACAAGAGCCATACATTACAAAGTGTTAGAACATAAGCATTGTCCGTGATAGCAGTTTGCACCTTACTTTTGTTGTGTATAGTGAAGAGGGTCCCCTGACCTTGACTCCCACCGGCCAGTTCATCGTGCCAGCCTCACAGCCTGCCAGCCTGGTTATAGACTTCATAGCCTGCAACAAAACAGAAGCTGCTTATATACTGTCTGCATTGCCAGCGTAAGTTGTCTGCCAGGTGCAGTTACTTTCCTAGGGCAGGACCTCCGTGTCGGAGTTGGTTAGCACACTAATGCAGCACAGTGGCCCAGAAGTCTCCCACCAATGCGGGTCGCTGTCAGTTCAAGACCATCTCATGCTGGCTTCCTCTCAGGCAGTATGTGAGAAGGTCTGCCAGCAATCTGCAGATGGTATGGGTTTCCCTCCAGGCTCTGCTGGTTTTCTGCCACCATGCTAAGTGCATTGGTACAAGTGAAATATTCTTGAGTATGGCGTAAAACCCCAATCAAATAAATAAATAAATACGTTCCCAAGTTTGGCTGTGGCTTTGTGGCAAGTCTTGTGAAACACTTGGTCACGATATTGGGGGTTTCTCAAGTCTGCTAAGATCCTTCTAACCTTAAACTAGCACCACAGAAGTATTTATTTGACTGATGTTTTACTCTGTCCTCAAGAACATTTCATTTCTATGACCACAGCCAGCATTATGGTGGGAGGAAACCGTGCAGAGCCTGTGAGGAAAGCCAAGGCCATCCGCAGGTTTATTACAGAAGTAGTAGAGATTTAACACAGTGAATTATATTATAAAGAAAAAGAAAGATCCCCAAGCCCTACCCTCTATTTTGTTAGGGCATAACCAATTAGAATGTTGAGAGAAAATATGCTCAAGTTGCATAAAAGTTATTGTGTCCGTGATATTGGTTGCAAGTTTAAAAAATGGGATAAGATTGTCTACTTGTGAAGAGCATTATACATGTACATGCATATTGAGGTCAGTATTCCTCTTTGTTTGAAGGAATCTTGAAAAGGAATTGTCAGCAGTGAATGAATGTGTAGCTGAGTTGGAGCTGCAGTCTTTGCTGAAAGATGAAAATGTCACAGCTTTACAGATGGTCGATTGTTGTGAACGGCTCGTGGAACACTACCAGGAGTTTGGCCAGGGGCTCAGGGACGCATGTTTAAAGATTTCTCATTACTACTCAGTGCTGCAAGATGGTCAAATACTGATTCCCTGGGACTGGAAATTGGAATCAGACTCCAGTTGAAAGTGTCAAACTGATGGAAAGATCATGGGGCAATGTTGGATCCTGGAATATTTCTTGGGTCCTTATTTACTTTTTTGAAAAAAATTCTCATCAAGCGCAGCGAGGCAAAAAAGCAAATGCGACATCTGTCAGATCTGCTCACACGTTCTCAATGCAAACGCACTAGCCTCGCGCTCATGAATCCACCAGTAGCCAGCCTGTTAATCTGTAATTTGTGACTATATTGTTAGCTGTCTTTTATGGATTACTTGCATGAATTTTGAAGTACCAGTTTAATAATGAAAACTTTCATTTTTTTTATGACATTTATCATTTGATTTTTTTCAAATTTTTGCCCCATTGATTTTTTTAGAAGAGTCTTTTTAGTGGACGCAACAAGACCCTACATCCATCCCAGTGAGGACATGTGTTATTTATTTATATTATTTCTTTATATATTTTATCAGTTGAATGTGGTTAATAGTTTGCAACATACAAGATTATTTCACTTACAAAACACATGGTAGGTTTATAGAGTGAAGAAACAGGACAGAGCATAGAACTGACCTCCACCTTTCTCCACACACATGAGAAACCTTCAACTTAAAGCTGGACTTGCATTGTACTAACATGTATATTTATACATAGATGATATGGTTACAATACACATTTAGTACATGTATTTGTACATTTTTGAACAGAATGTAAAAGGTCATGTAGTCTTACTAGATTAAGATACGGTGGCATTGTGGCAGACTTACATGCTATACATTGGAATCAGGGGCATATATAGTACATCTGAATCAGGCTTGTGTGAATACATTGGAATCAGGGGCATGTATAGTACATCTGAATCAGGCTTGTGTGAATACATTGGAATCAGGGGCATGTATAGTACATCTGAATCAGGCATGTGTGTGTAATACATATGCATCAGGGGAATACATAGTACATCTGAATTGGGTGTATGTAATCTGAATCAGAGGTGTGTACGATGCATCTGAATCAGATGTGTGTATAGTGCATCTGAATCAGTGGTGCGTGCAGTACATCTGAAGCAGGGGTGTGTACAGTAGGCCTACATCCGAATGAGGGGAGTGCATAGTTCCTGGGAATCGGGTGTCTGCAGTACATCTGAATCAGGGGGTGTGCATGGTACATCTGAATCAGGTGTGTGCATGGTACTTCTGAATCAGGGGTGTTCATGGTACATGTGAATCAGGGATGTGTATAGTAGGCCTACATCTGAATTAGGGATGTGGATAGTATATCTGAATCAGGTATATGTATAGTACATCCGAATCAGTGTTGTGTGCAGTACACCTAAATCAGGGGTGTGCATGGTGCACCTGAATCGGGTGTGTATGGTACATCAGAATCAGGGATGTGCATAGTACATCTGAATCGGGTGTGTATCGTACATCTGAATCAGGGGTGTGTCTAGTACATGTGAAGCAGTGGTGTGCATGGTACATCTGAATCGGGCAGTGCAGTCGCATATGCACCAGGCCTAATGTCCATGGCAGCACATAAAGACATGTAAGGCCACCTATAAAACATTGCCACCTTAAAGGTGCTGCTTCCAGGATTGGGACAAGTTGTAAAACCAGTCTGTGGTGACAGACTATTAAAGGCTCTCAGAGTATAAGTAATCAATGTTGACCTATTTGTAAACCATGACTATTAAATCACATATTGACTTTGTATATCCTGTGTTGAGCTTTTTTTGAATTGTAAAAGCTTTGTTTGTTTTGTGGCACCATTGGAGGGTGCATTGATTGAATTTGTCGACGAATAATTGTCACATTTCAGTAGGCCCTATATGATGGATGCCGGATAACAGTCTTCCTATGGACCTGTCTATCCATTGGGTAGCAGTGTGATGATTGGATGATTAGAACATTCCCCTTTCAGCTGAGAGACCTAGGTTCAATCCCCAGTTGGGCCATTTCCTAAGAAGACTTAAGGTTTGAAGATTTGCTGCATCTTGCAAAAAGTTGCTGTTGCTTTTGACTTAGGTCAGTCATTAAGTGAATGGCCCATGTTGAAAACAGTGCTTCACGTTTCCTCCCATCATAATGATGTCAACCATGGTATAAGTGAAATATTGATGAGTACAGCATAAAACTTCTATCAAGTAAATGAATAAATATTTATTTATTTATGTATTTGATTGGTGTTTTAAGCCGTACTCAAGAATATTTCACCTATACGGCAGCCGCCAGCATTATGGTGGGAGGAAACACACAACCATTCCCAGGTTGCTGGCAGACCTTCCCACATACAACCGGAGAGGAAGCCAGTACGAGCTGGACTTGAACTCACAGCAACTGCATTGGTGGGAGACTCCTGGGTCATTGCGCTGCGATAGCACGCTAACCGACTGAGCAACGGAGGCCCCCTATTAATTAATAAATGTGGCTGCATGGCTGGGGCACAAGGCCTGCCTGTTGTCTTTGACATGTCTTTCTACAGCCCCAAATGTGTTAACATTGAGGTAACCTGCTTCAACGAGACACAAGTTGAAAACAGGGTTAAATATCATGCAAATGATGTAAATAATTTCCATTCCTCTGACGGGAAAGAGCTATGATCAACATGTGTAGGCCACGGAGTTGAGACAGTGTCTTTCCCAATCAAATACATAAATAAATTAAGGATTCCTGGCTTAATTTAGGAGTTCTGCATTTCAGGAAAAACACAAATTCAGTAATTCAATTCTGGTTGCATACAGTAATCTGTTGTGGTGGATTTGTAATACTGTGGCTAAGGAGATTGACAGAAACAGAAATATCTTTGCTGGCTTGCGAAACTGTCTCTGTCTGGACTTCAGCCATGTGCACACAAAGCTATTTTTTGTAGTGGCCAATCAAATTCAACTATCCAAATTGAAAATAGGGCTAAGGCCATTTTATTTGATTTGTAGAATTTGACAAATTACACTGTCTCGACTGACCAGTCGGGTGGCCTCATATGACACACAGCCTGCTTCATTTGACTAACCTAATTTGACAAGTTCCACAGATTCCACACTGTGTGAACGTGACTTTATTTGTCTTGTCCAGATGTGTTAAACCTTTTATGTCATAGCAGTTAAAGCTCTAATGTTTGGATTGCATTGTATGTAAGCTGGGATAAGAGTAATGCAGAGGATCTGCGGTATTTCTGAAGGCATAATTAAGTTCAGATCTTTCACATGATCAACATGAATAATTCAATGACATCTTACAATTGTGTAAATTATTTGATAACATTCTCAGATCTCTACCCATCCTAGATTTATTGATGGCTTACTTGATATAACCTTATCACCTACAGTTTAAATTCAACAGAAGTCAATTCTGTGCTAATTATTTCGAGGTCATAATGAAACTTCCAGGACACAGCTGAATTCCTCAGAAACTTTTGACTTCGAAGCTTTGTCTGTCAGGCACAAGAAAGAGAATGGATTTCGGACCTTACCGGGTTTTTGTACAAAGTCTCCGTTTTCATGTACAGTTTTAGTTTTTGAGAACACCCATCTATTGATCGCGCGTGGACAGATTGTGCGTCTCACGTGACAAAGGCACATGACTTGTTTTCAAAAGCAGACGGCCTGAGTGGGAAAGGAAGGACGTTTGCAAAGATTATTCTGCAAAAAAGATGACGTGCATCACTTTCTTAGTGCTTAGTCTGCTGGCAACTTCAGCTCATGTGTTCGCGGCAAGCAAACCAAATTTTGTGATCATGCTTATGGATGATGTGAGTAGAAATACCTAGATTCACAAATCCCGTTGTGCATTTTTTGAGTTACTGACATAAATGTAGCACGCGCATTGTTAGTCCATACCACAGCAGGTGCATATGTACATGTACTCGGCGTGCCATTTTAAATTCCTGACATTCGTCATTATCACTACGAATGTCTGAATTTTTAAATAAGGCATAAAGGGCGATGCGAAAAGTTGAGGTTGCTGGGCGTGTCGCTTCTGTATTATGTCCCCACGGACATGTGGTTGTGTGTTGTTTTCATTGGTTATGAAATGGAATTTTTGATTTTACAAAAAAAAAAAAAAAGATACTGTATGTAACGTATCTTCTGTTCAGCACCAGAAGTCTTACATGATATTGTCTTGTATTAATCGTGCCGATCACACATAGTTGTATGAGGAGTTACTGAACGTGTTACCTTGAAATTTCTCAAGGCAGTTGCTGGTTTTGAACTCGCACTACACATTAGTGTTAGATCCTGCAGGCAAACGTCTGTATCATTACACCTTTTGGTTTGTTGTGTCAAATGCTCTTTTGTAGATTTGGTTAAGATAGATGAATTTAGTAAGGATTCAGTGCGCATGTCACATGATTTTGTCACATGGACAATTTTGAAAAGGGGATCCTCTATGCTACAAGCAGTGTTCAACAAGACTCATTCAGGGAAGCATGAATGAACTGATGCCACATGTCGCATAGAAAGCGGCAAGCGACTATCTTTACTATAACCCACAAAGGTCTGTCTAGATGGACTACAATATTTGGTTGAACTGTGGATACCGATGGACTGCAACAGAGACATACATGACAGAATCCATGCATCCACTCCGTGACTGAGCTTACTCCCCCCCCAAAACTGCCGCATATTTTCAGTTTTGGAAAGGAAGATTCTGGACAAAAACAATGAATGAATGAAGGATGATGGCTTAATGCCACATTGGTAATATCTCAACCATGTCATGGTGAGAACATTGAAACCGTGAATAGTTAGCATAGCTCCATTGACAAGTGCATTAAGCTACTACTGCAGCATGTCAGTGCTTCAGTAGATCAGTTCAGCCTCACACAAGTAAAAAGAAAAAAAGCCGTGAATAGTTAGCATAGCTCCATTGATAAGTGTGTTAAGCCACTACTACAGCATGTCAGTGCTTCAGTAGATCAGTTCAGCCTCACACAAGTAGAAAGAATTAACCTGGAATCTACAAATAATTAATTTCTCACTTTTATCTAAAATAACCCCCCCCCCCCTCCATAAACATGTCTGTGTATATTAACCTGTTTTGTTCATAATTCATTTTTTTGCCATCACAATTGCAGTTTGAACATGTAATTTAATGTCAGGATAGTCAAACAGATTTATGAGCATATTTTGAAGATACGATTGTTGTTTGAAGATAGAAACAAAGCCAGACTGACTTAAATGGGGTATAATAGCTTGTTCTAGTTATTTTTTTACTTTTTTATGTTTAGATATACATGTAGTTGTGGCAGGTATCAGTGAACTTTAACTGACCTAAATTGTTTCCAAGCAGTTCATTATGATCGAGCACAGCATGCTCTTATGTTATCGATGATCTTTGGTACGGGGTCAGTTCAACTGTCAGTCAATATTTGTAAAAAGCAAAGCACTTTGATGAGAGTCGGTGAGAATATAAAACTTGTCACACATACACATACACTCAACCTGCTCATATTGATTTTACAGACATGATGCTGTCAACAACAGAAATATGATTTTATATCAATAAAATAGTCACCCAAATGACATAAGCTCTATTCATTACAACGGTGTGGCATCACAACGGTGTGGCTCAAACATTGCAGATGTGACATTATGTCATAATCATGTGTTTAGTTCAATACAGCTTGTTTTAGCCAGCATTTAATGGAGGTTATGATTTTCAGAGTTGTGATTCTTACCTTTCCTTCTACATGTGTGTAGTATGATGTGTAATATCACAGTTTCACTGATGCGCCAGGAATACTGTAGTACTTAAATTGGGAGTAAGTTTTGTTAAATATTTAGAATAAATTAGCTACATGTACATACTGTATGGTAAAAGAGTAATGAAAGTAAGTAGGGGGCCTCCGTGGCTTAGTCGGTTAGCGCGCTAGCACTGCACAGCGCATTCACCCGAATTCGAAACCTCCCACAAATGCAGTTGCCGTGAGTTCAAGTCCAGCTCATGCTGGCTTACTCTCCAGCCGTACATGAGAAGGCCTATCAGAGTTTCCCCTGGGCTCTGCCCAGTTTCCTCCCACCATAATGCTGGTCACTGTCGTATAATTGAAATATTCTTGAGTATGGCGTAAAACAGCAATCAAATAAATAAACAAATGAAAGTAAGTAACATATGAAGGACTGACAGCATTTTCTATCCCATTGGTATACTATGCCAAAATGATTATAAATGTCGTCAGCTGTTGCTCTGTCCTTCCATCTAGTTAAAGACAAACACATACATTGTCGGCCATGGTCAAAATGGCCCGAAACTCAAATCTGACCTGTAATGCATTATGGTAAAGTTGAGTGCAATAGAATCGAAACTCTGTTAAGTAGGAACTTCAGATCTGGTATATTTTCAGTTTAGGATCAACTAGATACCTCTTAAACTCTGGTCATTTCAATGAAGCTTTGGTTATCATGGTTACGGCGTGTATATGTTCCGTTAGGAGTAAATTAAATTTCTATTTAAAGGAGGATGATTCCAATTAAATTGTTGGTCTCCATGTACACCAACTCTGAAAAGATACTGTTAATGCACTCATGATATAGGAAGTTCAGATTTGTTTTATTGTACGCATAAAATGGGATAAACTAGATCTTTCTTCTTGATAATGACTAGTTCTTCTCCAGGGACATTGTTCTCATGTCAGCTTGGTCCGTCAAGTTTGTACTGGTGTTTTCACCACCGCTTCATTTATGGTTACGATATAACCAGGTTATTTCGGTACTATACATAACATGTGCTGGTGTGTGATCAGTGAAATGTGGGCCTCTGGTCTTAATATAAACCCAAGGGTGTCACACTCACTTTGCTGATTTGTCATATTTGCAGATGGGCTGGGGAGACTTAGGGGTATTTGGGGAGCCCAGTAAAGAGACTCCTAACCTGGATCAGATGGCAGCCAATGGAATGCTCTTCCCAGATTTTTATTCAGCGAATCCACTCTGTTCTCCCTGTGAGTTCTTTCTAGTCTTCTAGTCTATAGATCACATCCATGTATGTAGTCTTCTCTTACACACAAATTTGATTTTACTCAGGTAGTATGGCTGCTTCGATAAAACGATCTGACTCACTACCAATGCTGAATGTTTTCTGAGGGTTCATTCAATTAACCAATCAGTGAGCTGGTTCTGGATTTGCAATTGAAACGCCGGACATGGCTGATGATAGCTTTGACAGACCAGAGATTACTGATCTCAGCATAAGCATGGTGTAGAGACCAGCTGGTGTTTAATGTGATGGCTCTGAGCATACATACGAAATTACAAGGGCGTTTCTGTTGTGGTTTATAGTTGAAAAGAACCATACAATTCATGCACTGACCAAACAGTTAAGTTGTTCAGTCATTGTCCATTATGTTGATTATCACAACGGAACAACAGAAACACTTGAAGCCTCATGTAGTCAACAACAGTTCATTTATTTTAATTGTAAGATAGAGAGTGACCAGGACTCAGAGGTCCTTTCCAGCCCAATCCTAACTTGTCCTTCTAGCTGAGACCATTGTTTACATATAAGCTTTAACAATGCTTTAATAATAAGTTTTACTTAACCAAAGATAACTGTCTGATTGTCATGATGAATACAAGTGACTGTGATTCTGAAGTACAGTAGAGACAGTCTGAGTTAATCCTCTTAATCTATAAACAATAGTCTTTGTATAATTACTCTCAGACACTTGGTAGATTACATTCAGTATTACATACTGATTTCATGATAAGGTAATTAGGTACTTTTGTGACATAGGTACATGTAAAATGCATAGCAATTCTTTGACTAGTCATAGTACCAGCGTGATGATTCACTAAACATTCCTCCAGTGATGTAGCACAGCCAGAACTAAGGATCTGACTTTAATGAGATTGATGACTTACTTACATACAGGAAGTCTTATTCTCTACTAGACTAGTTCTGGCTGCCATCATATAATAAATGAAATGAGTACGGCATAAAACTCCAATAAAATAAATTAATATCTTAATTGATTATTAATATCAAACATTTATCTACTATATATGTAGAAGTGTATTTGTTTGAGCGAGTATTGAGTTCACCTGAAGCCTTGTGTTTTCTGTTGACAGCACGTGCAGCATTGCTGAGTGGCAGACTTCCAATAAGGAATGGTTTTTACTCAGACAATGCTCATGCCAGAAACGGTAAGTGCAAAACAGATAAATATAATTACAGTATCTACAAACCTTGATAAAAAAAAAAAAAATTATTTTCTGAGAAAGATCAATTGGTACAAACCATTGTTTTTAATACCATAATGTCTGTCATGGGGAATTTACCAGCAGGGATAAAAAATCATATCTTGGCATCAATAATGTTTTTTTTGTTGTTGTTATTCTTTTTAATCCAAGGCCTGGCCATTATTGTACAACATGAAAATTTATTTATTTATTGATTTGATTCGTGTTTTGTGCCATACTCAAGAATATTTCACTTATACGACTTCAGCCAGCATTATGGTGGGAGGAAATTCAGCAGAGGGCCGGGGGAAACCCACGACCTTCCGCAGGTTGCTGGCAGACCTTCCCACATACAGCCGGAGAGGAAGCCAGCATGTACAACATGAAAATATATTCAAGTGAAAGAATTATGTTTCAAAATTCAACAGTGATGGAACAATAAGGGAGCAATGTTCAACAATGAGGGAACAGGCCATAGGTTAAAGGTGCTTGCCTTTCAGTCTCTTGCATGCTCCTTATTGTGGGTTCTGTTCTCCCTTCGACTCAGCGGAACATGATGTTGATGGCTCTGATGTGTCTGTTGACACTGTCTAATGTTTGTCCATATGTCTACCACTAACATCACAAAATGGTGTTGTCCATATGTCTACCACTAATATTACGAAGTGGTGTTGTTCATATGTCTACCACTAATATTACGAAATGGTGTTGTCCATATGTCTACCACTAATATTACGAAATGGTGTTGTCCATATGTCTGCCACTAATATTACGAAATGGTATTGTCCATATGTCTGCCACTAATATTACGAAATGGTGTTGTCCATATGTCTACCACTAATATTACGAAATGGTGTTGTCCATATGTCTACCACTAATATTACGAAATGGTGTTGTCCATATGTCTGCCACTAATATTACGAAATGGTATTGTCCATATGTCTGCCACTAATATTACGAAATGGTGTTGTCCATATGTGTACACATAAAAAAATGGCTTGTAAATGTGTATGACACAACTGAGAAAGTTTCGGTGGTTTATTTCAGGCACTAGGAGGCCCACTATTCGTCACCCAAATGTTAAAAGAAAAGACAACACCGGATCAAATGGATATGTGTATCATATAGTCCCATTCATAGTTTTAAAAAGGTGGTTTTTTATTTTTGTGATGTAGGATAAACGAGATATCGCAGTTTAAAGTAAGCAAAAACGCCTACGTAGGAAAAATCGAACGGGCAGCCATGCTCTCAATTTGAACCAATCAAACACAAGATGTTTCTACCACTGGAAAAGCCATCTGTTTCTGCTGTGACGCCACCAGTTCCTAGTTCATCGTTTTGCCATGTAGAAGTGTTCAAAGTGTTAAATCAGCTGCTTTTCTTCTGATTATGAGACAATTCTGATACACTGTAAACCATTTTCAGTGAGACAGTGGTAGAGGAATACGTCTGAGGTTATTTCCCAAGGTCTCATCCAGGGGGTCACACCGCGTGGCTTTTGATTGTAATACCAAAGGGGACTGTACTTCGTAACCAAAAAGTGTCTCGCCTCTAATACTGAATAGTGTAGGGCACGGACAACACAACATCATGTTTCCTGTTTCTCTAAAATGGCGTATCCCATGGCCTCTTAAGAATTCGAGATTAAAAGTTGATTTATACAGTTACCAACCACGTCATAATTAAAATGCCTTTTGTCTTCCAGCCTACACTCCTCAGGTGATAGTTGGTGGCATCAACGATACTGAAATTCTCTTCCCTGAGTTGCTTCAGAAGGCAGGCTACCGGAACAAAATCATTGGAAAATGGTTGGTAATTACTTACATCTATTTGTCTCTTTTCAAGCATCATTCACGGCAATATGGTTAAAATATTGCTGAGCTGACCTGGCATTCATTTTAACAAGCCTTGTTTCACATTCTCCCAGAAACCTCCAAAATATGATTTCAGTATTTTTAAGTGTAATAATGTGATCAAACTGTAGAATTTTTAGATTGAAGACTTCCACTGTATATCAAGACCAGCTGCCTGCCGTCGAGGAATTTGTCTGACTGTAGTGCTATACATGCACTGTCACTGCCATCACAGTCATACCAAAGAATTTAAAAAGTTTACTTGTTGCTGCCTCGCTTGGCGCTTAGCACTAAGAGGTTAGAGGAAAGAAACAGGACTGGTCAGCCAGGTGTCAGTATAGTGTGACTGGATGGAGTGTCATGTCTGGTGTCTTTGGCATGATGTTTCAATGGCGGCACCACTTTGGTGGCATGGACACACCCTGCCACAAGAAGACACAGTGTATACATTGTAAGGACTCCTTGTGGTCATATGACTGAAAAATTGTTAAGTTTGATGTAAAACCCCAAGCATGCATACTTATATACATAAGAGCACTCATGCCGATGGAATATTAAAAAGATATTAATTTTGACAAGTTCATTGTAAACAAAAAGGTAGAAAAACATGTCATATGAATCTGATAGATGAAAAATACAGCAGAGCAAGGGAAAAAATAATTAAAAACTCTGTAACCCATAACTTGATATTCAAGGCAAAACTACATTGGTTGGATTTCAGGGCTTTAGAAAATAGTGTAATTTTATCGGCCTATACATAATACTGCCCTCAGAATCTGCTTGAACGAACGCTCTGCAAACATGCAAAGAGAATGACAATAGTTGTGTCCAGTTGATCCCTGTATTGCTGTCATTGTGATTGTTTGATGCGCTTGTTTTGCAGGCATTTGGGCCATCGCCCCCAGTATCACCCACTGAAACACGGTTTTGATGAATGGTTTGGAGCCCCTAATTGTCACTTTGGTCCCTACAACGATAAGAAGACCCCAAACATCCCGGTGTACAGAGATGCAGAAATGGCGGGAAGGTGAGATGGATGTTGTCTGTAATTCTTGCTGATCAGCTGAGTTTATTAGTCTGTTTTTCTGAGCTTTAAGAGTTCTATTTGTGCTCCAAGAGCCTTTTTTGAAAAGATCTTCTTGTATTACCACATCTTTTGGGAATTCTGTGTGTAGCTCCCTCCTCTTTGAATACCTGTTCTTGCATTGCCAGATCCTTTTCATTCGAGGAGCTCTGCTTGTATTATCACATCTTTTTGGAAAAGTTGATGAGTTGTCAAAGCCTTTTTTAAAGAGTTTGAAGAGTTAAGTTGCATTGCCATATCTCAGTATTTACTTGTAAGAGGAGATCCTTTTTAAGAGTTCTAACTGCATTACCAGATCCTTTCAGAAGAGAATTACTTGCATAAATAGATTGTTCCTGAAGAGATCTATATTTGTTAGGAAAACCGATGTGAAGAATTTTATGTCTTATCAGAATCTTTTTGAACAGTTTTACATGAATGAATATTACCTTTAGAGACTTGTAGCTCAGTATAAGTTAATGGAAAAGCTTCAGCTGTCTTTAGAAAATGTTAACTAAACTCTGTATGTATTTAAACATGTTGCACTGTTGGCATTTCCTTTGAAAAGCTACTCACTCTCCATCTGTTACAGCCATATATTTTCACCATAGTTATCTGAATTGTACATGTAAATTAAGCTTGTGTTTGTCCAATGTTACAGATATTATGAAGAGTTTCAAATCGATCAGAAGACTGGTGAATCTAATCTGACTCAGATGTACATTGAGGTGAGATCTCTGAGATACACTTACAAAAGCTGCATCTGATTTTTCTCAAACATTATACTTGTGTTGCAGTGGCTGACTGACTGACTTCTTCTAAGACTCTGGTCTCAATGCTGATGGCACACACCTTTCCAGTAATGTGGGAAATTCAAATCTATCTCCTGTTTGTTTTCAGTTTTACCTCAGGACATTTGTCAAGGATTTGGTTTCCGCTTGACGATTCCTGTTTTGCCCTACCCGTGTACCTGACCAATATCTCATAACTGAAATATTCTTCAGTACTAAACCAGAGTTATTCGAAGTGCCACACCACTCACAATAGAAACTGTGTAGAAATATTAAAATGATATGAAAGCATTTGTACGGAACAGTTTGGTTCAAAGGGATTTTTAATGAATAACACTAATTAACCCATTGAACTGAAGATTCCTTAGAAAACAAAATTATTGGCTGTGTCCATAAAAATTTACTGGTGCGACGTGATGATATTCCATATATGACATCAAATCAGGCAGATGTGACGTCGTACGTTGCATTTGTGCTGGAATGACGTGAAGAGCATTTGAAAGGGCAGCGTCACTTGTGGATATACATCAGCATTTTGTGATGTCACACAAAGTGGAAAGGACATGAAAAGTTTGTTTCCATATTCTCTGAAGAAGCATACAATATCGGTTTTCGTTCTCTGCCTTTTTTTCACAACTTTGGAAATCAGTTCTCAATATTTATCATTTTACCTCGCTTCTAATATACTGAGGGTTTGACACCAAAGTAGCCCTTTAACGAAATATCTCAAAAGGTAATAAATCTTGGAAAAAGATGTGGTTTTCTTATTTTCTGTTGAAACAGATAATGAATTTTTAAGAAACAGTGTTTATTATTATACCTCACAGAGTGCTCCTTAGTTTTCACCAGTGAATACACAGTCATATGATATTCGACAAAACATGATGTACAATGACGACTTGATCACACAGGAATATCCTATATGGTCACAATCCAATATCCAATGGTCATGCGCCAGTTACCAATCTCGTACATATGTTCTAAATAGTCATCTCCCGCCGTTCACCCTTTGTAAAGTAAACAGTCGAGCTATGGCTTGCCCAGCTGGCAAGAACATACGAGCTCAGCAATTTAAAAATTCAACAGACCAGGTTATTTCTTTCCCTTTTTCCTCCACCTTTTTTCTCAATTTGATACACATATAGTTCATGTCACGGGATTGGATTTCATGAATTTTCAGCTTGAAACAAGTGACGTTCAGTGAGCACGGAAAATTAGACCTCACTTCTTGAGCTGATCATTCCTGATATTCCAGCTTTTGGCAAGCACTAGATGTATATTATTGCCTTACAGGAAGCTTTGAGCTGTTCATTCCTGATATTCCAGCTTTTGGCAAGCACTAGACGTATTTTATTGCCTTACAGGAAGCTTTGAGCTGTTCATTCCTGATATTCCAGCTTTTGGCAAGCACTAGATGTATATTATTGCCTTACAGGAAGCTTTGACGTTCATCGAGAAGAATGCCCTCAGCAACACTCCGTTTTTGCTGTACTGGGCTGTTGATGCCACTCACGATCCTCTGTATGCTTCCAGGAAATTTCTCGGTACCAGTAACAGAGGCCTGTAAGTGTGTATTAACGAAGGAGAAAACATAAAAACGATACCAGAATCAGATGAAAGAGCGTGACAATTTATTGGCAGTTATAGTCTTTAATATTTTGTTTTTTCTCTTGGAGGAGAAAAGATTATTTGAAAATATTTTTTGTATGGTGGTTACTGGGGACCACCTTATGGTACATTGTCTTTGCGTAATAATGTTATAAATGGCAATGTTACGCATATGTGATAAATATATTTGCACTAGAATTTGGTCTTTTCATCTTACAAATGTGTTCAACCCGAATATTTATATTCTTAATATACCGGAGTTCATAAATATTGTCATAATTCAGATTAAATGCAAATGTTTGAAGATAAACAACTAATTTACATTCAAATACAGTTACTAGACATGCACGACATCCTTACTTATAACATTATTATACAAAGACACTGGGACCACTGCCTTCGTCTGATTTTGGCATTGTTTTTCGGTTTTCTTCTCCTTTAATCATCAGTTAAGTGCAGTTCATATCAAGATTTTGGAATAATGACAGGAACAGAGTTATGTCCCTTTGTGTCGTAAATTCTTTACTTTATGGCATAACATTGTCTGTAATTTAAATATGATTATAGCATTCATAAACAAGTTATAGTTAATCCTCCAGAAGTTTTTTACAGTAAGCACCAATGAAATACAAATATATAAATATCCTTTGATTCGCAAAATATTAAGAAATAAATGAAGAGCCCTTGTATGACTCATATCACCTTGATAGAAGAGCATCTGTGTATCTTCAAGGAGCGTGATGTCACACCAGTATTTATCTGCTGTTGATGAACCAGGTATGGGGATGCAGTGCGAGAGCTGGATTATGGAGTTGGACAAATCTTACAGATACTTCGGGATTTAGAAATTGACAGTAATACCCTGGCTTTTTTCTCCTCTGATAATGGAGCTGCCACATATGCTAAGACTGGGGGTGAGTGTGATACCCAGGGTGTATTACGTTTGCTGTCACGGCTGCCTGTAAGACTACACATTACCATCTGTTTTGGTGCAAGTCATTTACTTTGAAGTATTTATGGGCACAGTGTGTAATGTACTGCACAGGTTCAGGCACCAGTTTAATATTTGTAAGAGATACGAGTTATGGTCCTCTTTAATGACACAGTATGTTCCAAACATCTTCGCTCTATATATACTGTGGCCGAGGGGGGTGAGCACACTAGCGCAACATAATGACCCAGGTGCCTCTCACCAGAGTGATCGCTATGAGTTCAGGCTCCTGTCGTACATGGGAAGGCCCACCAGCAACCTGCGGATGGTCGTGAGTTTCCCCTGGGATCTGTCTGGTTTCCTCCCACCATAATGTATAAGTGAAATATTCCTGAGTATGGTGTAAAGCACCAATCAAATAAATAAATATATATTGTCGACTCCCCATTTAGAGCCCCATAAGAGTATGTCTTAGTGATGTGGAGAAAAAAATATGTTTTACAGCTGTGATGCAAACTTGTAATTGTGAAAGTATGTGTGTTGATAAAATAACCAATAAACTTCTGATGACAGTAAAAATAATTCCTTGGTGGAAAGTTGGGAATAATTGGTTACACATGTACATGTGTTGAGGTGGTCTAACATGAAGTTCGTAGAAGATTACTTGCCTTCCACTAATATACAACTGACTAGTTAATAGCTGATACCCATTCTTTGTCTGTTGTAGGAGGAAGTAATGGCCCATTCCTCTGTGGGAAAGAGACAACATTTGAGGGAGGAATGCGGGAGCCAGCCATTGCTATGTGGCCAGGGAAGATCAAACCAGGAACGGTGGGTGTGTACTGTGATGAATAGCATAACATGACAGTAGAACTGTAATGAAGAGCGTAACATGACAGTAGAGCTGTAATGAAGAGCGTAACATGACAGTAGATCTGTGATGAATAGCATAACATGACAGTAGAACTGTGATGAATAGCATAACATGACCGTAGAACTGTAATGAAGAGCTTAACATGACAGTAGAACTGTAATGAAGACTGTAACCTGACAGTAGAACTGTGATGAATAGCACAACATGACAGTAGAACTGTGATGAATAGCATAACATGACAGTAGAACTGTAATGAAGAGCGTAACATGACAGTAGAACTGTAATGAATAGCATAACCTGACAGTAGAACTGTGATGAATAGCATAACATGACAGTAGAACTGTAATGAAGAGCGTAACATGACAGTAGATCTGTGATGAATAGCATAACATGATAGTAGAACTGTGATGAATAGCATAACATGACAGTAGAACTGTAATGAAGAGCGTAACATGACAGTAGAACTGTAATGAAGAGCGTAACATGACAGTAGATCTGTGATGAATAGCATAACATGACAGTAGAACTGTAATGAATAGTATAACATGACAGAAAAGCTATGATAAACAGTGTAACATGACTGTAGAACTGTGATGAATAGCTTAAAATAACAATAGAACTATGATGAATAGCTTAAAATAACAATAGAACTGTGTCTGATACAGTTAGAAGGCGGTAGTACTGGGGCAAATAGTGTAACAAGACAGTAGTTTTGTTGTGGCTGTAGCTCCACTTATCAAACAGGGATATAGAAGATCTATCTAAATCTCAATGTAAAGCATTTAGGAATCTTAAGGAATTAAAGAATAATATCTCTCGTTACTCAGAATGTTGAGAATTGGATCAGCTCCATTGTAGCATCTTTGGTACAGTGCTTCCGTCCTACACACTTATGTACAGTTGACTTTTGAGAAAGAAATGTCCATTACTGAAGTACATTACAACTGGACATGATATCAGAGTACGTCTGAAGTTCAGGTGCTGGAAAAACACCAGCTTGTAGCCTCTGGTTGTCTACCTCAGTCAGTAGCCAAATCATTGTTGATTGTTTTGGACCTCCTTAGTGGCCTGGTGGTTTGCCTGAAGGTCGGGATATCTGGGATCAATCTCAGGTTTGGTCTCAGCCAAGACTTTAAAAATGGTACTTGTCGCTGCCTCACTTGGCACTCAGCACTCAGAGGTTAAAGCAAGGACACAAGACTGCTCAGCCCGGTGTCAGTATAATGTGACTGGGTGGGGTGTTTTTTCTGGTGTTTTCCGCATGATGTTCCAGTGGCGGCAGCATGGGCTCGCCTTACACAAGAAGGCACAGTGTATATACATTCTAAGGACTCCTCGTTGTCAAATGACCGAAAAATTGTTAAGTACAAGGTAAAATCCCAAACATGTATAAATACATACTTTGTTGATTTTATAAGTTACATAGATGTTTTTCGAGTTCACATAACTGGGAGTTCTTCTTTGTCTTGTCTGAGACAGAAAAAAAAGAAAAAAAACTTGTCTGTTTTATACCATAGTAACTGTTGGCAGTCACAAAATTCAACCAATTTTGTGCATTTCACTCAAGTCTTTCTGACAGATGAGACTTCACATGAACTCAAGGACAGTTTCAGGATGAAAGACAAACATACAGAATTTAGAACTGAGAGGAATCTTGGGCTGTCTCCAAAGCCTGTAATTCTTCTAAGTTTTTCTTTTATGGTTAGTCCATCTAATGTACAAGATATCTATATCTTTACTTGGCTGAAAACCTGGGAGCGAAAGATAATTTTTTGCTTTCAGCACTGCTGATATCTGTCCAAAAGTAAAAGATTTAGTGTAGGCATAAATGACAATGTGCTTCTATTTATCTCAAGTGTGACGTGTTCTGATGTGCACTGAGGCACCACTGGAAATAGCCATCTGTCTCATTTCCCTTGTAATTTCACTTTGTGATAGACTCATATGTGGTGTGATTGACTATTTGCTTTACCGCAGCTTGTTGCCTCCGTGACCTAGTGGGCTAGTGCAGTGTAATGAAACAGGTGCCTCTCACCAATGCACTTGCTGTGAGTTCAAGCCCAGCTTCTTCCCCGATTGTACGTGAGAAGGTCCGCCTGTGGATGGTCTCCCACCATAATGCTGGCCGATATGCTATAGTTGAAATATTGAGTGCTGCGTAAAACACCAATGAAATAAATAAATAAACAAATTACTGCGGCTCTTCCAGGTCTCTCGTCAGTTAGGAAACCTGATGGACCTTTTCACTACAGTGCTAGAGATAGCCGGCATCCCCAAACCTGAAGACAGGATAATTGACGGCATCAGCCTCACTGGAGCACTCTTCAACAACACTAACTCAGACAGGTAAGGAATTTGATCCAACCATAGTGATTGATCCTATCTGTGGAAGCATTCAGGGATCAGTGTGCAGAGTGAAAAGAAGTACACCTCAAGATCATTAGAACACGCATCTTTACAACATGTGCTTCAGGATAACCCAGTCACAAGTGTGTCCCCCAAAATTTCACAAAGTATTGAGTTTCTGAAGTTTCAGTGACGAAAATTTTCAGATTTTGTTAATTCTTTGCACTCAGCGGCTTGGTTATAAAGTAATGATATTATGATATTATACTAATCTGGTTTATAGTTAACATCCAGCATCACCCACTGTTTGTTCCTGTACCATGTAAGTCATAGGCTATTGGTGGTTATTAACTAACTTCATATAACGCACTTCTCTTATAACACTTTAGATAGATTTGTCCCCAGACAACAGTGTTGAAATGAGTGAAAGATGTATGCACAGTAAACTACCTATAATTTCATATCTGGTGACATGAAACTTTTTATTCACATGTCCTCTCCAACTTAGTACAGCAGAATAATTAGTTAGTCAAAATTTTATTGTAATTTTAGCCGATTTACACTCTAAATACAGGTACTATAATTCATGTAGCTTTTTGTGACGGTTTCATCCAAACTGTGACAGAATACAAATTGTGGAGAGTGGAATTTTAATAGTGGCTTTGGAGAACAAATTTCTACAGTTCCTTGCTCTTATTGTTTGTGTGATCTTGATCAGTAAGTAGTCCAAGGCGCTCATGACTAGAAAATCCTCATCCACACACGTGTATCACTTTACTGACCTTGCCAGGTAATGTATGAAAACCTAACTCATATATGTATTTCCAGCCAATCTTTTTCTCCAGTACGAATACCCTCATGGCCATACTTGTAGGGAATTACAGTTTTATATGCCTGATTTACATATACATGTATTTCAGAGCAATCTTTTTCTACTGTGGGAATACTCTGAAGACTGTGTGTGTTAGGAATTGAGTCAAACATCATTCAGATAATTAAATAATTTTTCATGTTTGTTTTACATGTTGCATCACCAGCTCTATATGCCAGATTTACACTGATTTCAGACCCATCTTTTTCTACCGTGGGAATACCCTGATGGCTGTACGGGTTGGGAATTACAAAGCACACCTGTGGACATGGACAAACTCACTGACAGAGTTTAACAGTGTGAGTCTCTTAAGCCCCTGGCTGTGCTGCACAGTGGTGCTGTAGTACAGGGGTTCAATCCTTTATTCATTTATTGGTGTTTTACGCCGTACTCAAGATTTCACTTATATGACGGCTGCCAGCATTGTGGTGGAAGGAAAACGATGACCATCCACACATTGCTAATGGACCTTCCCACGTACAGGGGTTTAATTCCTCAAGTCAAACCTTAGACTTCGACCCAGAAAATAAACAGTCGTGGTTCTTCCCAGGTTTAGCATAACATTAAATTAAGGTTAAGCCTCAATGGCCTTGTACTGTGATTGGATGTCATGTCTTGTGTTCTTGACATGGCATTACAGAACTGCCCTGTACAGTGTACATATGTCAGCATAAAATATGAATAATTCAAATAATGTTGAAAGGTTAAGGTTAATTACTAAACAGACTTTTATAGGAACAATTAGTAATGAAGTCATCATTTCTCAAGGTTAAGCAGCTTTTAACAATAGTCATTGAGGAGTCATGGCTGAGGAGGGTGGCACGCTATCACAGCAAAATGACTCAAGAGCCTCTCAACAAATGTGATTGCCGTGAGTTGTACATTGGAAGGTCTGCCAGCAACCTGCAGATGTCATGGGTTTCTCCCAGGCTCTTCCAGCTTTTTGCCCCACCACACTGTTGGCCACCGCCGTATAAATGAAGTATTCTTCACTGTGACGTTAAAACACCAATCAAATAAATAAATAAATAAACTATTGAGTCCTGATTCATCGTCAGTAATAGAGCTGTTAAATACAGCACAATGATCTGCTTGATTCTTCAGTTGAGTATGAGAGGATAAGTATTTAACTTGATTACTATTTTTTGTTGTTCTTTACCATGAAAAGTTTGAAAAAGACTGATGATCTCTGAAGTGATTGATAGATGAATGGATGGAATCTGGAAAATATTTCCCTCTCATCTGATCTTGCGTATAGTACCTGTACCATGATCTGCTGAAGACAGAGTTCCGCAAAGCCAGTTTAAAGGGTTAGTAAGGTTTGGTATATGTTTCTCGTTTCAGGGTGTGAACTTTTGCCCTGGCCAGGAGATAGAAAATGTTACAACCCATGACCAAGTGGATCACACCGCTCAGCCTCTGCTCTTCCATGTGGCCAGAGACCCAGGGGAGAAGTACATGATTAGGTCTGTATCATGGTGATTACTGCAATGGCTGGGTTCGCTGCAGGAATAGGTGGGGCTGTGGAGCTGACTACATGTACACTGGCAGAGGGGCACATGTTGTTCAGTAAATATTTGTTCATTTTTTTATTAGTTCATGTTTTACACCATATTCATGACAACAGCCAGAATAATGGTGGTATCCTAAGGAAAGCCCAGGTGAATAGCCATGGTTATTCACAGGTTACTGGCAGACCTTCCGACTTAGGGCCAGATACGAAGCCAGCCAAGAGGTAGACTTCAGCTCACACATCTGGATTGGTGACAGGCTCCTAGGTCATTGTACTGTGCTAGCAAACTAACCACTGTGCCACAGAGACTTCTCATTTAGTAAATAGTATCACATGTAGTAATTAGTGTCAATAAGTCATATTGTTAGTTCGAGGGTTTCGGAGAGGAGCAAATTATATTTATGTGATGGAATAACCCTCAACAAATAGTCATTCTGCAGTACTGTCAAATATAAAAAGGAGCTCAAAGCATATCTGGGGGCCTCAGTGGCAGAGGTGATTAGGGCACCTGCACGGCATAATGAACCAGCTGCCTTTCGCTCTCACCAGTGCTGTGGCTGTGAGTTATAGTTCATCTAATGCTGGCTTCCTCTCCGGCTGTACATGGGAAAGTAACTTGTGGATGGTCGTGGGTTTACCCCAGGCAGAGCCCAGTTTTCTCTCGGCAGCAGCCATCGCACAGGTGAAATATTCTTGAGTATGGCATAAACACCAATCAAATCAAATGAAATCGCATAAGAAATCGTGAAAGTTGACAAATGAGCTTGTGTTTTTCAATTTCCTGCAGGCCTACGAGTGAGGAGTATAAGCAGGTGATGCCAGGTATCCAGCAGATAGTGAATGACCACCAGGAGTACCTGATTCGAGGGGTGCCCGCGCTCAACTACTGCGACCCAGCTGTACAGGTAATGTACAGTAATGTAGGACCATAATTTGTTTAGATCTCTCTCAGGTTTCCTCTGGCTGTAGACCTGAACTGTCACATGAGTGAATAATTCTGAAGGTAGCATTTGGGGCTTTATTTTCATCGTTTTTTATCAGAATTGAAATGAAGGCCCAGAATCGACCAGAATTTTGGCCAAATTTAGTATGACAAGAATTTGATCCAATTAAAGATCTGAAAGCATATGACAGCAAACAGATTTTGGGGATTCCATGTTCATAACATTAATGATCTGAAACATTGCAATTTTTTAATTGTAATAAAACTAGGAGTTTGAATAGGGCTCTCTTTAAAGGAATCCAAGTAGATTCCCGTGAATTTTGTTTCCGCTCATGACAAGAATCTGATTTCCAGAATCCTGTCGAAAGTTAAGCCCAGGAATTCAACACCAATGAAATAAATACACCCTCAATCTCATTGTAACACACATCATTGTTATTCTGTACATAGCACATCCCAACTGTGATCACATGGAGTGAGAGTTCAATCCCAGCCTTGAACAGGGAATTTTTGCATCACCCCCCTCAGCAGTGTGGCAACTTGTTACCCACGAATAAATGTATATGTCACAGCTGGGAAAGTTTGGCAGAAACGTACGAAAGGACGTTGGTTTATCCCACAACTTTGTTTCCTTCAGCCTTTATTTCATGAGTGAAAAATTTTTGAAGCAGCCAACAACCCTTGTACAATTTATATATGGCAGAAAACAGAGTGCCTGGAGTAAACCATTACCTTTACTTGGCAAGTTACTGGCGAACTCTACTATATGACCTGTCATATAGGTGGAAGGCAGGTCGTCTTCAGCTCATTTTATCCCAGAGAATACGAGAGAACTGTCTATTGCTTATTGTAACCAAAGCCTTGAGCACATTACAAGCAAGGGAACCCTGAAGAACACTCCTGTAACGTATACCCACTTCCAACAAAGAAGACAATTTTGTCTCTCAATGGCACCATAATGAATGAGGGACTATTCTGTCATATTCTGAATTAATGTCAGGGAACAGTATATTTTTTATCTTAGATTCCTCGATCAAGCTTAGCTCAGGCTCAACCTTGACCAATGAGATGCGTCCCACTGCATTGTGATAGCCTGATGTTTGGTCAGTTACTCCCTCCACTCATAAACCTGAATGCCATAATAGAATGACCCAATGTCACACTAGCAATAGTTACGCCACACCATGCTGATGTACTTATAATCACAGAAGTGAAATTTATGTTCTTGGGTACGCATCACCAATCAAATGAACACTGTGAACCAGTAAATCAGTTAACATTTATGTGATGTTTTTATTTGTCAGAACTGGGCACCACCTGGTTGTGAGAAGCTGAACAAATGCCTGCCGACTCCTCCATCCAAAATGACCAAGTGTGTTTGGACTCATTGAGGAGATAACCAATGAGAACAAGCTCTCACTGTCACTGCTGACACAGGGTGTGATGTAACGACACACGTACATGTATCAGGGACAAACATCGAAAGGAGACCATAGGAACTGAAAACTCCCAAGTCAGGCATGGCGAAGGGCAGAACTTTATTTTGTTATTTATCTAGGATCTAGATATTTATCTATCAGTATCTAGATTATATAAACATCAACAGGTTTCCTATTTTTAAGCTACGTTCACACAATGCATCGAAAGAGGTCTAGGGCCAGAATTGAGTTTGTGAGCAGTCACGTTTTCAGAGCATGCCTTCACACCTGTGAAATTTGAGCATGAGTTTCCGAAGTAAATTTATTTCATTATAAACTGGTCTTTGTTTAATTTAGCAATCTCATTTAATGAATCCATTCATTTTCGTAAATGAACCAAAAACCAACATTCCAAATATTTATTTTTCATTCATCCAAAACATCCATCAAAGTAAATCATTACTAGTGATGTTATACTGACTTTGTGCATACAGTGATCTACGTTTTTCCGATACGAATCAATATTGTAACTGTATCATAAGGGAAAATCAACCAAATTATTTTTTTTTTTAAATCTTAAGGCTGTTTATCTGTGTGATGAGCTCTGAAGTTGTCAAAACAATGCCTTGATGATTTTTAAGGGACATTTTTAGAGGTAGTTGCAAACTACAATGTGTCAAAGTCATTCAGGAGACTTTTTTAGTCTGGTGTCGTGCTTCCCAACAGCAGCATCGCTCCCCACAGGAGACAGGGCACCAGACAACCAAACACATTTGCTATAGTGGTGTGGAAGAATGGGAAAAATGGGAGCTTTTCAGTCAGATTTTTCCTTAGTGGCTAATACTCAGAAACAGTATCCTACATTATGTATCAGCGTCACTTGTGGATAAAGCTATCACATTTCAAATCTAGAATTACATATTTGCAACTATTTTAGCACAAAATATGTATATGATATGTAGTATTGTTACCATGACAGCTTTGTTGTTCTGTACAGCATAACATTCGGCAAATGTGAGATTGT